>JAWZYV010011996.1:0-351623 GCA_038373885.1 Cheiracanthium punctorium
TTTTTCTATTACTTCTGTTATCAGTAAAAATCGAAGAAAGTCGCAAAAATATCCAGGCATAAATGGGTTAAAGGGTGGGGGTGCTTTAGTCTAAGGAATTTTAACCCTTTAACGCGCAGTGTTCCAGCTATGGGAACACTGTGACGTTGTCCGACTAATTACGAATAATTAGAACTTAAGAGATATATCTGTGACGCTCCCTTTCTTACCCCTCACTACTTGAATCTCTCCGATAACCTTTGATCTGTGCGGTATCATAAAAATTCCTCAAGGAGCTATAGATTTTCGATAATGTACAGTTTCTGACGTTAAAGAACGCATAAATCCCCGAGTGTTTCAAGAAGGACTCTTCAGAATTGGACAGTATAGCAGCTTGAAAATCTCATAACTTACGAACACTTACTTCAAGCGTGCCAAGTGATCGAAATCCATTTGAGATCCCAGCGCAGGGCAAGATCGGCAGTTCAAGACAGAGGAGAGTTCGGGTTCAGACAGTGACCAGTACAGAGGTACTTTCCTCTGGTTTCTGGGCCGGCACGGCCAAAAATGTTTTTCGAACCCGCCATCTATGTGTTTTTATGTGCGTCTAATAAAGTGTTTTGTGTGAGCAAAAGGGCTATCTCTTTTTTTAGGATGGCACAACACCAAACTCTGACGTTTTGACTGTTGCCAGTCACAAAGAACAGATTTGATTTCTATAAAAATAGTTGCGGGTGACATAGCTCCACGAGAATCCTTTACTTTTTAGGTCATTTCCCGTAAAAAAAATGGTCACGATTCTTTTTAACAGCACTGACATCTGCTGAAAAATGGAAGAATGCGAGAACAGCTGGATAGATTGCCCAATGCTGAAAAAGGGCAGCCGTTGCCATCGCTCGACTTAACTACCAGCAAGCTGGCGGACGATCGAAACGTTCATCGCGTGCCACAGATCTAGAGACCCTTGGTGGCGTATTATAGCTTTATTGAGAACATATAAGTAATCTACAAAAGCTAACAAAACATGCTCGATGTGATATCCACCATTATCTGCTACCATCTGCAAGCGTAAAATCGCATGTTTGACTGTTGAAAGCTGCATGAACTGGAGAATGTTACGCACATGGCGTTCTATGCTTTCTTTAAGGTCGGAGAGATATGTGATGGGATCACGAAAGACCGAGGCCATGAAGTTACCCCCACAGACAAAAGTCGCAATGATTCAAGTCGGGGGGGGGGATCTAGGAGGAAAAGCTGTAGGGAAATTGCGGGCTGATGATTCTGACGTCACACTAAAATGGCGGTGGAGAACTTGTTTCACACAACGGGCGATGTGTGGAGGAGCACCATCCTGCATAAACGCCGAGATTGTATCAGATCACCTTGCCTGGATTTTCGGAATAACGGATTACTGTAATAATGAAGCGTCTCGTTAACCGGTGATGGTACATGTCACAAGCCTTGTGCGCTGCTCTCTTCGGAAAAAACGGACCCACAATGAAGGTTGCAGTAAAACCGCACCAGACCATTACATGAGAATAGTGTAACAAAATTTGTTGGCATTGATGTGGGTTTGTAGCAGCCCAAATACGGCAACTGTGCATGTTAACCGCACCTTCCATATTGTTGCGGAATTACTCTGCTACTCCTGGGGTTCGTCGTTCTAAAGTCCAGTTGGTGTAAAAAGTTCAAGTAAAAAAGTCACTTGTCAGGATGGAACACAAACTTTATTGCTTCTAGAACTTCGTAGAACAATCAGCTGTACAGAATTCACAAGCACAATCCTAGCAGTCATGTGCTTTTAACAGTTCGCTTAGATCAGAAGCTCTCACAAATGCTGTATTTCTCACACAAAATAGAACACTTTCACTGGCAAGAATTCAGTGAAAATATACGAGAAATAACACTAACAGTCTCTCAAGACTCAGCGATGAAGAATTTACACACAGCACTTAAATTCAAAGCTTCACAAACAGCGCGAAACACAGCTTCCTTCACAAAGCAAGCGTATTCACTCTCTCAAAGCTTCATCAACACTGAACTGTCGGGGCGACGCGCGCTTCTATAAATAGCCGACGCAGAAGGTACAAGAAGTTTCCAGATAAGTCTATTTCTCGAGGGTTCTACATAAAGCGTGAATTTTGATTACGTCATAGAAGATAAATGTTATGTTATTATGCGTGTTTAATGCAGGAAAAACAACTTCCAGGCCCCATTTGGAAAAACGCGCCAAATGACCAAAAAGTCGCCAAGCTTGGCGACTTTTGGCGAAATATCGCCAAATTTGGCGCCAAAAATAAGTCCTCAAAAGTGAAGAGATCTAAGCTCTAGGACTAATATTTCTCGAGATTTCTAGAGCCTCCATTGAAAAACAATGGCAAACCGAAACCTCCATATATCCGGTTCTAATTGGCCGATTTTGATGCAACAAAAAGCAAAATTTATCTATTTGAAGCGTAGAATACGAATTTTAAACCATTTTAAGCCACAGAGCAGCGAGTTGCCCCGAAAATTCGTAACGATATGAAAGTGGGCCGCGTCAGTCCACAAAATGTTCCATGACCATTCATCCTGGGGCACAACTCGCGCAAGGAATCGCAACGCAAATGTTTGTCGACTATCCAGATCATCTGGTAAGTGCTGCTGCACCAGCGACAGTTCATAGGAATAATAGCGTAAGACCTTTTGCATAGTCTTATGAACCGTGGAACGAGGTTGGTCAAACGATGCTGCAATACGCCGAACACTATAGTGCTGCCAAAGGTTTGCGATATCCTGTCTTCCTCCGCACTTGCGTCGCTACATCACCCACTGCCTGTGCTGCAACACATCTTCGTCCCTTTCTTGGCAGAATCGCCAATGCTCGTGACCTTCGAAAACAAGGCCTACTGACTTAACCCATTTGTGCCTAGATATTTTTGCAACTTTCTTCGATTTTCGCTAATATCAGCAGTAATAGATAAATTTCTGATGTCAACTTCTTGAACAAGGGATGATTTCTTTTAAAATCTTTATGTATAAAAATTGAAGTGTCAACATCCTACTAGGTCATGTCAAAATATTTTGTGGAGTTGAGGTTCAATACTCGTGAATAAAGGCTAGGAAAAATAAATAACGTTTTCGACTGATAGCGATAATGCCGTCCCAAAAAAGGGACGCTAGGCATAAATGGGTTAATTTTTGAGTCATCCTATGTAGGCCGAATTCAGACGTAAATTTAAAACTTGTATAGCAATATTATGATTGTGGTTGCTTATCATCAGTTTATAAAATTTATTATTTCTTACATTTATTTTGAATTATTATTGATTACGGATTAAATATGACACAAAAAATGCATTTAGAAATTGTGATTGCAGCTCCAATGTTTAATACTTATATATATATATATATATATATATATATATATATATATATATATATATATATATATATATATATATATATATAATTTTAACTTTTGTTCTGAAGATATGTTTTTAAGTACTGATAAATTTGATAAAATGATGATAAGCAACCAGAATTTTAATTTCATGTTACATATTTTAAATTTATATCTAAATCGGCCTACTTAGGATGACGCAATCCTTAAGCCAGCAGGCCTTTGTTGCGAAGGTCACATCCTTCATCCTAGATTCCTTTCCATTTAATGGAGATCCCGCAGAATTATCTTCATATCCTGCGGGTTGGTGCGGGCTCAGGATTAGTATGGTTACAACATTTGCATATGCCAACAGTTTACATTTCACAACGCCATCTAGTGGTGGTGTTTGAAACTCCACCACTAGATGGCGTTGTGCAATGTAGTGGTGATATGTTGTATGGTGGTGTATTGTTTTTTTTTTTTTTTTTTTTTTTTTTTCTAGATAAAATTCCCATCATTTCATACAGCCATTACCCCATTTTCATGCTATTCCGCTGCATAGTTTTTGCAACAGACTGCTCGTAAATTTCACGTTTAATTATGGACACCCTGTATATAGAACCTTAATGTATATTTAAAATATGAGAGCGTTTCAGAATTATTTTTTTCTTTTACATTCTTATACGAAGCGAAGGAAGTATTGTGATTGCTGGAAATTGCGGTAGTCATATTTTGATAGAAAAAATAAATTTTGACCATATCTAAATTTACTTTGGCATATGTTTGCGCATTGCGACTCAACGTATACATCTATGTATCCTACGTCCTTTTGCCCGTAAGATGCATTTTCACTAGTCATGGCGTGCGTCTGTGCGTTCGTCATGAACATAGGCACATACAGCAGAACATAGGCGCATCTGGTATAACTCAATGTTCGAGTTATAGAATGCTGAAGCCTAGAATGCTGAAATTTTGTAATTAGATCTGTTGTGGCATCTTGTTATGCATTCCTTGTTTGACTGCAATCGACCGCCTAGATTTTGACCGAATCAGCCTAAAGACTTTCAGTACATTAAGGTTTATGGACATCTTCAATACTTTAAAAGTCTATGAGCAGTCATTGTCTGGGCAACGACTAAATGTCGCCAGGATTGTTCAGTTTGGGTGGATTATGCCATCTTTGGTGGCAAAAATTTTTTTAAATCTGATGCGGACAGCACATGGATACATCTATTAAAAGATAAATATTTTCGATGCGCATTCACCTCAACTTTTTTCTTTTGAAAGCGATACAATAATGCAATAATACAAAGGTTTAGCGATTTCTACCCAAATATTTGAGATACCGAAAAGCTGGATTCAGTTTGGAGGACTTATTTTTGGTATATAATTTAGCGATATTTCACCAAAAGCACCAAGCTTAAGATAGTTTGCGAGATTTTGGAAATAGCTGAGATAGTAATTAACCACAGAATATAATGAATTGAAGGTGCCCATACACCTTAGCCTGGTGTATGGGCACCTTCTACCTTATTAACAGGGGGTTTTGTGTGACCCTGTAAATAAATTACCAGTCGATTGCAGTCAAAAAAGAGATACACAGTTAGATGTTACAATAGTTTTAAATACAAAATCTCAGCATTCTGCGGTTAAAAGTTTAAGAGTCATACGGAATACGTATATATATTTAGCGCCAAACTGAGCGATATTTCGACAAAATTCGCCAAGGTCTATGGCAGTCGGCTAGATTTTGGGCATGCCCTAAACAATGAGACTGACTGTAAAAATAATACTTTGAAGATGTCCATTGACCTTAATATATTGAAATTCTTTTGGGTGTCCCTTAGATAAGCTATCCAGTAAATTGGAACTAAAAAGGAACTTGCACAACTGTATGTTACAACAAACCAAAATATGAAATTTCAGCATTCCCCGACAAATAATTTTGGAAATATTGCGGTTGCACGTTCATACATCTATACGTAGGTACGTACAGACGTCAAGAAAAATTTGTCAAAATGGACTGTACATCCATATATACGAACATACATCCATGCGTACGTTGAGACATCTATCAAAAACTTTTCGAAGTCAATTTAGAAATAGTCAAAATCGATTTTTCCATCAAAATCTGCATCACGAAATCTTTCGTCATCACTATACTTCCTTTTACTTCGTACAGGGAAGGAAAAAACAACTGGGTGCACCGCGCTTACAAAGAATGGAATTCGTGGATACGCCCTCGATCACGTGGTTTTAACGGTAAAAGACGACGCCATTTTTCCTAAGCAAGCGAATACATTTATTTCGTACACATTCTATGCAATGGTTAGATGCAATTCCGCGGAAACACTTTAGTCCACTTGATCGCTGCGCTGTCCAGTCCTCCCCCGGCCACCCTTGAGCGTCATCCGAAGACAAGCCATGCATAAACCACACGGCGAACGTGCGCAATAGCCCTTCGACCACTGTCCAGCCAAGCGGCGCGACGACAGCCTCACTTAATCCACTCCACCCCCCTCCTTCGCCGCTTATGATGGGTGGACCCTCGAGTCCGTCCAGATCAAAATGACCATCTATCTGGACGGAAGATGGTGGGGGAATAGGGATGCATTGCAAAGTGTGTAACCCACCCCCCCTTCCTGCTCTGCTTTTCCAGCGTCTCTTAACGCCCGGGCGATTTCTGGAGACCGATGAATTATTTGTTGCAATCAACTCATTTCTGGAGATTGAGGGGGTGGGGGTGGGGGGCAGTGAATGAAATCTGCAAAAGAGATCTTCATTTTGAGAGAACTGCACGTTAGGATGGATAGTGTTTATCTAAGAGAGGTGTGTCCATACACACACACACACACACACAAACATATATATATATATATATATATAAAAATCTATATTTAAGAATGGTTGATTACTGGTACTTTTTCCTTTTTATGTGAGTCTGTAACCAATGAAGCCAAACAGAGTACAGTTCTACATAAATATTTTACAATTATATTAGCATAAATAGCAATAATAAATGAATATAATTATTATCAATATCATTACTGTTAAAATTATTTCTACAGTTTTTCTCCATTTCCACAACCTCAACTAAGTACTTCTTAGCTACTGCAGCTAGTACTACGTAAAACATAGGCAAATATACTAGTGTAATATTTATTTTATTATTCATTCATTTAATTATTACCATTTTTATTTATTCATTTAATTATTACCATTTTCATTCTTTTTATTTATTCATTTAATTATTACTTTTTTATTTATTTATTCTCTTCCTTTCCATACTTCGAAAGCAATATTAATATATCATTTTTTATTCACACTCCATGGCATTACTTGTCTATTGATTGCATTAAGCCTTCTCTGATGGCAACATGCACTATTACTGCCTCCATTACTGAGCTTTGATCTTCGTGTCGGTCCACTTCCTCGTTGTTTATTTCTAATAGCTACGGTCGCGCCCCCAAGTTACAAAAGGACCCTAATTTTGGTCAGGTAACTTGCAGAAACCTAGCTATTATTGTTTTTTTCGATTAAATTGAAATGTGTGTGTGGTGGCGCCTGATGATCGAGCACACCATTTCAATATTAATTCCATTTTCCGTCTATTTCTGATTACATGTGATTAAGCTTAAAAGCACACCAGTTCTAATTTGGCGCTTTATATTCAATTTTTCCACTCTTTCATTGCCTTAAAAGGCTATATTTAAACACTTATCCGGTATAAGCTCGTTAATTGGCACCATGTGCTATCTACTTTTTTATTTTTTTATATTTTTTTCACTTTATCATTGGATTATCTTGGGATTTCACTTTACGTAAGTAAGCTATTATATATTATATATTATATATTATATATATATTATATATATATATATATATATATATATATATAACTCGGCTGTTCGGCTATATATATATATAACTCGGCTGTCGTCAGGGGGAGACCCCCTGAACCCCCCTAATTTTTCAGTTTCTTTATTGCAATATTAAAACTATATTAATTGACTATGTCATTTTATCTCGCATCTTTCGTGTATTCCGCCTGGAAACCCTATGTTGCAATTTTTAGGATTGTAACCTATTTATAGAAAATTGCATGTGATGCATATTCTACAGCTTACGAAATATTGTAACAATAGTTTAAAGCTGTTGTGAACTAATAGTATTTACATATATGTAAAAAATACATGGGATGCATACTTTATAGTTTACGAAATATTGTAACAATAGATTAAAGCTGTTGTGAACTAATAGTATTTAAATACATGTAAAAGATGCATGTGAAGCATATTCAACAGCTTACGAAATATTGTAACAATAGTTTAAAGCTGTTGTGAACTAATAGTATTTGAATATATGTAAAAAATACATGGGATGCATACTTTATAGTTTACGAAATATTGTAACAATAGATCAAAGCTGTTGTGAACTAACAGTATTTAAATACATGTAAAATTATGTCGCATACTTTTATGTCGCATTTTTGGGACACATTTTTCAATAAAGGGTGTTGAGAGATAAAATGACATAGTCATTAATAAAACTCGGCTGTTCGAGTGTCGTCAGGGGGAGACCCCCTGAACCCCCCTAATTTTTCAGTTTCTTTATTGCAATATTAAAACTATATTAATTGACTATGTCATTTTATCTCGCATCTTTCGTGTATTCCGCCTGGAAACCCTATGTTGCAATTTTTAGGATTGTAACCTATTTATAGAAAATTGCATGTGATGCATATTCTACAACTTACGAAATATTGTAACAATAGTTTAAAGCTGTTGTGAACTAATAGTATTTACATATATGTAAAAAATACATGGGATGCATACTTTATAGTTTACGAAATATTGTAACAATAGATTAAAGCTGTTGTGAACTAATAGTATTTAAATATATGTAAAAGATGCATGTGAAGCATATTCAACAGCTTACGAAATATTGTAACAATAGTTTAAAGCTGTTGTGAACTAATAGTATTTGAATATATGTAAAAAATACATGGGATGCATACTTTATAGTTTACGAAATATTGTAACAATAGATCAAAGCTGTTGTGAACTAACAGTATTTAAATACATGTAAAATTATGTCGCATACTTTTATGTCGCATTTTTGGGACACATTTTTCAATAAAGGGTGTTGAGAGATAAAATGACATAGTCATTAATAAAACTCGGCTGTTCGAGTGTCGTCAGGGGGAGACCCCCTGAACCCCCCTAATTTTTCAGTTTCTTTATTGCAATATTAAAACTATATTAATTGACTATGTCATTTTATCTCGCATCTTTCGTGTATTCCGCCTGAAACCCTATGTTGCAATTTTTAGGATTGTAACCTATTTATAGAAAATTGCATGTGATGCATATTCTACAGCTTACGAAATATTGTAACAATAGTTTAAAGCTGTTGTGAACTAATAGTATTTAAATATATGTAAAAAATACATGGGATGCATACTTTATAGTTTACGAAATAGTGTAACAATAGATTAAAGCTGTTGTGAACTAATAGTATTTAAATATATGTAAAAGATCCATGTGAAGCATATTCTACAGCTTACGAAATATGGTAACAATAGATCAAAGCTGTTGTGAACTAATAGTATTTAAATACATGTAAAATTATGTCGCATACTTTTATGTCGCTTTATTATGTCGCTTTGTTATGTCGCTTTTTTATGTCGCATTTTTGGGACACATTTTTCAATAAAGGGTGTTGAGATATAAAATGACATAGTCATTAATAAAACTCGGCTGTTCGAGTGTCGTCAGGGGGAGACCCCCTGAACCCCCCTAAGTTTTTAGTCTCATTATTGCCATATTAAAACTATATTAATTGACTATGTCATTTTATCTCGCATCTTTCGTCTATTCCGCCTGGTAACCCTATGTTGCAATTTTTAGGATTGTAACCTATTTATAGAAAATTGCATGTGATGCATATTCTACAGCTTACAAAATATTGCAACAATAGTTTAAAGCTGTTATGAACTAATAGTATTTAAATATATGTAAAAAATACATGGGATGCATATTTTATAGTTTGCGAAATATTGTAACAATAGATTGAAGCTGTTGTGAACTAATAGTATTTAAGTATATGTAAAATTATGTCGCATTTTTATGTCACTTTTTGGGGACACATTTTTCGGGCCATTTTCAATAAAGGGGGTGAGAGATAAAATGACACAGTCATTAATATATATGTATAAGCTAAATATTCTCTCAAAATTCAAATTTTATATTAAATCCCTTCAAACATTTATAGGGGTGCAACTGCTTTCGTTTTCAAACAAAGGCTTTGTCTCTGAATTTAAATTTAATAAAAATTTGACTGATATTTTCTTCCTCGTTCTCCCGTCACATATAGTCGCCATAGCTCTCTAGAAATTCCAGGGGCTATGAGATCTGAGCATTTTAATATCCAATAAATGCATCATTTTTTGAAACGTGTGATTCACTTATAAATCACATGACCGTAGGTGATTTGTTTTGTTTGTCTGTGTAACATGTATTTCGGATTTACGTGCTTGGCCCGATGTCCAATTATAAATCCACGTCAGAAGGACAACACAAGGATGGGGGGTGTGCACTCCGTGGGGGGTCTTTCTAAGGGGACCTAATCCGTATTTACGCTAGTTTCGGAGAAAACCACGGAAAACTCCTAACGGTTAGGTCGACAGCCGTGCGACGGGATCCCAAGCCGGTACCTTCACACTTCGGCCGTCTACCATTTTCAGTAACATAAACACCAGTGCCATGGTGAGGCACCGCAGTTAATTATAAATATAATTTTGTGTGTTTTTACACAAAGATTTTATTTATTTTATCTTTTAACACCAGTACTTTGAGGGTTTTCTCTGTATGCTTACAGTTACTTCATTTTCTCCCCATACAAGAACGAGCGGATGCCTACTCCATATTTAGTACTCGTTCTTCCAAGATCTCTAGACAGGTCGTTAGGTTTGTCCTGCATTGATGACCGCTCCCCTTAGTTATTGCAGTGTGGATATCAAGAAGTAGTATCGACAAAATATATCTGCTTTTTTTTTTGTATTGTTATCGTTTGTTAAAGCAAAAATACTAGGGCTAATTTCTAAAGGAACGATCTTACAGAATAAAAACTTACTCAAGTTTTGTATCAATACTTGAAGATAGATAAAAAGAAAATATTGATATTGATTTCCCCAATGTTAAAAAAATAGCCAACTACAACAACCATAATTACAGTTTAAAACGGGAAGCTTTAGAAATACTAACTCAAGGGGGAGCCGTCAACGATACGACGCATACGCAGATAGATAGAGCATGGTCTGATGTGCTGAGGCTGGGAGCAAGCTCGCCAGTTCTGAAGATGGCAGCGGAGTAGTGCTGCCGAAAGCGCTAATGGTTTGTGTTTTTAATCTTTTAACGGAGTTTTAATGGCTATTATTTATGTTTTCAATGAACTAAGTACCTCCGTATATGACTTTAACTGAATACCGTAAAGAATGTAAGCATTCCCATCTGAAAACTTCACTGTTTACTTTTACCTATTCTTCTATGAATATTGCTCTCATGATTCGCTTAAAGAACCCGCAATTTACTCAAAAAGGACCTACAATGTAAAACAAATCCTGTAACGCTCCTTGGAAATAATGGTGAGATGAGGCGACCTAGAATTCTAAGGAGCGTTACATAAAAATTCGAGAAGCTTTACTGAACAATACACTTCAGTGGAACTTTTCCTGAGTTGTTCTGTAAAGTCCCTGGTATTTTCATGTAACTGTCTTTCGAATTCTAGGGCATATCAGGTGCCCATTATTTCCAAGAAAAGTTCCTGATTTTTTTTACAGTGTAGTCAAAAGCATGAAATCTTAATCGTTGTGTCTTTGAAACGATAGGAGGTTAAACCTGACTTTCCGGACTGAATTGAATTGATTAAATGAAACTGATTGAGTAAAATTGATCAATTAAACCTGAAGGTTGAACCTGAGCGGGAGTGGTGGAGATAGAATTAGGTAATACTTCACGTGTCTAACACACGCTCGCAGCTGGCTGTGCCCACCGCCAGCTGTGCGTCAAAAAAGGGTCTCTAGATCTGTGGCACGCGATAAACGTTTTGATCAACCGCCATCTTGCTGGTAGTTAAGTCGAGCGATGGCAACGGCTGCCCTTTTTTCAGCATTGGGCAATCTATCCAGCTGTTCTCGCATTCTTCCGTTTTTCTGCAGATGTCAGTGCTGTTAAAAATAATCGTGAGAATTTTTTTTTATTTTTTTTTATTTATTTATTTATTTTACGGGCAAATGATGTGCTAAAAAGTAAAGGATTCTCGTGGAGCTACGTCACCCTCAACTATTTTTACAGAAATCAAATCTATTCTTCGTGACTGGCAACAGTCAAAACGTCAGAGTTAGGTGTTCCCAGAGCGGGAACACTGCGCGTTAAAGGGTTAAACCTAGATTCAGTGGTGGTTAAACAAAATAACAGTCCCCAAGGTCACTCACTTGGAATGAAACTTGATTGACTTGATTTGGAATGGAAACAACTTCACATTTTTCCCGTTTTCCAAGATTCACAGTGAGTTAAAACATGAATCAAACAAGTTTCCAGTGATTTTTCAGACAACGAACAAATAATGCAGTAAAAAAAAAAAAAAAAAAACTTATGTTATTATTATTATTATTTAAATCTAAGGCAGTTGCCTAACACTTGCTGTTTATTTAACTTCTCTGTCGTGCTACTGGAATAACCTCACGCGATGATGCCGCCCTTTTTGGTAAGGTCTGACGCATTATTTCGCCCCTGACTTGAAGCCAAATGATGGATCGTTTGTTGTGTTCCCCTTTGGAAAGAGGGCGGTGGGTGCAGGAACTCCTGCTAGACATTGCGGAAAGTATTTGGTGGCATCGGTGCCACATAAGATTCACTTCGTTCCCGGAGATCCAAGAAGACAAGAAAGTGGCTGACTGAATAAAACAACAAGGTTAGGAAACTTGACTGAGCTCAAAAAGTAAAAGTAGCGTTGCAATCGCGAAAATTTTCGATATTTAGTTTAGACGCAAAAATCGATTTTGAACTTCCTTGGACTTAACTTTTTTGACAAGTTTCTGCCTGCAGATTCAATTTAATTAACCGTGAATCGGTTTTTTCCATTGTTTCGGCAGCAACTTCTGTATGTGTGACACATTTCTATTAGAGGGGTGGCCTATTAGCCGGATGGGTATTCGATGAAAAAAAAAATATCCGTATTTATATCTGTATCCGTCTAAGCAAAAACACATTGTCTGTATCCGGATCGAGATTCGGATCCAGTTATCGGGATCTAGATTCACTATTTTTCAGAGGATTTTATATGGATCTTTTAATGGCTGTTCAGGATAAGTCAGAGAAATAAAAAAAATCGAGTTATTGTGTCATTATTTATTTTTATAATTAAACATAAATTTATTGTTTAAACTTAATAATTGATTTTAAATTAATAATTTAGATCTATCAGGATGTATTTACTATTGGCTTAACTTGGCAAATATTTCTACGTGGTAGGCTTCATTCACCCATCTCTTATTCTTGCGATGCATTAGTGTAATTTTTCTACCGATACATAAAATTTTTCTAAGAAGAGCTTAGCCCCTCCCTAATTCCGCCAATGGTATTTACACGTAACTATACTTATTTATGATGATACAGTTCAAGAACCACACCGTGTTTTGATTGTTGAAGTTTTCCTCTGTAAATTCCTTAATTGGCAGAGGTTTCTCGTTCATAACAGTGTCTAGAACAGCTTGCGAAGAAAAACCCTAAAAAAGGTTTCAAAATGCCTCACAAAGTCGTATTTATGTACCAAAGTCACGTAATTTTTCGAACTGCTGCCTTAATATGATATAACAAGAGGTTCCGCAGATTTAGAAACGTACCCGGTGTGGTAGTAGCGGTTCAATAATTTAATGCATATAAAATCCTTTGATTATTTTTTAAAATGTTACTCTAATCATGGAAATGTTCTTTAAACCATCTACTTACTACACATGATCTGAAAGTTATCATCGTGACAAAAGACTATACACACACTAGAAGTCAAAGCCCGTTGTGGGGGCAATTACAACGGGCGCTAGAAAAAAAACATTTGGCGAAAATATGTCTTCCCTCAATATATTGCATCTTCGTCCACCTAAAGTAAATCACTTCATATTCAATTTTTATTATAAACCCAAATCTAAGTTCATGCTCTTCTGGCGTTGAAACTTTTCGCACCAGATCGAACGATTTCGTTTTGTGTAACAGACTCTCTCACATCAATGCTTCATGCAAACGATCATTTTAATGAAAAAAAATTAAACTATGTTGTCTGGAAAAACTGTTTAAAACAAACTGAAATCGCAATTTTCCCTTCAAAGCTTGATGAGCGTGACTTCATATAAAACGTCATTGTCACTTGCTGAGCCGTTTGTGGAGAAACGTCGGGCACGTTGAGTGAAAGTGTCATCCTCCTGCATGGGAATGCCGGGCCCCATACTGCTCAAGCAACGCAGGAATAGTTGCGACGTGATCTCAGGTTGGAGATCTGGTGTCACCTCCCATACAGCTCAGATTTGGCACCCGGCGACTATTTCCTATTTCCGAGGTTGAAGGAGCCCTTATCCGGCTCACTGTTCCCTTCAGACAGTGCTGTGAAAACATCCGCCCAGACCTGCCTCAATGGACAGGGACCTGATTCCTACCGAGACGGGTTAAACAAGTTGGTTCTGCGTTCTGATAAATGCCTAAATAGACTTGGTGATTATGTCGAAAAGTGATAGGCACTAGAGATGAGTTCGGGCTCATTTTTTGAAGCCCGAGCCCGAGGACTTTTAATCCGAGCCCACCCGAGCCCGAGCAATATTATTAAAGTTGGAGCCCGAGCCCGAAATTTCAGCTAAAGACAAATAAATTTAACTACTTCATTAATAAGATACAATAAATTTTGGAGCTTCACACACCTTCTAGTCCCCGTGCCGCTATTTTTTAAAATAAGTACGTCTATTTATCCCATGAATCACTTTTTAAAATCTGTTTCAAGGAGTATGTTCAACAAAGGAGAAATTTTTCACGAGCCCGAGCCCGAACGCAATCGTAAATTACAGAGCCCGAGCCCGAGTCGGGCCCGGGCTCGAGCTCGGGCTCAGCCCGTCTCATCTCTAATAGGCACACGTATGCCTCTTAATTCCCCTCTTTTGTATTTTCTGTCTATTGTTAATAAATATTTCTTTATTCGACTTGTAGCCTTTTTTTTTTATTAATGACTATGTCATTTTATCTTTCAACACCCTTTATTGAAAAATGCGTCCTAAAAATGCGACATAATTTTACATGTATTTAAATACTATTAGTTAGTTCACAACAGCTTTAATCTATTGTTACACTATTTCGTAAGCTGTAGAATAGGCTTCACATGTATCTTTTACATATATTTAAATACTATTAGTTCACAACAGCTTTAATCTATTGTTACACTATTTCGTAAGCTGTAGAACATGCTTCACATGTATTTTTTACATATATTTATATACTATTAGTTCACAACAGCTTTAATCTATTGTTAAAATATTTCGTAAGCTGTAGAATAGGCATCCCATGTATTTTTCTATAAATAGGTTACAATCCTAAAAATTTCAACATAGGGTTACCAGGCGAAATACGCGAAAGATGAGCGTAAAATGACGCAGTCAATTAATATCGTTTTAATATGGCAATAATGAAACTAAAAAATTAGGGGGGTTCAGTGGGGGTCTCCCCCTGACGAGGCTCTAACAGCCGAGATTTTTATTATTATTTATCACTCCTCGTACTAAATATCATAGTCTTTCAAAAGTACAGATAAGATTAAATGCTATATCTTTTGGGGTAAAAAAAACAAAAAACAACAACTTTTACATTGGCAGGTAATCTACTCAAGAACAAATATTAAAGTTGGGGAAAAAAAAGAACATTGAGTTAGTAAGTTAATGGGGGAAAATAAAGGGAAGAGAAGGGAAAAAAAAAACTAATGCACAGCCCGTAGGTGCAACCACCACCTAATTTTCAGAATAGAGATGGAGTGTAACATCAGCCGATTCATTTTCTGATACTTCGGTCCGGATAAAATGCGCATCGTTAAAGCCGATAACCGCTTTATGCAAATGACGGACACTTTGGTGTTGATCACCGAGTGCGTGTGTGTCCCAACCCCCTTTCCCCATCCAAATGTGTGGGGCTAAGACTGAAAATCGGACATTTTGTTTCCAGGAGATTTGTTGCATTTTAAAGAGGAGCTGGGAAGTAGATGGGGATGTTGAAGTGCCGACGTAAGAGAAACGGTTAACCGTTTGAGGCGCTACCCTTTCCCAATGCTGAAAAAAGGGCAGCTGTTGCCATCGGTCGACTTAACTACCAGCAAGAGGGCGGACGATCGAAACGTTCATCGTGTGCCACAGATCTGGAGACCCTTTTTTGACGCAGCTGGCTGTGCGCGGGCACAGCCAGCTGCGTCAAAAAAGGGTCTCCAGATCTGTGGCACACGATGAACGTTTCGATCGTCCGCCCTCTTGCTGGTAGTTAAGTCGACCGATGGCAACAGCTGCCCTTTTTTCAGCATTGGGCAATCTATCCACCTGTTCTCGCATTCTTCCATTTTTCAGCAGATGTCAGTGCCGTTAAAAATAATCGTGATATTTTTTTACGGGAAATGACGTGCTAAAAAGTAAAGAATTCTCGTGGAACTATGTCACCCGCAACTATTTTTATAGAAATCAAATCTATTCTTCCTGACTGGCAACAGTCAGAACATCAGAGTTTGGTGTTCCCAGAGCGGGATCACTGCGTCTTAAAGGGTTAACCGTTTGAGGCGCTACCCTTTCCCAATGCTGAAAAAAAGGGCCGCCGTTGCCATCGCTCAACTTAACTACCAGCAAGATGGCGGATGATCGAAACGTGCCACAGATCTAGAGACCCTTTTTTTTTTTTTTTGACGACAGCTGGCTGTGCCGCCAGCGAATAAAGACCGTTGCAATGGTTGTGCAGTGGTCTGTAATGGTCATCCTCTTTATCAAACAGTATATGTATAACACAAAATTGAAAGCTACACTGCAAAAAAAGTCTGTTAAACTAACAGAAAAAAAAACTGTCAGCCAGGACGCAAGTTTATTTCCGTATATTTTACAGGAATCTTCCGTATTTTTTCCGTATGCAGAAAATTTCTGTGAAATAAATTGAGAATCTGTAAAATTTATGGAAGACTTCTGTAAAAAAACGAACATAAACTGGCGTCTTGGCTGGCAGTTTTTTCTGTAAACTTGACAGAATTTTTTTGCAGTGCAGCCTCGAACATAAATAGTATAAATTAAAATAAAAAACACCTTTCGATGGTACATAATACTGTTGAGTAAACCGAAGACCGGAGATCCAAATGCATGCGATATCGACTTAAACGCGCTAGCCGACCACAAAATCAACTGAAAAATTCAATTACACCAATCGTTTGTACTGGAATGTACAGCAAAAATTTTTGTTTGTACTGATACAGGTACGGAATAGTAACGCACGTTTTGAGGTTGGGCCCGTGTAACGGCGGACCGACCACAACACATATTCAAAATCTAAGCTATGTCACGCATTTGTACCGCAATGTACCGCAAAATTTTTCATTTGTACTTGCTGTCTTCAAAAAATAAGTTTCCGAAACTGAACTCCGCCGGCGATATCTTCTTTATTTGGCTAGAATTTGCCAAACCCTATTAATTTAGAATGGGAATTATCTTTCGTTATGGTGACGTAATTTCGAAGTCGGTTTTCTTCTTTAAAAAAAATCATACATGTTTAAATTTTCTACTAATCTCTCTATTCTAAAAAAAAAAAAAGTAAAGGCCGCTGGCGCTGTCAAAGCTTGTTGGCCTATCTCCTCCTAAACCGTTGGGATTTGAGTTTCGACTAAGGTGCCCACAGATTCGAAAAATTCCGAGGAACCTGCTAAGCAGACTTAAATTTCGAAAATCGAATTATTTTAGAAGACATTAATAAAAAACTGAAAAAAATAAACAGAATGGTTGCCAAATTTGGCATAAAATCATTCATTCCTTTGCAACAAAGCGTTTCCAAGTATCTAGAATCGCGTGAAATTTACAAACATGAGTTACAATTACGCCCATTTTACGCCAAAATAAAAACTATATGAAATAAGTAACTCAAAATGTGTTACACAAAGTTGACAATTTTTAAATAGTAAGTTCGCTTAGACGACAGGAGTTTAGAATGAGCGATTATTCGTTTTTCCAAAACAGAATAACTAATATCTTGAAAATGAAAAATAATTAAAATGCAGATTATTTTAAAGCCGGTTCGGTCCAGATGGATTATTGGCTACCAGTAGAAATATTTGGAGTCGTTAACTATGCCATTATAGCAGTTATAGTACACTTTGGATATTTGCTAGCGCGACGAGATGGTATAATTCGTGGTGCTAAGTACGCCAATCTGCAAACGATTATGTAAATGAAAAAAGGATAACGGTTTTCCGGTAACCTTAAATGAACAGTAATTATAGGTTGTGAGCATGTGTAAATCGCCAAATAGTGAAAAGTCGCCATTGATGGCAAGCTATCCTATCTGTTCCGTAGCTTTTATTAACTTTACTTGTACGCAAGTCGCCAAATAATTAAAAATCGCCATGGGTGGCAAATTCGCAAGATGTCCAATAGGTTTTACATTATTAAAAATACAGCTGAAACAGTTGTTCTGATTTTATTACGCTTTAGCTCCTAATTAATATAACTTTTGAATGGCAACATTAAATATCATTGTGATTCTGAGGAGTGCAAATAATTTTTCCAGCGATTATAAGCGGAGTCCGCACTCCAGGTGGAGTATAGCTCAGGACCCGTACAACACGGATTCCCATAACAAAATATCTTCCGTGTTATGAGGGGAGGGGGGGGTCTACTGTAGTGTGAAGTTTAAATTTTTATGTACCAATGAAGATGCAAGAACCGAGCAATGTGTAGCTCAGTAACATTCTATCTGATCCAATCTTCGGGTTTTGTCTGTTGAAATTATGTCTTTTTTACGAATAAGCCTTATCAGGGGCCGAATGCCTCATACGAAAAGCGAGCGTAGCGAGTCTGGGGGGCTTGGCCCCTAGTTTAAAAAAAAAAAAAAAAAAAAAGCTGCGATCGACGTTTTTACCCGCTTCAACGTTCAATTGAAAAAATTCGGACCACGTTCTATCAGTTGTCATTTTCTAGTGTCAGGTGCATTATAGAAGATTCACGATGATCACACGTCTTCATATTTACAGATAATATTTTCGGCAGCAGCCACTGACAAAATCCCCTGGAAACAAAATGGAGAAATTCCGGACGAGCTTGCTCATCTCGGAATGCGGATGATTCAAATACCCGAGAAATGAAAGAGGAGCATTGATTTCTGGCGAACAGGAGTCGTCATATGGAGTGGGGAAGACATATTATCCGGTCGTGCGATCACGTTCCTCCACATTTCTGGTGTGCTTTATGCCTGCTTGAAACGTTAATAGGATGACCAAGAGCTGGAAGTCACTCGACACCTGGCATTTGCATTGCAAATGCAACAACGGTCCGTTCCTACCGCTTCACGAATTGCGCACACCCACTTTTTCAGGATACTGCAACCCAAGTGTTATTTATCAGCAGCTTAACCCTTTGAGGCGCAACCCTTTCCCAATGCTGAAAAAAGGGCAGGCGTTGCCATCGCTCGACTTAACTACCAGCAAGATGGCGGACGATCGAAACGTTCATCGCGTGCCACAGATCTAGAGCCCCCCTTTTTGACGACACCTGGCTGTGCGCGAGCACAGCCACCGATTGTGCGCTTGATTGTGCAGCCACCAGGAAAGATAAATTGAAACTAAAATATTAGTCGCATATATTTATTATATAAATATTAGTCGCATCTTTTTAAAATGTGAAAGAAAAATAACTCTTCTGTGAAATGACATTCCAGACAGCTGGCTGTGCGGCACAGCCAGCTGCGTCAGAAAAGGGTCTCTAGATCTGTGGCACACGATGAACGTTTCGATCGTCCGCCATCTTGCTGGTAGTTAAGTCGAGCGATGGCAACGCCTGCCCTTTTTTTCAGCATTGGGCCAGCTGCTCTCGCGTTCTTCCATTTTTCAGCAGATGTCAGTGCTGTTAAAAATGATCGTGACCCTTCTTTTACGGGAAATTACGGCTGAAAAGTAAAGAATTCTCGTGGAGCTATGTCACCCGCAACTATTTTTACAGAAATCCAATCTATTCTTCGTGACTGGCAACAGTTAAAACGTTAGAGTTGGGTGTTCCCAGAGCGGATCACTGCGCCTTAAAGGGTTAACAAAGTGTCAGAAAATTGAAGATAAATAAGTCATGTATATAATAGCCTCGTTCGTTTCAATTAGTTTCTTTTTTTTCGAGTTATAAATAGTTCAAACTTGTGTTTTTTAATTTTCTTGAACTATTTTTTCTTATTTTAAATTTTAGTAAAAATTATTAATGAGTATGTCATCTTATCTCTCACCCCCCTTTATTGAAAATTGTCCGAAAAATGTGCCCCAAAAAAGCGACATAAAAATGAGACATAATTTTTACATATATTTAAATACTATTAGTTCACAAAAGCTTTAATCTGTTGTTACAATGTTTCGTAAGCTGTAGAACAGGCATCCCATGTATTTTTTATATATATTTAAATACTATTTAGTTCACAACAGCTTTAATCTATTGGTAGACTATTTCGTAAGCTGTAGAATAGGCATCGCATGTATTTTTCTATAAATAGGTTACACTCATAAAAATTTCAACATAGGGTTACCAGGCGAAATACGCGAAAGATGAGAGATAAAATGATATAGTCAATTAATATCGTTTTAATATGGCAATAATGATACTAAAAAATTCAAGGGGGTCTCCCCCTGACGAGGCTCGAACAGCCAAGTTTGATATTTATTTTACTTTATCCTCTCTAAAACAAATTATGCCAATACTTTTTTATCATCTTTACTACATTTTAGAAATATTCTTAAAAAATTACTTTTACTTGATCTGAGCTAATTTTTTAAACGTTTGATTTTAACTACGTGGAAGATCGGCGTACCCACTTCAGATACAAAAATGATTATGTAATATATTTAAGACTGACCCAAATATTGGTTAATCAGAGATGAACGTCGTTAAGACTTTTAAAAAAATTAAAGAATTTTTATAATTATTTTTTGTGTACCAGTTTCCCAGTGGTGCTGTATTACTGAGAGTGATGCCACATGTCACATACATCATCAGTTTTATGCATTTCACAAGCTAAAATGAATGAAATTTTCATTAATACTTCTCATCATTGTGAACCCATTTAACGAAGGTTGCGTCTTACTTTTTTCATTGATCTCCAAATGCTCTGTGGATCATTTGCATATAATTTCCTTTTCAGTACACCTCAAAGAAAGAAGTCTAATGATGTACAGTCGCACGATCTTGGAGGCTCATTCAGATATCACCGTGGTGCAAGATAACACAAGCATGAAACTTTTTTTACTGAATTTTTGAATTTTAAATGAGGTACTAAGGCCAGATTATACATTAGGCTAAGTGGGCTTTAACCTATGAACACCGATATGTACATTAGATGTACATTAGGGAACTCCATGGCAAAAAATTAAAGGCCAAAAAATAATATAATCGGGCAGCTAGAGTTATTTCAGTGTTTAGAAACTTTTATAAGTCTGAGTCTTTTTTTTTCATTAATATTATTTTAATGGCACGTTACAAGATAACGCTTCCATTGACTCCCATGTTAAAATTTGTTTTACGTAATTTTTTCTTACCTATAACACCGATTTTAATCCTGTTTTTGTGTATACGTAGAAAATGTATCAAAGATTTAGATGTCACAATCGTAAGTGTATCAAAAATTGTTAACATTTAATATTTCAATAAAATACTAAATTCTTCCAGTAGATGGCAGCTCTTCGCCAAATATATTTTATCGAAAGATTAAATATTCTATATGTTTGATACATTTAAGAAAGTGTCGTCTGAATGTTTGATTCCTTTTGTACGTTTACACAATAACAGAATCAAAATTGGAGTTACAGGTAAGAAAACATTATGCAAAACAGATTTTAGCATGGGAGTCAAAGAGAGTTTCCAAAGCTATCAGTCTCCCTTATGCTCATATCACACCCTCTCGATCTTTGACTCAGACAACACTTTCGTTCGACTGTTTTCCACTACAGTTGGGTGAAAAGCCTTGTGCGATATGTATGTTCGAACTTCCTCAACTTTTCTCAGAGAGTCAGAGAAAAGTTGGGCATTTCATTCGACTCGTTCAACTTTTGCGACAGACCAATCATAGGCAAGCAAATGGAGCTGGCTGCGGTCACATCACGGATTCCACTCAATCCAGTGACACTAGCGGAGTGAAACAGTTGAACACTTTGGTGGACTTTCACTTTCGAATAGACAACGCTTTCGAATTTGATAGAGGGCAGATTGTAATGGCTCGTAGACTCGGAACGAGTCTCTCCGAAACTGCACGACGGGTCGGTTGTTCACGATCTGCCGTAGTTATTAATTATAAAAAGTTGATTACTGACGGTAAAACCGGCAATAGACGCCAAGCTGTTGGCAGGGCCCGATTAACCTCTGAAGTGAGGGGAAGCTCAGTCTCATTTTGGGCCCCTCATCCCCTTTTTGTCTGGGAAAAGTAAAGTTTTAATGATTTTCTTTCATAAAAATATTTTATTCATAAAAAAGAAATTTCATTGATTTAATTAGTTCTAATCATTTCCTTTGATAAAAGCGTTTTATTCATTAATTGAATAACATTTCTTTTGATAAAGATATTTTATTCATTAATCTTCATAATAGTTTAGTTCATTGTAACGAGATTTTACAGTATTTTTGAAATTACTTTAAACATTAACAAATAACTAAAAACTTTACCTTAATGGAACATTAAACGGTACTTACGTATTATCCCGGCGGTCATTCCCGTCAAACTGTTTTTTCGTCAAATGAGTTGCCAAACTGTTGTCAATCGTATTCAAAACCATTAATAATTTCATGTACCCGGCATTTATTTCGGCAAAAAATCGCTTGTCTTGGCGGACCGCCGGGATAATACGTAAGTATCCATTAAACTTTATTAATTTAGTCCTATTTCTCATTAGACATGGCTTTTTTTCAGGAAATCTTTGTTTGTTTTGATGACATCATAAAAATCACAGGGTACACCATCGTGACAGGGTACACCATCTTCCACGAGAACCAGGGCTGACACCCCTCCTCTTATACAGCAGGCTACACCGTCTTCCACGAGAACCAGGGCTGCACCCCTCTTGTACAGCCGGCTGTACACAGGCTGGTGTCGGTGGTATTAAAGTTACGGGGACGTTCTCTTGGGCGGCTCTGGGACCCGCAGCTAGTTGGTAGAACAGATCGTGAATGGTGCGGACTATCTGAACATCATAGTGGATCAGTTGCTCCCTTACATAGCGTATATCTTCCTAATAGGAAATGGAATCTTCCAACAGGACAACGTGTATTTTGCAAGGCTGGAATTATATTGCAGGGTTCAAGGAGCATAGTGAGGAATTCCTATTAATGTCCTGGACACCTAACTCGCCGGATCTTAATCCCATAGAGCATCTTTCGGATTCCATGGAGCGGTAGCTCAGAGCTCAAACACCACCCTGTTCCCATATCTCGACCTCGCGTGATAGCTGCTTAAATATATCTCACAACCTGTCTCCAGTTACCTACCAAGAACTTGTGGCATCCATGCCCAGACGAGTTTGAGTTGTTTTGAAGACTAAAGGAGGCGCAACGCGTTCAGTAGATGGTCATAATATTTTGGCTCTTCAGTTTATATAACCTTTTTTAAATATTCTTACAAACTATATTTTGCTGCCAAAGCGTATTTATAGTTTTGTATGTTTCATTGTTACTTCTTTCAATTACTCTTTATCAATACGTATTTTGTAAAATACGACGGTATTTAGTGACTATGTCCTTCTTACTGATGCTGTTATGGTCTTTTTTTCAGTTTTCCTGTAGGGATATGTCATTTTTGCAGTAATTTTCCTCGTGTTTTGCATATTATATGAATAGGTATATAAAATCTGTAATAAAAGAACCTCTCTTTCTTTTTTAAGTACCATAAGGGACCTAATGAGGTTTAATCTGGGTCTTCTATGACTGCATGGTCTGCATTGACTAAACATCAATACTTCTTGATACTTAAAAGTCAAAAATGAATACTTTGTGTTCTCCACAAAAAAATGGAGTGCAGTTTTAAATGTTAGGTAGTTTTGAGATGCCTCTTATAAATGATTGTAAACTACTCACCTTTCAGAAAATCATCTCTACGCCAAACAGCCGCTGTCGCTAAAAGACTAACATTTTTCACGTGGGATTCAGAAACACTTCCGTTTACCGAGATGATGCGTAGATCTGCGTATGCAATATCGGGCCCCTTTAACACCAGCAAGAAAACTTTGCCTTCTAAGTCCACTTCTTTAGTTTCGTTGAATTGCCTAAAAAGTATTTTTAATGTTAACTTTTTCAAGGTTTTTTTATGCAAAAAGGTGCTACTAAATTCAAAATACAATGAAATGCTCCACAAAAATGAACAATGATAATCTTCAAGGTATGGCAAGGTAAAATGGGTTGGTATTTCTTCTTGATCAAAAATCTAAATAAATTGCTTTAAACAGACAATAGTTAGCAAAACTTACTAAAAAGTTTATTGATTGCATTTGAAAACATAATATTAGCTTTTATCTGCTTATTAAATCCATGTTCTTTTCTTCAGTCTCCAATACACTTTGTTTTGTGCTATGGCAAGCCTGCACAAAGGACATCTGCCAATGGGGTGGGGTGGGGGAGTAATGACTTGGTAGGAGGACTTTTTAAGAGGTTCTAACATGTATTCACATTACATATAGAGAAAATCGACCCAAAATTGAGACCGTTAGATCAACAGTTGCGCGTTAGGACCGAAAATGGGACCTTCACACTTCGACCGTAAACCATGTTCAGTGCCTTATCCACTAGCCCATGATGGGGCCCCAATAAACTTTCAAGAGACTAATACATTCCTGAAAATTTGAGAATTTTTGTAATTATTCTCAATTTAGAAAGGGTGTAAACAGCTTATCATGAGGAAAAAAAGTAGACATTAAAGAAAAATATTTCTCTTTACATGTGTTTTAGTGTGGTGGGGTAATATGGGTATATAGTTAGGCTTCATTAATATGTTTCCAAATGCTCCTGATAAAATTTAATGGGTTTAAATGTTGTCTTCTAATGTCTGAAAATATAGGGTAAAAATCACATAATAAAAGATTAATATTTTCAATCAAAAAGAAAGGCCTATTCATTACCTCAACTTACCTTGCAACCATGAAAATGTAAAGCTTAGCTAGAACCTAAGCTTAACAGCACTGGTCTGAAGATTTTTAAATTTGAACAATTCGTTAATCATGATAACAAATAAATAAAATTAAATAACATGTATTAATTTAGTCGTTGTTGTTTTAATCTATTACTCATTTTATCCCCAAGTACTACACGTTTTATCCCAACTTTTATTTTTAAAAAAATCCGCTCTTAAGAAAATTTAATATTTTTGCATTAAAAACTAATTATATATAATCTTTTCATATGTGAAGAGGATGAATGCACTGCATGAAGTAGCACAAAAAAGTTACGAAGTATTTTTTCGGTAACAGAAAACCGACAATGAATAAAAAACATGATTGTTTTCAAACCATTTTACTCTACTTTTTATTAATACCCTAATTCCAATGTACTGGAACCCGCTTAAAGGAATATCCCGCTAACTCTAATAAATTTTCACTGTACCATACCGAAATAATTAGTGAATGTTACCCCGGATAATGAAATACACCGCTTATTAGAATAGATTTTCGTGACAAATTATACGTACAGTTAGACGGATTCGACTAATGTAAAAACCTGAAACAAGGCCCTCGAATAAAATAAATAAAAACTTTGTGAAAAAACACACATAAAATGCTACTTATAAGTAACATTTTATGCGTGTTTTTTCACGAACTTTTTATTTATTTTATCGTTTAACACTAGTATTTTGAGTATTTTTTCCGAAGGTCCTCGAATAATTTTCCCCTCAGAAAAAGATATGCCTGATCTAAATGAAAGATTAGTGTTTATATTTTGTTTAATAAGCAGGAAAGGAATGAGGATTTCACACTTAAAAGAACAGGGTTTTTTTGTCAACGTTTATTTAAAATTTGCGATTACGAAAGCTATTGTTTTTGGAAGAGAAGAGTAACTTTGAGTAGGTGATGTTTATTTTATACTAGAAGTGAAAGCTCGTAGTGGAGGCAATTGCAACGGGCGCTAAAAAAATCATTCGACGAAAATATGTCTACGCTCAATATATTTAATCTTCGTCCGCCTAAAATAAATAACTTCATATTCAATTTTTATTGTATACCCAAATCGAATTTCATGCTCTTATGGAAACGCGTGTAAACTTTTCGCATTCGAAAGATTTCCTTTTGTGTACACGGTCATTCAAATCCATGCAGACGATTTACTTGTGAGGAAAAAAAAAATAATTTATGTAATCTGGAAAAACCATTTTAAACGAATTGGAATCCCAATTGTATGACGTTATTTTCACTTGAAATAGATAATCATGTCACGCAAATGATTCACTTTTTTTACCCTCGGAAATAAAATAGAGTTGAAAAGAGCAAAAAATCGCTTAAAAGTGAGGGAACCGGTGGATTTTTAGATTTTTAAAGGCGCAGAGATTGTTTTTTATATTTTTATACATAATTATGAAAAATTTCAAGCGGATCGTATAAACATTGTGGATGTTATTAGGCTTTTTCTGCTTTTAAATCTTTTTGAACTTTTTAATCTTTTTGGAGTAATGGGGGTAAAAGTTTTACATCTTGGATGAGTTGCCCTCCATGGTTACAGAGTGAGTCAGGGATCAGGGTAACTATATAGTAGGATTCCTTTGAAATGGAAATATCTTGTGTATAAAAATTGGAAATCACACTACTGTATAGAAAATATTTGAAAGATGTCAGATAGGTTGTTTGAAATTTGACATGATACAAAAATAAAAAAGATTATTTCAGCGAATTTTGTGAAAGAATAAAGCTATACTCAGAATTTGTGTATATTATTTTAGACTGAAAACCTATGAGAGGTATCATCAAACATTCATCCAAAGGTATATCTGAAATTTAAAAGACCCAATCTTAAAGAAATGTTTTTAAAAAAATCAATCTTATTAAATTTTTCCTTTTGGCGTTGTTGTTTTAAGAAACTATAAAGCTTCAGAACAGTTTTTTATAAATCTTAATTGCTCTACAGTCTCGAAAAAAAAATTAGAATGTCTCTTGACAAACTGCAGAACAGTATTCACGATTAAAAACGATCAACCTGTAACTGTTAGGAAATATCTAGAAAAGAATCTCAAATATACGATATTGTGCAATTTCTCTAAATGTAGAGCGCTTTTATGCGTTATTGGCGATTATTGGCGATTTTTTGAGATTAATTTTTTTTTCTGAACGTTGAATGATATAGAGAATTTTACTGATCATAAAAGAGCATAGTGCATTTAGTAAAGAAGTCTTATTAATTTTTTCGTGCTTTCGACATCATCAGTCTCTTTTTAAAGCTATTTAAAAGTCCTGTGATACCAATATAATTTTTAAAGAAAGCAACCTTAATTTTTTGAAAACGTAGCTGTTGATATTTCATATTAGGAGTACAATTTAGCTCGCAAATAAAGTTGTAACAGTCCAACAGTATTAGTAATTGTCTCTCACAGTTAAACAAGGTTCAAACAATTATAATTCACTGTTAGAATATTTGTCCCATCTGTCAGATCTAAGGTTAATAAGAAAAAAATAACGGTTAAAACCAGCGTAACGAATAAGTTCGAATAAGAAAAACCAACGGGTACGCTTTTAAATTGATCACCCTATATAAGAGATAGAGAGTACTTTAGAAAAGCTCGCTTGAGGCACTTATCCTAACAGCTGTCTTGTGGCAAGATCTCACGCGCATCACTCTTGAGCATTCAACTCGCCTTGGTTTCGTATGGAGTATTTGTGGTCAGCGAACTCATATTGATGCAATCAGCCATTTGCGAAAGGTTCTGGAATAACATTTCCGAAGCTGGCTTTTTTCTCTCAGTTTTTTAAAAATACTTCTTATAAATGGATTATTTTTCAATGCATCCACATCCACTAGATCTTGCCGAAATTTTTTTTTACGCCGAGAGGTTTTGTAATACACATGTTGACAGTCAATTTGGCTTGTAGTTTACACCTAATACTCGCCAAATAGGGTGATAAAGCACAAGCGTAGTCTCTCTGAGCATTTCTGTGTCGCACGGTTCAGCCTTTCAACACTTTTCCAACGGGCTTTGAATGGCGATGCCCTCTCTGGTATATTTCTACTCTTTGTGTAGGACTCGTGTCAAAGTCCAGAAGAATCGTTGGGAGTGATTCAGCAAGCAAGCTTAACTTTGAATCTCAAATGTAGAACCAGTTTATCACAGTAAGAAATCGAATTTCGCTGACAGAGGGCGACGAAAGCAAAGTTGTAGACTTAATACCTTTAACCAGTGGCGCAGCGTAAGTCGGATGCAAGGGGTCGCTGGATCAGTTGAATAATTATTAAAGAATTTATTGCAGAATGGATAATATATATCAGTACATTAAATAATGCATTATATATTTCCTTAAAAAAGAATTTATAGTTTTAAAGATAAATGTGTTATAAAATTTTTTAAAAGACTAGGGGCCAAGGCCCCCAGACTCGCTACGCTCGCTTTTCGTATGAGGCATTCGGCCGCTAATAAGGCTTATTCGTAAAAAAGACATAATTTCAACAGGCAAAACCCGAAGATTAGATCAGATAGAATGTTACTGAGCTAAGCTACACATTGCTTGGTTCTTGCATGTCCATTGGTACATAAAAATTTAAACTTCACACTACAGTAGACCCCCCTCCCCCTCATAACACGGAAGATATTTTGTTATTTGAATCCGTGTTGTACGGGTCCTGAAGTATACTCCACCTGGAGTGCGGACTCCGCTTATAATCGCTGGAAAAATTATTTGCACTCCTCAGAAACACAATGATATTTAATGTTGCCATTCAAATTTATATTAATTAGGAGCTAAAGCGTAATAAAATCAGAACATCTGTTTCAGCTGTATTTTTAATAATGTAAAACCTATTAGATACCTTGCGAATTTGCCACCCATGGCGATTTTTCATTATTTGGCGACTTGCGTACATGTAAAGTTAATAAAAGCTACGGAACAGATAGGATAGCTTGCCACCAATGGCGACTTTTCATTATTTGGCGATTGACACATGCTCACAACCTATAATTACTGTTCATTTAAGGTTACCGGAAAACCGTTATCCATATTTTCATTTACATAATCGTTTGCAGATTGGCGTACTTAGCACCACGGATTATACCATCTCGCCGCGCTAGCAAATATGCAAAGTGTACTATAACTGCTATAATGGCATAGTTAACGCCGCCCAATATTTCTACTGGTAGCAAATAATCCATATTATATAAGATATTAGTTATTCTGTTTTGGAAAAACGAATAATCGCTCATTCTAAGCTCCTGTTGTCTAAGCGAACTTACTATTTGAAAATTGTCAACTTTGTATAACACATTTTGAGTTACTTATTTCATATAGTTTTTATTTTGGCGTAAAATGGGCGTAATTCTAACTCATGTTTGTAAATTTCACGCGATTCTAGATACTTGGAAACGCTTTGTTACAAAGGAATGAATGATTTTATGCCAAATCTGGCAACCATTCAGCCTATTTTTTATTAATATCTTCTGAAATAATTCGATTTTCAAAATTTAAGTCAGCTTAGCATGTTCCTCGGAATTTTTCGAATCTGTGGGCACCTTAGTCGGAACTCAAATCCCCACGGTTTAGGAGGAGATAGGTCAACAAGCTATTGACAGCGCCAGCAACACCGGCCTTTACTTTTTTTTTTATAATAGAGATATATAATATTTAAAAATAATTTAATAAATTACACGGTAGTTTCAGTTCAACACAAGAGACTATCTAAACGATTTTTCTTAATTGCAAAGTAAAATATAAATAATATGCCTACTATAATAGTTATTTGATCGTGTGAGTATCATACAAGACATACAGTGGGGTCATAAATTTTACTCTGTGCATAGGCGCACCCACGGAGGGGGCTATGGGGGCTGAAGCCCCCCCTAAAGGTGGGAAATTAGAAGTGAAATGTATTGAAAATTGTCACTAATGAGTTAAATGTTTTCTTTTTAAAAATTTTCTTCAAATTATTTCTAAATGTTTTCTTTATAAAATTGTCTTCAAATTATTTCTAAAATACTTTTTACCAAATCCAACGAAATAAAAAATGTTAGGTTTTAAATAAAAACTTAGTTAGAGCATGAAATACCGTTAAACTTGGTTACAACATCACTGAAAAGATCATATAATTATTTGATTCTAAAATGAGTTGCATTGCTCGTGGGGTTGTGTTCTACGGGCAAGTCGACTGGCACAGAATATTTTGACGTTATAAGAGAGTTATAACTATAATTGAGGTCACTATAACCGAGTTTAACAGTATTTGTAGCCCAGCCTCCTCTAAACTAAAATCCTGGGTGCGCCACTGACTCTGTGTACAATGTTTACTTGACACTGATTTAAAAATATGAAATTCGAAATCGTTAAACACGCAAAATAATTAAATTACTCACTTACATAAAAAAAAAGTTATAAGATATGATGAAATTTACAAGCAAAAAATTCTAAATTATTTTACTCCGAAATACCTCTTTTGTAAAAGAACTGCTCATACGGGAGTCGTCTTGACCTCCAAGATTCTTTTACTTTTGCCATGAGATTTCCGTGAAAAAAATGTCCCGCTTTCTCATCTCAGAGTACCCGACTGATGAAAGAGACGGAAAAGCTAATTTCTCTCTCTGTTCTAAAGACCATTTCGAGTTCTTGTAGTTAATGTTGAACGAAATTCACATAAAGAATTGAAAAGGACACATAAAAAAATGAATTGCAAATATGTTACGTTAAGCATCTTTATAAACTATACATAATTTTTATGGTGCATTTTCTTAATTTTAATATAAATTTAGATTCAAAAAAACTTTGGCTTTATAAGCACCTATAATGATAGAAAATTTACAGTTTTTCTTTAAATGACTTTATAAACCAGTTCAATTCTTCGATTTTTTTTTAACCGCAAATTCGTCTATACATCTTTCAAGAAACTCTGGATTACTGGAAATTTCTCTTAGTAAATATTTTTCTATCGCTAATGAGCTGAGATTACGGTTGATGCTCGTAGAATTTCTAAGAAATGTCTTGACACGTTTTAAGGCGCTCATACTCCTTTCACTACTCGCTGTTGTCGCTGGTAAAGTAGGATAAGCGAAGTAGTTTTGTCACCTCTTCATATATGCTATCTAAATCATTTGTTAGGAAATACTTTAACAAACTTCTGGGTTCCAGAGCTTTCTTTTCGTCGGCGTAGATGTTTTTTTAGCTCATTCTGCAGCTTATCTTTTTCAATAAAATTGAAAATTTTAAGCAAATTATTTAGAATAACCACAGGAAATTTTTTCTTATAATCTTTGAAATTTCTGTCGTTCACAAGTTCAGTGAATTCTAATTCACTGAACTAATTCACTAAAATTCTAAAAGATTTTGAATAAATCTTTAAATCTATCTTTCATTTGAACAATTTGCGAATCAATTATCTCGTAACATACTTGCTTCAAAGCAATTTTTTCGTTATCGGCAAACTGCAAATTTCCGTTTAACTCTTTGCATTTATCAATGCAACCACGAATAAAAGCCTCACTATTTCTAATTTTAAGAATTTCTCGGTTATTCGCCACTAATTGGTTGTACTTCACAGCTTGAGTCCGTGCTGCTTCTGATAGAACATGATCTATACGAACTTTTCCCAGCAAAACGAAACTCTCCATGTGCTTTGAGGAAGAGGCATGCTTATTTGCTTTTTTAATAAAGTTGCTCAAATCGGAAATTCCAGTCATGCACCATTCATTGTCTTTTTCACCAAATAATAAGCATACGAAGCAAAACATTTTTTTACTTTTTATCGCACCCCGCAGTCCAAGTATATCTGTTGTACCACGAAGGCTGCCATGTGCGAGTAATACCTTTGTTTGTCGTCTGCTTAATGTTCAGACATGGCGTAGGTCTTCTGTTTTTAAAGCTGCATCTTTCCTCTAACGTTATGTTCGATGCAGGAATTTTCTGCAGGTAATCAATAATATTTTCATCGGACACAGTGTCCACTTGAGCCATTTATTTTCCCAGAAAAAAAAGCACTGCCAGTAGTGAAATTGAAATAAACAGTAGTGAAATTGAAATAAAGCTAACAGTTCCCACGATCGTTGACCAAAATCAACCGGAAACTGAAAGCTCTGAGCCTCTCCTCTCTCAATTGTACCCCGATACGCCAGCGTTCCTCCACCTGATAAGACAGACTGACCGGCATGAATGAGTGTGTCTTAAAATCCGTAAATCGCGCCTTCCTTTCTCAGGAAACTGGACACAGGATTTCTCCGAGCGTCCCGCAGCTTCCCCTATGCACATGAGAGGAGAAAAATCCATGGGCGCAGCGGAACAGAAGACACGATTTCGCACATTTTGCGTAATAGTTGTGACCATGAAACGGATGCTAGGCAAGACTTTAAATGCTGTGTTTGGCAAAATTAGAAATTAAAAATGGGTACTTATCTGCGAATCAAATTCGTGCACATACCAATTAATAAAACTGTGTGATTATTAAATGTTCCGGGAACGCTCAGCGTACAAGCGTTCCCTCACGCTACGCCACTGCCATTAACGCCCGTTGCAAATTCTGGCTCCCTGAAATATCAAATGCTAATTTTAATCGATTTTTTTTTTTTTAAAATATGTTTTCGATTCGATATCTCCAAACGAGAAAAAACAAGAAAGATAAATCATGACAAACGCATATATTATAAAACACTTTCCAACTCACTATTGCACACATACATCCCCTAAGTAAATAGCATTTAATGTAGCTTTGCCCTAACACAACTCAACGCACTAAATCGTTAATTAGAGCCCTAGTCGTGAATTTTCGAGATTCCCATTGAAGTCATCATACCTTGTTATTACCACATTAGTCATTTTTTTCATTTCCCCGCTAAATAATGAAAATATCGCCAAGCTGGGTTCATTTTCCGAAAGATTTTTTTCTCGCCGTATTTGGCGATTTATCGCAAAAGTCGCCAGTGTTGGCGAGTTCTGGTGCAACTTTTGAGGGCGGTATTACATAATAAAATACATAGTAAGAGAGTATTGTGATTTAAAAGGATACCTGTCTCTAAACCGCCATTGAGCATAATATATTATTTTGACTGATCCTGTAGAATAGCTATTAATGATACAGATACTACTTTCAATGGAGAGGAGAGCTTTATCTTGTAATCCTTAATAATATGTATCGATTTTGTTTCATTTCAAATAGCCAAATATCTCTAAAATACACTGTAAGAATGACGGCCCATAGAGCGTAAAGTATTGGAAATCTTTTCAGCCCTCCGGTAGAAGAACTATAAATGCTACATGCACCATTTTAAAAAGAGTACATGGTAGAGTTGATAGAAATAACATATATAAATTTCGTAGTAATCGATGGATATTTGCGGGAGTTACAGCAAGGAAGGATAGACAGACATAGAAATCGAAATCATAAACGCTTTTCAACCTTGTTGGAAAGTGTTAAAAAAAAAAAAAGGTTTATTCTAAATACCTTTAAAACCGGCCAGGCTAGGAGGCTGTTATCCCACCCCCTACCCCATCTCTACCGTCATGTAGATTTATGCACTACACAAAAGAAAATTAAAAAAAATAAAGAAGAAAAAAGATTTAAAAAAAAAATAAAACTAGGAACGGTGTCGAGAGGGAAGATAGAGGCAAAATTTACCTGCGAAAAGAAAAGCACTTCTCCAGACTGAAAAATTGAGCTAATTATCTCCCAGGGAATTCCTCGCCGGAAAATGAGATCCACCAGAAAACATGAAGAGGATGCTGAAAAATGGGTAGCAAGAAAAATAGGCTCCGGTTTAGAGGGGAAATTTAGAAAATTCTGACAAAACAGGGTGACTAAAAAGTTGTTCAATGACTTAAATGGGCTTTTTCTGATTCTTATTCCATCGAACGTGTAGTAATAAGGCTTAGTAATAGTTGGCTTTACATATATTGAGTAACAGCTACTGCGAATTAAGTTCATTCCTTGATATAGATCGTATTTTTTACATCATATCTTTTCTAACCTATTTTTTGGATTATCTATGGATACGTCTGCTATTGCCCTTTTAGGATTCGATTTTTACATTCACTGGATATATTACAATATCGTAGCTACAGTGTGAATAATTCCCAAGTTTGGCTATTTTACTGTACTAAGATGCACTAAGTTCTATACTAAGATGCAGCACTTTAGCGATTTTATTACAAAAAAAATTTTTTTTCTTACTTTAGATACTTTTCATATTTTTATTTTACATTTCTATTAATTTTGATGTATATATACAACTTTTCCATAATTAGGCAAGACTCCTACATATTAAAATTGTAGCAAGCCAAACTATAGCTCAAATTTGCGCATTTTGACTTTAGTGATTTATATCACTTTTATGCATCGTATTATATTATTCTTTTCATATATTTTGAGTAATAGGTCTTGCGAGTTAAGTTCATTCCTTGATAGATTATATTTTTTACATCATAGCTTTTCTAATCTATTTTTTGGTTTATCTATGGATACATCTGATGTTACCGTTTTTGGATATGATTTCTACAATCACTGGATATATTAGAATATCGTAACCACAGTGTGAATGATTCCTTGATTCTATATATATAAATACATATATAGTAAAAGGCATAACTTACGAATCAACGTAGCATCCAATTGGCAAATACAAATTCTAAATATCCATGGAATGATAGAGGAGCAAAACAATGAGCTTAAAATCTTATGTAAAAACAGGAATGAGCATATATGTGTGTGCATAGGCGCACCCACGGGGGGGGCTATGGGGGCTCAAGCCCCCCCTAAAGGTGGAAAGTTTGAAGTGAAAAACTTAAAAAAATGAAAATTGTCACTATTGAATTATTACTATTATTATTATTTATTGTCTTCAAATTATTTCTAAAGTATTTTTTACCTAAAAAGATGTCAGTTTTTAAATAAATACTTACAGAGAGTTTATGAAACACTGTTAAAGTCAGTTACAATATCACTGAAAAGATCAGATAATTATTTATGACTCTATAATGAGTTTTTGCTTGTGGGCTTGTGTTGTATGGGCAAATCAAGGGATACAGAATATTTTGACGTTATAAGAGGGTTGTAACTATTATCGATCTCACTATAACCGAGTTCAGCAGTATTTTCAGCTCAGCCCCCCCTAAACTAAAATCCTGGGTGCGCCACTGTGTGCGTGTGTGTGTGTGTGTGTGTGTGTGTTAATCTGTGGGCAATTTTTCCCAGACCCCTTAAAAAGTCCTCCGCCCAAGACATCAACCTCCTGGGAAGTGGGGGTAGCCTTGCGGTCGCAAATGTAAAGTGTATTGCTGTCGCAAATTATATGGCTTGGAAAATGTTGGCAAAGCATGGTAGGAAATTTTAACAACGCATCCTTTTGTGGAGTGCGTTTTTAACGGTTCGTGAAAACAACATTTTAGACCCCGCTTGTAATCAAAGCTTCAAAACTAAAGAGCAAAAACTTTTGAGTTACTTAAAAATAGTGACTTAATTAAAAAAAATTGACTTAAAAATATCAGTTGACTTTCGAGCATAAAATTGCTGTGTAATTTCCATTTCACTGCATCAATATTCTTTATGCAGGAAAAAGAGTTTTACAGGCAAGGAAAAATCAGGAAGTATCTTACTATACAGTTACGCGTAGATAGATCGCATTGTAGCGCGAGTCTACTGTATTTACAATTCAGTATCAGCATGCATAGGAACCATCTATGCCAGTGGTTCTCAAACTTTGTATCCTACGAAACCCTTTTCTTACCACGTGCTTAGCAACGGAACCCTTGAATAAATATTATTTAAGGAGAAACTAAGGGCCTATCATTTATATTACTCATTAGACAAACATAAAAACTAAACAACATAAAGCAGTACAAAAATACAGATAAAACACTTACAAGAGGTGACTTGCAGGCACGCAATTTTTAACGAATTTATACGGTAAATGGATGAAAAATATGGATAGAATGAATGGCTTTGTTTTTGATTGTCACAAAGTTCTTCAAAATTGGGTTGTATTGACGAAAATTTTAGTTGCATATCATGCTCCGCGTCCAAATTATTCCGGTATTTAGTTTTCGTGGATGCATGCAGAAAAATGACGTGGAAAACCCTCACAAAAGAACATTTGTTTCGAAAGTACACAGGTAAGGGAGGAACTCTCTTGACAACAGTGATCCCGACAGCCGGTTTTAGTCTAAAATATAAATCTGGAACTCCCATAATCCCGCCGTCGGTAAAAGGTTAATTCTCTATAAGAAATTAGGTTAGAAAGTCAATTTACGGATTTTCTTTAAAATTTCGATGATGTTTTAAAATTGCTCGCGGAACCCCTAGAGGGTCGTTGCGGAACCCTAAGGTTCCGCGCAACGCACTTTGAGAAACACTGATCTATGCGATACTTTCGTTGTTTAGAGATTTATCAACGCATTAGGGCTAGTGCACATAACCGACGCCTTCCTTTCGCTGCAGGGGTAAAGGAGGGGGGGCATTCATCTGGAGAATTTAACGACTTTTTAATGGGTGTCATAGGACTTACGACGATCGTGAAAATCGTGGGATTTCCGACTGGGGGGGAGGCAGCGATCCCCTGACCCACTGTTGCTTTTTCGGGTCTCGCAAAAAAGCCAGCGGTAGCGCATTTTCGAGGTGGCCCCCAACAGCGGCGGCTGGACCCATTGATGCTTTTTTGGGTCTCGTAAAAAGGCCAGCGGTAGTATATTTTCGTGGTGCCAAGTACTGGGATGGCTAGACCCACTGATGATTTTTGGTGTCTCGCAAAAGGCCAGCGGTAGCATGTTTTAGGGGGGAGGGGCTCCCTTCGGCGATGGCCGGACCCACTGATGTTTTTTGGGGTCTCGCAAAGGGCCAGTGGTAGCATATTTTTGAGAGGGTCCCCTACAGCGATGGCTGGATGGCCATCGATTGCGTCGGAAGTCCCACGTAACCTTTTTAATGACCACTCGAAATCCACCGAGAAAAGATTAATGTGCTTTGCCACAACCCCCCTCCACACGCACAGTGGGGTTGGACTTCTGCGTTGGTCCCTAATTTTGAACCTACTCCATAGGGAAGGACCAATCTCCCTGAAATCGGCACCCCCAGAAGTATTGTTTAACAACTTGGAGGACATTAGAGCCACGATGAATTTTACGTGCACCAGCTGCCATTAGCGTACACGATCCCACAGTATTCCAGCCGCTAGAGGAGTGCATCCTCCCAAGCACTGACCAAGCCGGATGCTGCTTCACTTTCTGTGTTCTTACGGGAACGGAGTTTAGCACCCAGACCACTGCGGGACTAAAATTTTAATAAAGGGCATATATCAGCAGCACATATTCTATTAATTAAATGTATTGTAAAACTTTACTTACATCAGTTTAGGAAAAGGTAATCCACATGCAAAATTACAAATCTGCCGCTTATAGGCTGAACCAAAAAGCCGCCTATTCTATGCCTCCGAAAATTTGCCGCCGTAGACAGTAGCCTACCTAGTCCATTTTGAAACCCACTACAGAGGTTATTTGCACGAGGAAAGTAGGCCTCTAATTTTTAATACAGAGTGTCCACCGGTAACTAAAAAGGCGGCTTTTGCTACTAATTTAATTAAAAGGCGATTGAGCCACTTTTTTTAATAAAAATCGTGATTTCCATACTATTTTTAAGTTTTTGGCTACTTGCAGTTTACTCCAGGTGATTAATTCGAAAATCAGATTTCAGTTTTTGTCCCTTTTCTTTTCAAAGTTGAGATGAATCGTTCATCAAACAGTCTAATCCGGTTTTTTAATCGTACTATAAAAACTAATGTACTATACAAGGTGTACAGTACTACACAGGTGCAACTTTTTTTTTCAATTTACTCTGCCCTCTTATCTCTAATAAATAAAGAATTATAGCCCGTTGCCACTTTTTTGGGACACCCAGTATATATTTTCATAGCACTGTTTATATATAGGATGTATCTAAATTGGTTCAACAAAATTTTATGGGAGATAGTGCACATAATAAGGAATCAGAATCACAAAGCAATGTGGGGTCAAAACGTTGTCTTCATGTAGTTGCTAATAATCACTTTTATGAAAATGTTGAAATGTTTGTCAAATTTCTTAAGCAAATTTCGTATACAATGGGCTTGTCTCCAAAAATCTCATCCAAGAAATTAAGTAGAATTTTTAAACTAAGAATTTTAGTCTTAAACTAAGAATTGTTTTCTGAGAAAAATTCAGCATTTCACATAAAGTTCACTGTTGTTTCAGTAACCGTTTCAAAGTGATTATTAACAGCTACACGAAAACAACGTTTTCTACCCCACATTGCTGTGTGATTCTGATTTCCTTATTATGTGCCCGATCTCCCATAATATTTTGTTGAACCAATTTAGATACACCCTGTATGTTCTGTTATACAACCATGAAGTTTTTTAATTTATCATTTTATTCATTTTTTGTCGTATAAAGTTAAATGACTTGTGCTTTTGTTTTGCCTAAATCATAAAAAAGCTTCTTGTTTGGCAACTAAAATTAAGAAAATGGCTACTAACTGGCGACTTTATTAGGTCGGTCAGGTGACTAATGATACTATTTTTGCCTCCTGACATTGGTGGGCACCCTATAATAATACAAAATATTTTGGTCGACACTTCCTACTACGGAAATCACACAAGCAAAAGCTATAAAGACGACAGTTCCGAGAATATTTATTTATTTATTTATTTTTGTGAAGGAAGAATTTTTGTAGAAATAATTAAAGGTATTTTTCTTACGTAGTAAAAGAAAACTGCTTCAGTCCTTTTCATAGGCTCCGTACTAACTTCGAATGAATTATTTATTAAACTTAGTTTTTCCTCAGAAAAACTTTGGAAGAAGAATTAGGAAAGAAGCGCTTGATTCTTCCAAAAATAGAATCTTAACATAAATTGGCTACAAGAGGCCGCAGACTGATTTTTTTTTTCTTTCCTTTTAATAAGAAAATAATTGTAACCAAAATATTCCGCAAAGTTTGAAATAAGGTAATTGAATTTTCGTGCGAATAAAGGAATAAATAGAGAGATATTATTTTTCTTGTTCTTAATCTCTAAAATATGAAAGTTTTGTTAAGAAAAGTAAAGAAGCAGTGAAATATCTTCTTAATATTATTTTTAATGACACACGAAATAGCAGTATGAATTCAAAAAATGAAAAAGACCGATTTTTCTGTTTTGCAAGGATGTTTTTCAGTGTTTTAAGTAAAAGTAATTTAAAGCTATCCCTTTAAAACATATACACAAGCATACTTCAAAGTACCTTTAGAAAGCTGTAAAACCCAACCAATGATGTCAAGCGCTCTATCAAATTAATTCGCTTCTTCACAAACAGTGCTACAGACTTTCATGAACAGTCGACTTTTATGTCTAACATAATTTTCAGAAAATACTTTAGCACAAAAGCTGCCAGGAAAAATTATTTTATTCACGGACTGTGCTATATGTAATTTTAGAGTTCGTACGTTTTTCTAGAAAGAAACAAAAAAATTATGCATTCCCAAAGAAACTTCAACACACAGACTTAAAGTACCCCCATGTAAATTTAAGTATTTTTTGTAATAATATAAAATACAAATATAATATATAAAAACATAAAATGTAAAATTTTCATTTTTTTCATAAAAAAATGTTGAATTTTATTACAACATATTTTGCAGAGAGGTGCCTCCTTCCCTTTAGAATTCGGATATCTGACAGTAAAATAATAACCAAGCGCCACTTAAAGTATTAAAGTTAGTCAATGAGTGATAAGGGTGAATATAAAACTGACTATAGAAACTTTCAAGTTCTGCTCTTATATTCATTTCTAAAATACCTCAAATTTGTTGATAAAATCCCCAATCGGTGATTTTGAAGTTTAATTTACCTATTTAGTTTCATACATGCATAGGAGACCCACCATTGCCGACTGGATTTAGACAGTGAATTTAGTAGTTGGTTGAAATGTGAAGGTCCAGGGTTCTAGCCTACCGCACGTCAGTCGATCTAGCTGTCTGAAGTTTTGAGAGGTTTTATTCATATACAACATAAATACACGTTAGAATTTCTTGAAAAGTACTCTGTCCTGAATACCCTCCCCCCACCAAGCAGATACCCTTCGTTCAGGGATTGAATTAACCCTTTAACGCGCAGTCTCCCGCTCTGGGAACACTAAACTCTGGTTTTGACTGTTGCCAGTCACGAAGAATAGATTTGATTTCTATAAAAATAGTTGCGGGTGGCATAGCTCCACGAGAATCCCTTACTTTTTAGCTCGTCATTTTCCGTAAAAAAAAAAATGGTCACGATTCTTTTTAACAGCACTGACATCTGCTGAAAAATGGAAGAATGCGACAACAGCTGGATAGGTTGCCCAATGCTGAAAAAAGGGCAGCCGTTGCCATCGCTCGACTTAACTACCAGCAAGATGACGGGCGATCGAAACGTTCATCGCGTGCCACAGATCTAGAGACCCCTTTTTTGATGACAGCTGGCTATGCCGGGACTGCCAGCTCTCGTCAAAAAAGGGTCTCTAGATCAGTGGCACGCGATGAACGCTTCGATCGTCCGCCATCTTGCTGGTAGTTAAGTCGAGCGATGGCAACGGCTGCCCTTTTTTTCAGCATTGGGAAAGGGTTGCGCCTCAAAGGGTTAAACACAATACACACATACACATAGAAATGCAGGTTTTCAAGAAAACATTCCGCACCCGGGCAAACATCCAACAAAATGTCACACCAAGGACGTAAAAATAGCGCGAGCCTCTCTGAAAAGCAAACACGCAGAAAAATCTGCGCCCACCGCAAAACAAAACTGCAACAATTTTGCAGCCGCCGGATGCGCACTTAGGGCGCGAAAAGATATAATCTCGAAGCGGACGAAATTTTTAAGGTTTTAAACTGAGCGTCATTTTCATTAGTGACTCCTTCCCCTCCCACACAACCCCGCCGTTGGCACGCCACTTCAAGGTGCAAATGGGGAGGAGAGCAGTAATGACACGTCCTGGTATTCGCACGCCCTGTTGTGATGAATTTTTTTCCTTCTTCTTCTTTTCGCATCCTGGAGGGAAAAATTCGTCTGGAGGAAAAGTTGTTTCCGCCATTAAGATATTTTGATTCTTTCTTCTAACAAGTCTCTCCTCTCTCATTGCCTCTAATTGAATCTTCTAACCGGAAAAAGTTTCAAGGAATTTTAAAATGGCGTGCGCGAAAATTAACTCGAAGAAGCCTGGAAAAGATACGTCCCTGCGTTATCAATTTTCGCATTCCCCCCCCCCGCATTTTTTTCCCTTTTTAATGCCTTCTAACGCAAGGTTGGAAGGTCGTGACTCCATTTTCTTTCTCCCTTTATTAGTGATGTTACGAAACAGGAACGTCGTGACAAATGCATGGAATATAAAACACTTTACAACGCCATCTTAAGGCCTGTTCTCACTTGCGGGTGATTCTCGGGATTCCAGGAGGTAGGGAGAGTAGGAATCTCAAGGGGGTTTTTAGGGTCAATTTTCATTGGCGGGACATTCTAATTGAGAAATCTGTAGCATTTTAATGAACAGTCGGGATCCATCGATAAAAGCTAACCCGTTAAAACAAAAACAACGCCGCCCACACACACACGATGGAGAGACCAACGGAAGATTTCTTCCTGCCAGCTTCTGCTCCAATACATTCATTTATCCCTGTAGTCCCAACAGCCGCTCGCAAGTGAAAACAGGCCTTTATTGACGATTAAACTCGCTTTTCATTAGAATACCGAAAGTGAAGCAGCACCTGGCCAGTGCTTGGGAGGGTGAGCTCCTCTCTCGCCCGAATCTACTGTGGACTAAGTACGCTAAAAGGAGCTGGTGCCCGTAAAATCTGTCGTGGCTCCAATGTCCTCCATGTTCAAACGATAGAGGGGTCGGCCATCCGGGTGCTAAGTTTCACATTTGGAATGGGTTTAAAATTAGGAGTCTACTTATAGGTGGCAACGTTGGTCTGTCTAGTAAGCACCCCCATAATACAATGAACAATCTCCGGACCCCGTAGTGGTCAAGCCTACGCATAGCCCGCTGACCCAGTCATTAGAAAGGGGAAAAAAAAAACATCTTATTGATGCGAGTTAACCAGCACGCTTTCCCATCGTTCCAAATACGTAAACAGCAACGATTGCCCTTCTGTACACACCGTTGCTTCCTGGCATGGGTCTGTTAATTCTAAGCTGTAAATCACGCCAAACGCATTGATTATGAAACACTATCTAACACGACAGACTTTCTTGATCAAAATTTGACAATGCACTATCATCAATTTTGGTGGAATTTCGGGAAAACTTCGAAAAATTTGTATATCACTATTAACGTAATTTTTTAGAGACATTGTAAAAGAAATTTAAATGCTATTTGCAAACTGTTATAAACGTTTATATGCTTATTGTATTGAGATTGAAATGAATGAACATCCCTGAACTGTAACAGACCGTCATGTATTGCAGCTCTTTTGAGTGCTCCTGTACGGAAACCAGAAATGTTGCAGACACTCTTTTGGGATGAAAATAATTATTATAATGTAATCCTTAATACCATAAATCAATTTAGTTTTGTCTGAAATGGTCGAAAATCTCAGTTACACCCTTTTATTAATGACTGCTCATAGAGTGTGATTAGAATGATTTTAGGCGCTGATGTTAAGGAAGTGCTGGATCCGCCATTTTAGATACTGTTCAGGATACAGACATAGGAATAATTTATCTAAATTTCGCAATAATCGATGCATATTTACGGTAGTTAGAGCACGGGCGGACAGACAGACAAATAAAATGATGAATACTTTTCAACTATTAAGTGGAAAGTATCAAAAAGGCACGACATCCTCTTTGAAGTAATTATACAATTGGCAATGATTCCAGGCAACTTCAAAAATATCAATTCTATAAAAGCAACTATTATTGAAAGAAAAGCAGTGTTAGGTACTTTAAGTACTTCTTTGTTTTAACAGTATTTGTCATTCGATTTATTTAGGTTAGGGTTGCTACAAACGGTTGTTACGTATTATCCCGGCGGTCATTCCCGCCAAATTGTTTCTTTATGAAATGCGCCGGCAAACACTTCCAATCGTATTCGGAACCATCAATCATTTAATTTGTCCGGCATTTATCTTGGTAAAAAATTTCTCGTCTCGGCAGACCGCCGGGATAATACGTTAAGCACCCTACAAATTTTGGGTGTCATCATAAAGGCCGACGTTGACCATAGTAGTGATGCCAAGTACTGAGATTGCAAAATGTATGAAGAGACCTTATTGGTAGCATTTCCATTCATAAAATGATTATGAAAAGACTGTATTCTGCTAATGGGTACTTTTTTAGTTCAGGGTGTCTACCAAATTTCTGAAAGTCAATTTCCGGACTTTTTCCTGACTTTTGGGAGGTCCCGGGAAAAAAATTCCTGACCACTGCAGTTTACTTTGGGAAATTGCACAATGCCCCCTCCCTTGTCTTTATATTTGCATATTTTGTACAACTTCTTGCAATCAATTTTAACTGAAGTATACAGCATTAAGCTTTCATCCATTGAGAAACAGAAGTAGTCGCACTTTCTGATAGAATTAACTAACTGTTCTTGGAAAGACGCTCCTAAGCCATAAGTTACAAACTAAGGTAATTTGTGTTTTACCCTCCCGTTACGATTCATGAGCCCCCATTTTTCCCTCCTTATACAAACACATCGCTTGCTTGATGCTTTCGCGGTCCAAAAAATGCATTGCAGTTGCTTTCGGTTTCGAGTCTGACAATTAGAGAGAAAGGGTAAAAAAAAAAAAGGACACGAAAAGAAAAAATTGATTCTTTTGGTGAATTTTTCGGACCCATTATCCAATTTCCCGGTTTTTTCCAGACTTTCCGGACCCATTTTTCCAATTTCTTGGCTTTTTCCAGACTTTCCGGAGCGGTAGACACCCTGTAGTTTAATAGCACCAGTGTTAAAGTGCCAAAATGAGCAACCCGATGTTTTTCTACTATGGTTGCATTATTTAATACCTATCTTCGGTTACAATAATATAAAAGAAACAGGAAATGGAACTAAAATGTGCTTTAGCCCACTGCATGGCGACTTATTTTACGAGCGATAAACGAGCCAAATATTGTAAATTCGATTAAAGCTGTGAAAAACTCCGAAAGATCTTGCATTTTTGTGTATCCATTATTACTTTCCGAACATGTACCATATAAGGAAAGTATTTTAATCATGAAAAAATTCGACTTCAAGATTTTAGTGTACTTACACGTTTTGAGATCTTCTGCGTTCCTTTGGAGGTCTTCTGAATTCGAGATGTATGTATTTATGTGTGTATGTGTGTGTGTATGTGTGTATGTGTGTGTGTATGTGAGTGAACACGATAGCTCCTAAACGGGGCATTCGATTGAGCTCAAATTGGGTATATATGTTATAGACAATCTTCGCAAGACCGATATTGGTTTTGATGTGTATAGGACCTACAGGGCTACGACAAAGATTTCTTTTATAATATGACATATGGGGAGAAATTATTGAAAGTGCGCTTGCATTTAAGTGCGCCAGTTCCAATGGACGTCATTAAACTGTTAATTTGGATTTTTGCACATGCGTCATTGTTATTGAACTGATGTTTACATCTAGCTGTTGCCGTTCTCAGCTTGGAAATATCGTCAGATTTTGGTACCGCATACGTTAGCGTACTGTATAAAGAGATTTTAAAGCTGAAAAGTAAGTAATCATTATTTTAGTTACCTGAAAATGTAGATGTAATTGCAGATATATTAACCCTCTGCTGATCTAAATCAGTGATGATAATTTTGCAAAAGCTAAATTTTATATCAGCTGTCCACGTCACGTTATGCCATAATGAAAACAATCACCTAAAAACTGACTATACGAGTCACATCACTGAAATAGGTGTTTTCAGGAAATTACATGATTAAATTAATTTCTGCATCAGACGTATATTTCGACGACTGTCGCTATAAATTACGTGCGGCGTCAGTGCATAATAGATTATGTTATCGCATGACAAAGATTATTTTATGAAGTTTAATAATTGAAGCTAGTGTTTTACTCGCCTTGTTGTCATGTTCTACTAAATTTTTCATTTGTTTGGACATCGAATTTGAAAGGAGAAATGGTTCTGCGGTTACCTGAGCAGAGTCGGCAAATGTACAATGTACACAGCGTCAAAATGGTGTATCAGGTAAGATGCAAGAAACTTCGGGGGGTGGGTGTGTTGGGTACCCCTCGGAATCACAGGAATGGGGGATCATATCGCACACAACGTCTTCAAGCACCAGTACATAATCAGTAAGGAAATTTCGTTGAAGTATAGTTAAGATTCCGACTATAGTTTGAAAAAAAAACAAATTTATAGCATGCTAAAAGCTTTTTTTCTAAAACTTGCAGTCTAGAAATCCTTATTTATTTTAATGATGCAAGAATGAGAACAAAAGTATCAGGTTGTAACGAAAGTTTTCCGCCAAATCTGCTTGACGCAGCTCATGCGGCACCCAGCGATTGAACTTGTACGTCATAGTCATGGGCGCCGGCAGAATATTTCCCAGGGGGGACAAAGACTACTTAAACGCATGGTTACCATGTTTGAAAGAACAAAAAAGCAATGGAAAACACTGCATACAAAAATCCAGAATGGGGGGGGGGCATTGCTCCCCCTTGCCTTATGTTGCCGGTGCCAATGGTCATAGTCCTTGTTTTCGAGCTTTAGGTACTAAACCTCCACAGGGTCATATGGCACAACAGTTGTACCTAAAGCTGTACACATAATTCGTTGACGTTCTGTAGCTGACTTTTTGCAACTGAATTGTATGTAAATGATATTTTTAACCTGGTTAGTTTCATTTCAGACACCTTGTGCTTAATGATAACGATATATTATTTACAGATTTCACTGTACAGTGTTCTAAAGTAAATCTCTTTTTTTCCATATCCCAAAAAGAGTCTGGAAAGATATGAGCAAACACGCCAACGCGAACTGTTTGCGCAGATCATATTTGCGGTGGCGGGAAACTTTCGTTGCAACCTAATACATTATTTATACAATAAAGAAATTTCTCTAATGCTTCACTTTTTTTTTCAGAGTTGTTATTAATGGGTACATGATGAGACGACGTGTTTGACCCGCCATTCTTATGTGATTCCGTGTCATCTAGGTGTACCCTACCCCCCCATCAAGTTCGTAACATCTCATCCAGTATATGCCGAGATTATACATAAAAACACTGTGCTGCAGCCGTGGACGGGGTTGTGCAAAGTCGCAGTACGGAAAGCAAAGGGTACTCCATAGAAGGAGAATCAGAAGAGTGGTGTCTGCAATCTCCGGAGCAAACAGGGTAATCACATGTTTACTCAAGTAATATTAGCTTGTAACGAAAGTTTTCCGCCACTCTGAGTATTGCCTGCACAAGCAGTTCGCGTTGGTGTCTTTGCCAATATTTTGTAAAACGATTTTTGTTACTTGAAAGAAAAGACTTGTTTTAGAGCACTGTGTTGTGAAATCTGTAAAACAACATCGTTATGATTAAGTATAAGGTGTCTGAAATGGAACTATCACGCTACCAGATTGATACATCCTTTACTCTCAGTTCTGTCGCAAAAAGTCTCAGCTACAGAATGACACCGAATCATGTGTAAAGCTTAAGGTACTACTGTTGTATCAAATGACACTTTGAAGATTTGGTACCGAACGTTCAAAAACGAGGACTAGGATATTAAAGAAGCAGAGCGGTCTGGCCTGACTACTGATGCTGATGAGGCCCGCCTACGAGAATTTTGGAAGAAGATAAAGTATTCATCCACTCGAGAGCTATCTAAAGGAGTTAGACTTTAGTGCCATGCCCATTAGTCGCGCTAAGCATCGCATAAACTTGACATATAAGGCAAATAGCGTGAGCTGACTCAAGCAAATCTGGCGGAAAACTTTCGTTACAACCTGATAATATGTATTTAACTCTTTAACGCGCAGTGTTCCCGCTCTGGGAACACCAAACTCTGACGTGTTGACTGTTGCCAGTCGCGAAGAATAGATTTGATTTTTATAAAAATAGTTGCGGGTGACAGAGCTCCACGAGAATCCTTTACTTTTGAGCACGTCCTTTCCCGTAAAAAAAATGGTCACGATTCTTTTTAACAGCACTGACATCTGCTGAAAAATGGAAGAATGCGAGAATAGGTGGATAGATGGCCCAATGCTGAAAAAAGGGCAGTCGTTGCCATCGCTCCACTTAACTACCAGCAAGAGGGCGGACGATCGAAACGTTCATCGCGTGCCACAGATCTAGAGACCCTTTTTTGACGACAGCTGTGCCCGCGTCAAAAAAAGTGTCTCTAGATCTATGGCGCGCGATGAACGTTTCGATCGTCCGCCATCTTGCCTTTCCACCCCCTTTCCTGCCCCCCCCCTATTTTTAACAGCAACTGACAACTGCTGAAAAATGGAAGAATGCGAGAACGGCTGGATAGATTGCCCAATGATGAACGCACAGCCAGCTGCGTCAAAAAAAGGGTCTCTAGATCAGTGGCACGCGAGAACGTTTCGATCGTGATCGTCCGCCATCTTGCTGGTAGTTAAGTCGAGTGATGGCAACGACTGCCCTTTTTTCAGCATTGGGAAAGGGTTGCGCCTCAGGGGGGCACACGTTAAAGTAAAACTTCCTATTCAAAGGTGTTCAGTTTTCGTTGACCGGCCGCTGCTCTGTATACGCCAAAATCTCCCAGCACTCCGAACTAATAGGACGATTATTATCAATACCCGCATTTCCATGAAAACATGGTATAGCTTTTTACTTTCCGAACATGTACCATGTAAGGAAAGTATTGTAATCATGAAAAAATTCGAATCCGAGATTTTGGTGTATTGACACGTTTTGGGGTCTTCTGAATTCATTTATGCTATTTTTACGAGATGTATGTATGTATGTGTGTATGTGTGTGTGTATGTGTGTTTGTGTGTATGTGAGTGAACACGATAGCTCCTGAACGGGGCATGCGATTGAGCTCAAATTGGGTATATATGTTATAAACCACCGTCGCAAGACCCGTATTGATTTGGGTGTGTATAGGACTTATAGTTTTTCTACAGGGCTACGACAAAGATTTCTTTTACATTATGGCCTATAGGGAGAAATTCTTGAAAATGCGCTAGCGTTTAAACGGTACATTAGATTGAGCTCAAATTGGGTATACATATTATACACCACCATCGCAAGACCGGTATTGATTTTGGTGTGTATAGGACTTATAGTTTTTCTACAGGGCTACGACAAAGATTTCTTTTACATTATGGCCTATGGGGAGAAATTCTTGAAAGCGCTCTAGCTTTTAAACGGTACATTCGATTGAGCTTAAATTTGGTATATATGTTTGAATTATTCATCGATTAAAATTTATTTAAATGTTTGGTAATGATCTTAATCGTAAGTGTTCGGAAAGTCGAGTGGAGTCACTCCAGATTTTTTTTTTTTTTTTTTTTTGTTATGCGCAGTTTAACTGCCAAAGGAATTACAGCCCTATTACGATGTCAACTTTCTTTGCCGGCACTGTACAGGATCCCCTAAAAGGCTTTCGGTATACATTAAACTCTGTGCAAAGTCATCGTTTGGGCCATTCCCAATATCTCTCCAACTGTTACCGTGATTGAGTTTTTTTTTGTCAAAGGACTACCGAATTCAGCGCCAAAGGTAAATTTACAAACTGAAATTCACTTGGCGATATCTCTTATGTTTGGCGTGCAAAGTTTAATATCATGGAAGTATCGCATCTCGATTTAAATTTAAATTTGTTTGAATGAAGTACATCAAAATTCATAAGGCAGACAAAGCAGTCGTGTGTCCACGTCAGGTATTTTATTTATTGACATAAATTTTTCATCATTTGAAAAAACAGTTTTGACGACAATTCCAGTCAGATTACATCATATAAACATTGTTTGAATAATTTCAGCGAAGGTTCTAAAATCTGTGATATGTAGGCCTTGGCCTAGTTGGCCAGTGGGGTAAACAGGCGATAGTAAGTATGCACTGTAACCAGAAAATATTTCCAACATAAGCAAAAATAAATTTGACGGAAAATCCACTAAGGTTACATCTTAAACATTAATTATTTCAATCGAGGTTCTAAAATCCGCGAAACCTAGTCTGTAGCTCAGTTAGCCTTTCTGGTAACCAGGCAATAGCAGGCACGTATAGCCAGAAAAAAAATTCCAGAAAGGCCCAAAAGTTAGCTTAGCCCAAAGTTAGCTAAGCCCAAAATTAGCTAGTCCCAAAAAGCAGCTCGACCAAAAGTTAGCTAGGCCCAAAAAGCAGCATGGACTAGTTATCCTGTGGGGGTAATCAGGCAATAGTAACCTGAAAATATTTCCAGCATAGGGAAAATTAAATTTGACGGAAAGTTCACTAAGGTTACATCTTAAACATTAATTATTTCAAGGGAGGTTTTAAAATCCGAGAAACCTAGTCTGTAGCCTAATTAGCCTTTCTGGTAACCAGGCAAAAGCAGGCACGTAGTCAGAAAAAAAATTCCAGGAAGGCCCCAAAGTTAGCTTGGCCCAAAGTTAGCTAGGCTCAAAAAGCAGATTAGCCTAGTTATCCTGTCGGAGTAATCAGGCAATAGTAACCTGAAAATATTTCCAACAGAAGCAAAAACAAATTTGACGAAAAGTCCACCAAGATTACATCTTAAACATTAATAATTTCAAAGGAAGTTCTATCAGGTTGTAACGAAAGTTTTCCGCCATATCTGCCTGAAAAACTAACTTCTAACTCCTTAGATAACTGATTTTGAACTTTCGGTACCAAACCTGCACAGTGTCACATGATACAACAATAGTACTTAAAGCTGTACTCATAATTTGTTGATATTATGTAGCTGACTTTTTGCAACAGAAATGGAAGTAAATGATAGTTCTAATCCTCTAGAGTGATAGTTCCATTTGGGACACCTTATACTTAATGATAACTATATTTTTTACAGATTTCACAACACAGTGTTATAAAGTAAGCCTCTTTCTTGCAAATGCCAAAAATCGTTTGACAAAATTTGAGCAAATACGCCAACGCGAACTGTGTGCTGACGATGTTTGCGGTGGCGGGAAACTTTCGTTACAACCTAATAAAATCCGAGAAATCTAGTCTGTAGCCTAGTTAGCCTTTCTGGTAACCAGGCAACAGCAGGCACGTAGCCAGGAAAAAACAAATTCCGGAGGTTCCACAACGTAGAAAAGATAGAATTTTTCGCAAAAATGTGATGACTGATATCCAATGAACAAAAATCCAAATTCCGGTAGGGAGGCCAGGGTCCCAGTCTTCCAAGGCCCACCTCTTGGCTACGTCCCTGAGACCTGGTGACAAGCGGTGTAAGCAAAAATTTTTTTTCCCTCTCCTCTGAAAGAACGAAAGCACAAGGAGCGAAAAGAGAATTCTTTCCTCATTGCGCGATAAAACTTGTGTTCCTCCTCCTCTTTTCTCTCTCTTGATTAAAAGCAGTTTTCTTCTGGACTAATCTGGGAACTTTTTTAAGGAAGAGAGGGTGCTTTCCATGCAAGCAAGGGCTGCAGTCAACAAAACGGCGAGTTTCCGTTAAAAGATTACGATTAAAATGAAAGTAGTTTAGAGGGTAGACAGGGAGAGAAAAAGGGATGGGGATGAGAGGGGGAAAAAAATCACCTGATGAAGGAAAGGAGAGATGCAACTTCCCCCTCCCCCGCTCACTTTTCGTGGGGGGAAAAAAGGGGCCCTTCTTTTGGGTCGTCTGAGGCGAAAATTCGAAAGGGGATTGTTTAAAAATGACGCTGGGGAAATATAGGAATGGAATTTTATTTAACGCAGGGACTCGAACCGGAACTGAACCGAAAACCGGTTAAAAACCGTTATTTTGGTCATAACGAAAAACCTGAAAAAAATATCGGTTTATTTCGGTTCGGTATATCTTTAATCAGTTTATTACTGTAACCAACTTATCGATATTTTCTACTTTAACATCAACCATATAAATATCATCATTGCATGTACTGTCTAAATTTCTAAAAGGGTTATAAATATAACAGAGGCACTAAGCTTAGTGGTCAAAACATGGTTAAGACGGGGTAAAAATAGTAAAGGCTGGTTCTCATTATTATATTTGTTTCCTCTGGCGAAAACTGTTTAAAGATTATATAAGTAAAAGAATTATAAAGACTAATTTATGCCACGTTTCGATCAAGTAAAATATTGAAACAGCCGTATAAGATGAACATTTATTATATTATTATTAAAAATGTAACAATTTCTGATTTAATGTTCATTGTTACAAGAAATGTTAGCCTGCATTCCTATTGTTTTAAAACAGAAGAGGCTAAGATATTGTTGTGAATGACAATAAAATTTCAACAATGCGTGTATCATTTCTAACGAAACTTTTTTGAAAGTCTGTTGTAAAGTTGAACGTTTGCGATTTTGACTGCAATTTTACTGCATTTCTGATTGTCTAATTATTTTCACGTTAATTACGTCTTTGAACGGCGTTGTAACAACGATTTTTCTTCGTCTTTTGCCTTGATAAAGTTTAACTACTACCTCATCTAACTTATCATCAAATACAACACCTGAACAAAACTAAACTTTGTCGAAATGTCTTCTTCAATGCTTCCCTCTATTGAAGAAAGTCTGTTGGATACCGGCAGTAACTATTTTACTGCCGTCTCTGGAATAAGTTCGTACGTAACAGCTTTGGCTCCCGCTCCCGTTCCAAGACCTGACCGGCAGGCTCCACTAGCTCCAGAGCCTGTTCGGCAGGCACCAGTGGCTCCATTTCCAAAAACTGTTCGTTATCCTTGGCATCTTATGGAGCGTTTTCTGGAGGACTGTGTCGCTCCTCCGCCTCTTAAACTGTATGGGGACGTTTATGGTGTCCCGGGAGCATCTGGATGGGATGGTCGACTGCGAAAGGCAGGTCTCGATCCATCTCGTTACGTAAAGAAGAGGAAGTCTAAGTTATTGAAATTTGTCAAGAAAAAGTTTTCTTTCCTGTGTGCCAAGGATCTCCAGAGTAATCTGGAGTAAACTGAATCATCCAATTTTGTCTTGAACTCCCTAAAACTAATCGGAGTTCCTAAAAACCTTTATTGTGACTTCCAATTTTCTACATTTAACATAAATCTTCACTGACAAGATACTAAAGACTGCGTCTTAAAATTACCCGACTAGTCCAGACCAAGGTTGAAACAATACGTTTCGAACTTTTAAATCTTGGTACATACTTATCTTCCTCTTATGAGTCGTTGATGAACTCTTTTCCTAATTTTACTAAAAAGGTGAGCAACACACAGCGTCTTTACGTTGCCCGACTAGTCTAGACCAAGACTGAAACAAACCGTTTCGAACATTTAAATCTTGGCACGTACTTACCTTCGTTTTATGAGTCGTATGTGAACTCTTCTTCAGAGCAGCAAAGATTTAAGACTTTCAAACTGCTCAAAACTGTCAGAACGAACGAACTCTTCAATGTATTAATTTTTCTGAAAGGTGAGCAACTGTACAGTCTCTTCAAGTTATCCGACTAGTCTTGACCAAGATTGAAACAAACCGTTTCGAACTTTTAAATCTTGGCACGTACTTATCTTCGTTTTATGAGTCGTATGTGAACTCTTCTTCAGAGCAGCAAAGATTTAAGACTTTCAAACTACTCAAAACTGTCAAAACGAACGAGCGCTTCAATGTATTGATTGCGCTGAAAGGTGAGCAACTGTACAGTCTCTTCAAGTTATCCGACTAGTCTTGACCAAGATTGAAACAAACCGTTTCGAACTTTTAAATCTTGGCACGTACTTACCTTCGTTTTATGAGTCGTATGTGAACTCTTCTTCAGAGCAGCAAAGATTTAAGACTTTCAAACTGCTCAAAACTGTCAAAACGAACGAGCGCTTCAATGTTTTGATTGTGCTGAAAGGTGGCCAACTGTACAGTCTCTTCTCTTCTTGACCAAGATTGTGGTCCCGACTCTTCTTGACCAAGATTGAAACAAACCGTTTCGAACTTTTAAATCTTGGCACGTACTTATCTTCGTTTTATGAGTCGTATGTGAACTCTTCTTCAGAGCAGCAAAGATTTAAGACTTTCAAACTGCTCAAAACTGTCAAAACGAACGAGCGCTTCAATGTATTGATTGCACTGAAAGGTGGCCAACTGTACAGTCTCTTCAAGTTACCCGACTCTTCTTGACCAAGATTGAAACAAACCGTTTCGAACATTTTAATCTTCTTAAACACTTATCTTATCTCGTTTTATGAGTCGTATATGAACTCTTCGTCAGTGCAGCAAATCTTTCAAAACTGTTTGCCGAAATGTAGAGTCAAAGACGGAGCTTCGCTAAGAAATATTCTCCAGAAAGACAGCGACAAAGCCTGAAGAATTCTTACAATGAGTCTGAAAATTGCTCCAAACGTCAAAGTCAAGGTTGAAACAAATGTTTCGGACTTTTTGACCTTGGAAAAGTTTACTTGGAACTTACGAGTCGTTGATGAATTCAATTTTTTTTTCAGAGGAGCAAATGCAAACTTTAAAGCTTTTCAAAAGTATTTGCTTCAGTGTAGAGTCAAAAACGAACTCCAAAAATCAAGCCTGAGCCTTGAAGCTTGGACTATAGGCTATGATTGTACGAGTCACACAGAACTCACTCACACTTTTAAGAACTAACTTAAAGGAGTCTGTATTGAACTCATATTTTCATTTATTTTTTATGTCTTGTATTTCAATGTAAATTTAAATCTGTAAAACATTTTTTTTAATAAAAGCAAAATTTTCATCCGATATTGTGAGCTTTGATTTATTTAACGTTATATTATAACTAGCAATATTGTGGTTTAAATAAGTAATTTTTCTCTAAAAAGACATGTGTCATTTATGCCAGACAGGTGAAAGCCATTAATTTTTTTGCGTTGGAGCAGCGGTTCCCAACATGGGGTACGTGGTGGATTTCTTGGGGTTACGGGAAAAGATTTTATGTAACGGCAGTAACCACAAAAATGGTACAGTGGAAAATGCCTAGCAAAAGTTGTGTAGTTATAGATTAAAAGAATAGTCTCAGCTGTAATTTTAAACTAATTACAAGTAAAAATTTACTCCACTTTAAATCAGCTTGACGTCTCCTTTGAAGCTAAGAAGATTGTTAATTTGAAGAAAAGCGTGTCTGCATTATGTGAGTGGGTGGAGTTGTCTTTATAGGGAAGTAGGCACTAAGAAAAATATAAGCTAGGGATACGTTTAACTAAAATAAAAAAAAAAATCTAAAGAAATTGTTGAGAGCCGCTGCATTGGAGTATGTTAAAACATTTGACAGTGATCTTGAATGTTTAAAAAAAAATGCAAACAACTTTTTCCAGATTAAAAATATGTTGTTCTTTTATAAAACTCTGAAACGTTGTTTCATTCCAAAGTCGCAATTTTTATTCTAATTTACGAAGGTAAATAATATTAGTATAAGTAGTAGTAAACCTAGTGAAAAAATGAGATAAACTGACTCAACTAACTGGGGCTTCTTTTGAGGACAGTCGAAAACGTGAAATCATAAATTAAAAATTGCATGGAATTCATAAACTCTGCCACAAACCTTACGTCATAATCTCATTTTGAGGGATTCTAAATAGCTCTGATATTTTTTACGAGATTTAACCATGGAGGGTTTAAATTGAGCGTTTAATATAGGGAGAAATGATGACGGTAGATGGCAGGGCTCAAAAAAAATATTTTGAAGCTGGCATCAAAAAATGCTGTGAGCGCTTATAAGCTGACAGCAAAACTATCAGGCGTACGACATAATTTTAAATTTTCGTAATAACGTTAAATTCCAGTTGCAGATTTTTTGCTTAAATTGCTTTAAATTTTTTGTAAACATTCTGTAATTAATCTTAAAATACATCTGAAGTAGAAAAAAAGCACTCAAAAAATAAAGTTTTAAATAAATGCGACTGAAATTGACGTGAAAACTATTGAAATTCTCGCGGCTATTTGGGCTAGCCTGCCGTGGTTGCAGTGACTTATTTCGAGCTCTGGAAGACAGACAGTATTAGAAAGAGTAATAGGTAGTATTAGTAGATTAGTTTCTATACTATCGATTAAAGCACGTTATACCTTGTCAATAATTATTTCAGATTATAAGTACGTGTTGCATTCATAATTTTACAACGGGCGTCTTACAGCTAACTAAACTATAAGCAATCCTACGTTAACGTATCCCGCAGTAGTTTCAACAGAAAAGTCTACCTGAACGTTTTTTTTCCCCATTGGCGATCGATGCCAGGATTCATACCTACACCCATGATCGCGGAAAGTAGTGCGCTAACCACCATTGGAGATGAGTTCGGGCTCATTTTTTGAAGCCCGAGCCCGAGGACTTTTGATCCGAGCCCGAGCAATATTATTTAAGTCGGAGCCCGAGCCCGAGGACTTTTGATCCGAGCCCGCCCGAGCCCGAGCAATATTATTTAAGTCGGAGCCCGAGCCCGAAATTTCAGCTAAAGATTAAAAAAAAATGAAATTACTTCATTGATAGAATACAATGAATTTTGCCATTTGTGCAAATTAAAGACAAATATAGTTACAAACTCTCAATTCACTTTCTAATTCTTTATATATCTATGTTTATCAAATAATGTCATTTCTCATGACTAACTAAGCAATATAAGCCGCGTTCTGAAATATCCGAAGAGCTTCACGCACCTTCTAGGCGCCCGTGGCGCTATTTTTTTTTTTTTTTATAAGTATACTTTTGTTTTCCTCATTCCAATCACTTTTTAAAATCTATTTCAAGGAGTATGTTTAATAAAGGAGAAATTTTTCACGAGCCCGAACGCAATTGTGAATTACAGAGCCCGAGCCCGGTTCGGGCTCGGGCTTTCGGGCTCGGGCTGAGCCCGTCTCATCTCTAACCATCATACAGTATCTTGGGTGGCAGAAACTTAACCTTATAGGTTCGTTCTCAAAGAATGCATGCCTATCTTCTGACGGACCCTGTTTGTTCACACTTTTTCTCGACAGTACACAAATTTTACTTTAACTTTCACAAAACTTAACTTTAGATGTGCGGCGGCAGAAAGGAGTGATAAAATTTACTCTTCCGATAATTTTGAGTCTCGGGACGTAAAATAAAGCAGGCTGCGCACTCTAATCTGAACTCCAACACAGAAAGAAGACCTCTTAAAAATGGTAAGAGATAAGAGATAAAGCACGCCTTGCTCTTGAAAGTTGTAGTGGCGAAAAATTCTTCGCTTACTCCCTAACTTCTATAAAGTCCGCGGTGCATTGGAACGAATGGTGTACGATAAGATCGCAAACTAAAAACAACCTTCCATGTTTTTGATATGGATGTACAAGACGTGGTTTCTTTTAAAAATAGTTTTGATACGAAAATGGAAGATGCAAAAGCGTTTTTTTTTTTTAATTTTATTTTAGGGCCAACAAACTTCTTTTTTCGTAGAGCCATAAGGATAGGTATCGGTAGACCAATCAGATTTATCGTCCAATTGAATCGGGATGTTAAGAAACCAGACTTAGGATTGAATCGAGAGTCTTCGAAGGAGACCTTGCAAATGTTCCCGCTTCAAAAATATACTATAACAGTCTCGTTAAGACTTTTTACAACAAATCACAAATCAAATTGAAGATAAACTAACCCAGTCCAGTGTTTCTTTTTGTACGAATGTTAAATAGCGATGAAATCGTAAAGATAGGTATCGGTAAACTTGTCAGATTTATCATAGGACTGAATCGATATGGTAAGAAACCAGACTTAGGATTGAATCGAGAGTCTTTGAAGACCTTGCAAATGTTCCCGATTCAAAAATATACTATAACAGTCTCGTTAAGACTTTTTACAACAAATCACAAATCAAATTGAAGATAAACTAACCCAGTCCAGTGTTTCTTTTTGTACGAATGTTAAATAGCGATGAAATCATAAAGATAGGTATCGGTAAACTTGTCAGATTTATCATAGGACTGAATCGATATGGTAAGAAACCATACTTAGGATTGGTCTTACAGTCAATCCAGATTCATGGAAGGAGCCTTGTGTAGATGTTCCAGTTTCATTATTACAATACAACATTTTAGTTTAGACTAGTTACAATAAATCAGCCGCCTCACCATGGCACGGTGGTTATGTCGCTGAAAATTGTAGACCGGCGAAATGTGAAGGTCCCGGGTTCGGGTCCCATCGCACGTCCGTCAACCTAACCGTTTGGAATTTTCCGTGGTTTTCTCTGAAACTTAGCGTAAATACGGGTTAGGACGCCTTTGAAAGACCGCTACAGAGGGCACACGCCCCCCCTCCCTTGTTTTGTCCTTCTGTGAAAGATTTATAAGCGGGCTTCGAGCCAAGCACACAAATCCGATATACATGTTCGCAACAACAGCAGCAATAAATCATACATAAAAGTTTGTGTTACAATTATTAAATATATCCACCTTTATCTATACGGATGGAAACGTTAGGATAAGTATCGGTAGACCAGTCAGATTAATCACCTGCTTATTCGGAATGATAAGGAGCCAGACTTAGGATTGCGTTACGATTACCACACTTTAAGATTCAGAGTCAAGAGAGACCACTGTATAGATTTACCCATTATGAGCAGGAGTGTTAATTCTGTTTGGACATAGGAAAGGAGACTTGTTCCTTGAATAATTTAGTGACTTTGTGAAAGACAAGATGTCCAATGAATATTTAATGAAGTATATAAAAATTTTTAAACTTTAGCGGAAAGTGTTAAAAAATAGTAAGATCTTGTTACGAATTTTGAGGGTGATCTACTATTCTGAGGTTCAATTTGCAAAATACATGTAAAATACATGTTCTACGTGACAAAATATTAAATTCGGCATTTTGTTGCTTAAAAGTCTGTTGACTAGAAAGCGAGATATACATCTTTAAACCTCCCTTTAAATAACATTTGGTTTGCAGTTTCTCGCTAAATTTTGACGATAACAATTAGATGGGTTTAATCTGGAAGACTTATTTTTGGGGCCAAATTCGGCACTTCTTTTCCGGAAAGTCGCGGATCGTGACGACATTTGATGGGATTTTAACTATGGCCTCAATGGTTTGCTTTCTTGCATGCATAGTATTATGCAATAAAATTAACCCTTTGAGGCGCAACCCTTTCCCAGTGCTGAAAAAAAGGCAGCCGTTAGCCATCGCTCGAATTAACTACCAGCAAGATGGCGGACGATCGAAACGCTCATCACGTGCCACAGATCTAGAGACCCCTTTTTTGACGACAGCCAGCTGCGTCAGCCAGCTGCTACAGCCAGATGTCAGTGCTGTTAAAAAGAATCGTGACAATATTTTTACGGGAAATGACGTGCTAAAAAGTAAAGGATTCTCGTGGAGCTAGGTCACCCGCAACTATTTTTATAGAAATCAAATCTATTCTTCGTGACTGGCAACAGTCAAAAAATCAGAGTTTGGTGCTCCCAGAGCGCGAACACTGCGCGTTAAAGGGTTAAGGGAAAGGTATGGGGGTTCTCCGGTACAAGGTAATGCACAAACTTTCAAGAAAACTCACCAGAGACTACACATAGGAGAGACGCTCAATACAGTTCCCCAGTTTCGAACTGTGGACTGCTGAGAGCATCACTAATGACAGTCATAGAGCTTAGCTATTAGTTGTGCTGTCAGAAACGTTTTTTTCGATCGTTTTGCGAAGCTGTATGGTAAAAGCTGTTTGTGGTTTGTGTGCTGTGGAGCACCCAAGTGTCCTAATCGAGTACTTCAGTTAGTTTATGAAAATATACATTTTGTAATTTTTGTGTGGAAATTTCAGCTTCTGGGGAAGTCGTTCCGTTCGATTGACTGTCATTTATTGAATTACTCTGAATTGTGCAATGAAAGTTGCTCCCTGAATTTCTAGACAGCAATGAAGATAGTGCTTATTCACCCTGATAGCTCGAATGGCTCCTGGAATTTTCTAGACGCTCTGAACATTCAAGTAAACCAGGTCGCGTGCTCCGACCCAACCGTTCGGAGTTTTCTCCGAAACAGCGTAAATACGGGTTAGGACCCCTTAGAAAGATCCCCATGGAGGGCACCCCACCCCTCGGCCTAGAACCCTCGTGTAGCCAATCGGCCGTAATCCCACAACACACAGCACAACACTGAACTTTTAAGCAATTTACACCCGTCAGCATTTTCAGTGCAAAGGAAACGCGCTCAGCTACGTTTCTGGAATAAGACACAAGATGATTACAAAAGTATGTCCTGTTCCCTAGGAAACGTAGGGAAATTTCCAGGAAAGAGGTTCCCGCAACTGGTTGCGGCAACGAAATTGCTCGAAATTTTGTTCGTGTAATAAGACCTTAATACAGCTCGATCAAAATCCAAGTGTTGATAAAAAAATGAGAACATTTATGTAAAACCTTAAAGACGCAGAAGTGAAATGCGTTATTTTTCCTTGTTTGTCGCGTTTTGAGCATACCTCCTTCAAACGCTTATGTTGAACGAGTATTTTCATTAATGGCAAACAATTGCCTAATGTTAGAAATCATAGCTCTGTAGATTTAATTAAAGCAGGATTGCAAACTTCGCTTAACATGAACATGACTTGGTCAAAGTTCATAAATAAATAAAAAAATGATGAAGAACTAATTAAAGCAGCAGTAATAAAAAATATTTGTAGAAAAATATATAAAATTAAATAGAAATAAAATCTAAACTATTTTTTAATTTTCCTTTCAATCATATTTTACTTCAATACCGACAGTCCCTATTTTTTTTCCAAAAGGCAGCTACCCTGAGTCCTTTTTTAGCATTTTTCGTTCTAAGAGAGTCCTGTGAACATGATTTACTTGGTACTTTTCAATAATTTAATTTTTTCGTATAGATATCAAAATTGATAAACCTAGCAAGTGCTTTTTTTTTCAGTTTTAAAAATTTAAAACAAATTAACACTTTCAACAATTTTAAAAACCTATTTTATTTTCTACATGTTGTCATCCTAATCTGTGACAATAATCAACGGTTAATTTGTTGTGCTAAAATACCATTTCGTGCTGCTAAAAGAAAATACGTTTTATTGATTTTCTGGAAGATTTTGAATTTGTCACTTACTGTGTTTTAAATTTGGGCAGCCGCCCTGTTTTAATGACAACAAAGCACATTTCTTGATTATATAGCAGCAGTTAGTCAAATTTTGACTGACACAAAGTAATATCTCATTGTATAAACTCCGGATGTATAGTTGCTATGCGCAGGGAATTGATGCTTTTGTTTCAAACACTTTTTTAAAAATTCTTTTGGACATTTTTGCTGCATCGACAGAGTTAACGTTAAGATAGAGTGTCCCACTGCCTCCTTCATTTACGGCCGACAAACGTGCCTTATCGCGCTTTCATCGTCAGGACGTCTTTTAGAAGTCCGTGCTTGAGTGGAAAGCCCCGGAAAGAATTTTTACTCGCCCTCTTTTAACGGCACCATCTTTCGTCAAAGGCTTAAAAAAAAAATTATTCATCCTTTGTGGAGTATTTTTGAAGAAAGTTCGAACAAGACTTTGCTGAACGAACATTCTACAGTACAGATGAGGTTTTTTTTAAAGTTCAGTATGAACTTGATTCTTAGGTTTGCAACACAGAACGCAGTTCTGTTAATTTGTATGTATCTTTAAGAGAAAAGGGAAATTTTTTTTCTCATTAATTTACGATATTTACTGTAGCGTCATGTTGAAATTTATTTGGAAACTTCATTTTACGCCATATTAAATTTCATCGTGAGAAAAAAAAATGAATAAAAATAAACTCGGCTGTTCGAGCCTCGTCAGGGGGAGACCCCTCTGAACCTCCTTAATTTTTTAGTTTCATTATTGCCATATTAAAACGATATTAATTGACTATGTCATTTTATCTCTCACTCCTTTTTCTTTTTCTTTTATTCTTCCTTTACATTTATTTCATCGACTGGAAATAGGAGGGATTTCTGATCTTTCCTTGCAATAGCAAACATGGGTCGATGATAACTGAAGTAACTTATATAATTTTTAGTATCTATCTTAACACACCAAACATTTTGCTTTTCGTTATTTGATATTGTTGAGAGATTTTTAGGCGAGTAGGGTTGCTGTATTTTGCCTGGTAGCCCTATGGACGTGTCATCCAGAGTGGATAAGAATCCCAGGCTGTTAGGCTTATGTTTAAAATTATTCTTTTTCCACTTTCACATTCGCTAGCCTAGAGCTCGATGCGTTTACACTTTTTACAAGTTATTCTTCATGCATCCTTCGTTTTATGAGTCCATGCTTTATGTTTCCATCTTTCGTAATTATCTTTATTCAGCGTTTCAATTCGCCAAGTTCCAGTCGCCATTTTGAGGATGGATGATGCAGCCTTGAACCGAACGTTAAAAATCAGCAAATACATTTTTTTAAATAATTAGTAGATAAAGCCCATCGTGGTAATTACAAAGATTGATAAAAATATATATATACATCCCAAAACCTAATCTTCTAACGGTCTACAATCAATACATTTAATCTTTGTCCAGTTCAAATAAATAATCTCATTTACTCTATTTGTAATATTATATTTACTGTTGTAATACTGGGTCACTTAAGCTTGTTAAATTACTTCTAAATTCAAAGGAAAATGGAAACAAAAAAACTAGATATTTCCAAAAAGCTATTTCAAATACGCACTTGAGACAGCCTCAAACTTTTCCACCCAGTGTAATTCACAAAAGTTAAAAACAGCTAAAAAATTGTTACAAATTAGGAAACGAGTGGATTTTTCGGATTTTTAATGCATTGAAGGTTTTTTTTTTTCTATTTCTTTTTACATATCTGTGAAAATTTTCAAGCCGATCGTAGCAATGGTGGCTATTTTATTACGTTTTCCGACGTTACGTTTACTTCTCACTTATGTGTGTCATATGACAGTAAAAGTTTTGCTTTGGACTGGTGGAACCGGAAGCGTACCAGAGTCAGTGATCAGAGTAAATATATATTAAGATGTAATGTTCTATTCGGTGCTGCAGTTACTTATGGACGAATACGGGGGGGTGTTGGCTTAGCCCCCCCCATTCCCGAATTTTCAGAAAGACTACATCGAATGGCTCAAAAGGAATCATTTTAGTTGCACTGGTCAAGCAAGTTTAAACTTTTACAATTGTATCGCTTGGTATAATCACTCTAAACAAGCAGTATTTAAATATCTTAAATGTTTCTATTCTTCAAACAAAGAAGGTATATTGAAAGATATTTTAATAAAAGCCTATTAAGTTATTTTACGTATCACGTGCATATAATGTTTAAAGTGCGTTATTTCGAAACGCAGATTATATGTTAAACTGGGTTACATGTTGAAAATTGGGGGGAAAACAAAAGCAAATGTTGAGGAAAATATTAGGTTTTTTTCCTTGCAAATTTCTGTTATTATTATTGGTCGTTTAATTCTTATCGGTAAACAATACTTAATGTGAGTTTTCCGCAAAATGTACTGAATATCCCAAACTGGGGGGGGGGGGGGAAACTTCGTTGAAGTCATTTAATAAATTAAGTTTAATAAACCATATTAATAATACGAAAGTCATGCCGAAAAGCGTGGTTTACACCATTATAAAAGGTAGTGTTGTCTTAAATCATTTTCAAAAGTGGAGAAAAATTAAAGCAGGTACTGCAGATAAAGTATCAGATAAAATTGCACTTGTCCAGTTGGCGGATCCAGCAATTTTCAAGAACGGTTTCAAGAACAGTTACTGAACTCTTTTTCAGATCCTGCGTCCACAATCGGATACTAAAATTACCCATTCCACGCTGCAGGATAGATTTGTGCAATAAAGAAAAACCAATTTTCCTCCCCTACTAGCAATTTTGCTCGGGTTAGCACTGGCCACGTAGCTGGTCGATGATGGTCCGATAAAAAAAGCTAGTAGGGTCGAAATTTTAATAATCAGGATTTTCTATTTTATTTTTCCAATTTGCAAACTTTATTGCAAAAAAAAAACTTATTTAATTCAAAGATAAATTATGTAATTAGGTCTTAAATGATTAACAAACACAAGGCTCTCAGTCTGATATTTGTGTTATGGCAAGCCTATACGAGGGGTATCTGCCTTCCGGTCGGTGTCTTGGGCGTAGGACCTTTTAAAGGATTAAAACGTGCATTCAAGTTAAATATTCAGAAAACCTCCCAAAACTGCACACCGTTAGATCGACAGCCCCACGGAAGGCCCGAACGCGAGACTTTCACACATCGGTCATGACCATGTTTAGTGGCTTATCCACTCTGCCATGGTGGGGCCTTTTACTTAGGTCTTAAAGGGTTAACAAACACAAGGATCTCATTTTGATACCGAAACTAAATCTTCATTCAGATAACCAAAACGAAAATTGGAACATTTTCCATCTTAAAAATCGTAACAGAAAAAAGTTGAAAATGTCCGCTAAATCATTTTTTACGGTAAAAAACACCGATTTGGAATCTATTTCAGATACTTTTGCATCGCATCGCAAACCTGTCTTTCCAATTTACAGTTTGAAACTGAAACATATTTTTTCCCGATACTTCTCTCTGAGACACTACCGTTGATTTATTTGATACAAACGGGAGGATAACACCGTTAAAAAATAACGCAAATGAGTACCAAACTAATTTCACACTAGAATAGATTAACATCATTTCAATTTCACAAATAAAAACATATTAACGATTTTTTTTTTACCTTTAATCTTGAAAATTCATAATTTCGAATAAGATTTCAACCCATTTAAACGCTTATGTAACTCACGCGGTTTCAAAAACTTTACTTTTTTTCAAGACACAAAATCGTCTGACAACGAAAAACTTTTATGGCAAAATTTATTTTTTTAACAGGCCAGGGAGACTGTAAAGTGAGTTTGATACTCTGATAAATCAAGGTGGACTTTTCACCCATTTCACCAGGACATTTCTTTTCAAAGAATGCCAGAAACATTTGTTGTTTTAAGGTGATAGCCCTCCCAAGTACTGGAAACGTCTAGCACAGCTTCATCATATGCGTTTGACAGAATTTATTTTATTTTATAATCAGAATATTAGGTCCTTCACTTTGAATTTCAAAATAAATAAACTAAAATATATTTTAGTTAAAAGTACAGTTAAAGGTTTAAATTAATCTTGTATATTAAATAATAATGTATTATAACATTTAAAAAGCTTTAATTTTCTTATTTATCATTTTATTTTATTTATTTTTATGTACGTGCGTTAATTTATGTATTAGTTCTTTTAAGGTTTTAAATATCAATTATTGCTCCCACCTCCCTTGAATAAAGTCCGCGTAACCGCGTAAGATCAGCCAGTTTATAAAATACAAATAACAGTAATAATAATAATAATACCGATAGTATTTATTTTGATAAAATCGAATTTAATTGGAAAAAATTATCTCTAAACGCTACTTTCAAAAGTTGAAAATGATTCTACAATGAAAGTTTACGCTTTAATATATTTAAAAAAAATTAAGTGCGCTGATGCGAAGCTACACTTCTATGGCCAACTCAGAATACTTAACTCTCATTAATTTTTGTTTAGCGAAAGCGCATGCAGTCGTGTTAAGAAATAAACTGCACTTGAAAATGCCAAAAAAATGGCGCTAACAATAAATCACCTCGAAGTCACACTCATCTTTAATTTTCTTATTTATCATTTTATTTTATTTATTTTTATGTACGTGCTTTAATTTATGTATTAGTTCTTTTAAGGTTTTAAATATCAATTATTGCTCCCACCTCCCTTGAATAAAGTCCGCGTAACCGCGTAAGATCAGCCAGTTTATAAAATACAAATAACAGTAATAATAATGATACCGATAGTATTTATTTTGATAAAAATCGAATTTAATTGGAAAAAATTATCTCTAAACGCTACTTTCAAAAGTTGAAAATTGATTCTACAATGAAAGTTTACGCTTTAATATATTTTAAAAAAAATTAAGTGCGCTGATGCGAAGCTACACTTCTATGGCCAACTCAGAATACTTAACTCTCATTAATTTTTGTTTAGCGAAAGCGCATGCAGTCGTGTTAAGAAATAAACTGCACTTGAAAATGCCAAAAAAAATGGCGCTAACAATAAATCACCTCGAAGTTGAGTATCGTTTCTGACATGCGTTAAAACTGTTCACATGCCCTCAAACTTCCGCCTTCGGGCATCTGGAAAGACTGATTGACCAAAAGTTGTTTAACTCGGTTTGAAATTCCCCAAGTGAAGCACTCTTGACAGGGCATACGTTAAAAGTTTCGTTTTTACTTGCTGTTTTATTTTTTTAATTTTAAGGTCAACGTATCGTATATATCAAATGACGAAAGTGTTGCAATAGATCAGTTTTCAAAACCTCATTCGTCAAAAATAATTTCAACCTTTCTTTTCTCGACATAAAGTGGAAAATTTATGAATGTGAGTGCGGAATCATGGATGTCCGTATGGAGTATGTAAGACTTACGTCATATTTTTGATAAAAATATAATGTGATCCGTGTTTTCTGAGTGGGAACTAGCTTAAGTGGATTTAATTAAATGTAAGCGACTGTTTACTTCCTTCTACGAAGTTCAAGGAAGTATTAAGAGGCCTCTGTAGTCAGCTTGTGGAGATTCAAGTCCCAATGCTTTGCTATGGAGAAAAGTGCCTCAACGCCTAATCATTTTTCTCAGAAAGTATTAGGTATTTTTAAATGAAATTTTCCTGTGTGAATCTTGAAAACTATTCGCACGCAAGGATTGCGCGAATCAGATTTGAGTTAATTTAGCCGAAAGAGATTTTATTGCAGTCTGAAAAGTAACATAAATTCTAGAGTTCAATAAAATCTCTTTCGGCTAAATTAAGGCAAGTCTGATTCGCGCAATCCTTGCGAATAGTTTCTCAAGATTCACACAGGAAAATTTTATTTAAAAATACCTAATATTAGGTTGTAACGAAAGTTTTCGGCCACTGCAAGTATTGCCTGCACAAACAGTTCGCGTTGGTGTCTGTGCCAATATTTTGCCAAACGACTTTTGTTATTTGAAAGAAAAAGACTTGTTTTAGAGCACTGTGTTGTGAAATCTGTAAAACAATATCGTTATGATTAAGTATAAGGTGTCTGAAATGGAACTATCACGCTACCCGATTGAACCATCATTTACTCTCAGTTCTGTCGCAAAAAGTCAGCTACAGAATGACACCGAATCATGTGTACAGCTTAAGGTACTACTGTTGTATCATATGACACTCTGAAGATTTGGTACCGAAAGTTCAAAAACGAGGACTAGAATATTAAAGAAGCAGAGCGCTCGGGCCGGCCTAATGATGCTGATGAGGTCCGCCTACGACAATCAGTGGAAGAAGATAAAATATTCATCCACTCGATAGCTAGCAAAAAGAGTTAAACTTTAGTGCCGTGTCCATTAGTCGCGCTAAGCATCGCATAAACTTGGCATATAAGGTCAATAGCTGGGTACCGCGTGAGCTGACTCAAGCAAATCTGGCGGAAAAATTTCGTTACAACCTGATACTTTTTGAGAAAAATGATTAGGCGTTAAAGCACTTTTCTCCATAGCAAAGCATTGGGACTAGAATCTCCGCAAGCCGACTGCAGAGGCCTCTGTATGATAGATGCTAAATGATAGCAAAAACTTTCGGTAAGCAAATTTTGTTGAAAAAAAAACTGACTTTTGACTATCTCGAAATTTGCTTTGAAGTGTTTTTAGAGTTTTTGCAAGAGTCTCAACGTACGCATATATTAATTTTCGTAAATATGCATGCACAATTAATTTTGACCAACTGCAAGTCCAATTTGAGTATAGCTTTTCCTGGCGTTTGTACGTACGAAAGTCTGATCTCTCAAAAACTATTAATTGTAGAATGTTGAAATTTTATATTTAGGATAATTGTAATACCTAGTTGTGCACCATTTTTTTTTGTTCTAATCTACTGGATAGTTAGTTTGCAAGGCCACCCTAAAGAATTTCAGTACCTTAAGGTCTATCAGGGTGTCTACCGATCCGGAAAATCCGGAAAGTCTGGAAAAAGCCGGGAAATTGGAAAATGGGTCCGGTAAGTCTGGAAAAAACCGGGAAATTGGGTAATGGGTCCGGAAAATTCACCAAAAGAAACAATTTTTTTACCCTCCTCTTTAATTGTGAGACTGGAACCGAAAGCAACTGCAACGCAATTTTCGGACCGCGAAAGCATCAAGCGATGTGTTTGTATAAGGAGGGAAAAATGGGGGCTCATTAATCGTGATGGGAGGGTAAATTACAAATTATCTTACTTGGTAACTTATGGGTTAGGACCGTCTTTCTAAGAACAGTTAGTTAATTCTATCATAAATTGCGACTACTTCTGTTTCTTTTAATTGATGAAAGCTTAATCCTGTATTTCAAGAAGTTGTACAAAATATGCAAATATTAGTACAAGGGAGAGGGCATTGTGCAATTCCCCAAAGTAAAATGCATTGGTCAGGAATTTTTTTCCCGGGACCTCCCAAAAGTCAGGAAAAAGTCCGGAAATTGACTTTCGGAAATTTGGTAGACACCCTGTCTACGGACATCTTCAATATATTATGTTTATAGTCATTGCTTGGGTCATGCCCAATATTTCGCCAGATGATTGCCCAGTATTTCTTTTATCGACCTTGGCGAGTTTATTCGAAAGATAGTCAAATTCAGCGCCAAAAATAGATACGTAATTTTGCATAACTCAAAAACTTTTAACCGTAGAATGCTGAGATTTTGTTTTTAGAACTATCGTAGCATCCAACTGTATATCCCTTTTTCGACCGCAGTCGTCTGAGTAACTTATATACAGGGTCATCTAAAAGATTTTAAATACATTAAGGTCTATGGCTAGCTTCAATTCATTAAAAGTCTGCAATCAGTCATTATTTCGACTATGACCAAAATATCGCAAGGTTGGCGGCTTTTGGAGAAATATCCCAAAATAAGTTCCAAAAAATAAATCTTTCAGACTGAAACGAGCTTCACGATACGTCAGATAGATTTCTAGAAATTGATAAACTTTAGAATTATTACAGTATTGTATCGCTTTCAAATGAAATAAGTTTAGATGCAGTGCACCGAAAATATTTTTCATTTAATAAATGTAGAAGGTAATCCTGAGGTGTCCACATCAGATATTTTTCTTTATCTCCAAAAAGTTTTTAAGAGAATTAGAATTATGGCATGCCTAACAAAAGCTTGAATCGAAGACTTATCTCCCTGAAAAATACAAATTTTAATCTCATGAGAGTCGTCCCAAATTGTACTGGTGCTTTTCTTAATGCACCGCACTCAGCTAACATGGGCCCGGGTTTGATTACCGACTTTGGGTTGCTGAATTGCTTTCCTTCATATGGGGTGACAATGGCCATGTGACAGCTGCCTCCGCATTGAAATAGCCAACACTTCCAGCTAGTAGTGGCCAATGGATGGCAAATGCCCGTCATTGGAAAAAAGAATTGTTAGTGAGAATTTGCTAAAATTTGTTTGCTACCTAGGTGTGCTCGCAATTAAGCATTGACACAATGCTTTGCTTTATTATTGTAATTTGTTAGTGCAACTACACAAGTCAGGGGATTGGGGAGGGGGGGGGGGCGGGATCTCTTCCCTGAACCGGATTGTAAATAAAGGTGTGCGCCGCTCCGACACGAGCCCGGGAAACTGTACTACGTTTGCGCCAGCCGCCGGACTCTACGTTGGTGTACAGTCGGCGTCATAATTTTATAGCAGACGGTATTGTTGAAAGTTTAATGTAAACTTTCAACAATACCTGATTTTTTTCTCTCAGAATGAAAAGTAAAATTTAAATTGTTACGAATTTTAGTAGAGAAATTAGTAGTTTACTTCTACAATGTAAATTTTGGTATAAATTAGCTATATAATGTTTTAGAAATCTCCTCACTAAATGCGTATTCAAGTTACATCTGGAGAAAACGTCCCTAAACTCCGTTAGATCGACAGTCACGTGATAGGCCCGTACGCGGGACCTTCGCACTTCAGCTATCTACCACGTTCAGAGTCGTAACTACTCGGTCATGGTGGGGCCTCAGCACGAGTAAAATCGTGCTGAAAAATGTTTTATAATCGATGCACTGGGCTCGGTTTACCTTTCTAATTTATTTCTTATACAGTCTACTTTCTTTTTACAGTGAGAAAAAAAAATGGTATTTAACCGTTTGAGCCGCAACCCTTTCCCAGTGCTGAAAAAAAGGTAGCCGTTGCCATCGCTCGACTTAACTACCAGCAAGATGGCGGGCGATCGAAACGTTCATCACGTGCCACAGATCTAGAGACCCTTTTTTGACGACAGCTGGCTGTGCGGCACGACGACAGCTGCTATTTTTGACGACATTTATTTTTGTTATTTTTTACGCTGAATTTTTGACGACAGCTGGCTGTGCCACACAGCCAGCTGTCGTCAAAAAAGAGTCTCTAGATCTGTAGCACGCGATGAACGTTTCGATCGTCCGCCATCTTGCTGGTCGGTAAGTCTAGCGATGGCAACGGCTGCCCTTCTTTCAGCATTGGGCCATCTATCCAGCTGTTCTCGCATTCTTCCATTTTTCAGCAGATGTCAGTGCTGTTAAAAATAATCGTGACTTTTTTTTTTACGGGAAATGACGTGCTAAAATGTAAAGGATTCTCGTGTAGCTATGTCACCCGCAACTATTTTTAATAGAAATCAAATCTATTCTTCGTGACTGGCAACAGTCAAAACGTCAGAGTTTGGTGTTCCCAGAGCGGGAACACTGCGCGTTAAAGAGTCAACATCGCAAAGATTTGTTTTCGCTTCAAAAGTAAATTGAATTCTCACTGCCCCCATTAAAGTTAAGACCGCTTGAAAAAAACAAACAAACAAATAAATAAAAATAAAAGCAGAATTTCTCGAAAAGAGAAAAAAAAAAATCGGGAAGGTCCTTTTGTTCGAAGATCACTTTGGACTGGAGGCCTTCTCTCCACCCCCCCCCCACCCCCTTCAATATCAGCCGATCGCTCTTCATTTGCCCTAAACCTGGATTTTCTCAGACATCAATTGATTGCGTGAGAGACTGGGAAAGGGGGGGGGGAGAGGTGACCACTGGTCAATCTTCAACTATTTTCCGTATTTTATTATTACTTGACGGTTTCGAATGGCATGAGTTTTGTTCTTTTTTCATTGTTATTGTAAAATAAATAAGTCTTTTGTCAGCAAGCTATGGACTGAAAATTAACCTTTTTGGCGCGCGGTGGTTGCGCTGGGAAACCACCTTATTTCAGCGCTTTTACTTCTAGTCGAAAAAAAAAAAAAAAAAATAGTTTTAAATGGACCCAACGCTGAAAACTTCTTCACGCTCTTCATTTGCCCTAAACCTGGATTTTCTCAGACATCAATTGATTGCGTGAGAGACTGGGAAAGGGGGGGGAAGAGGTGACCACTGGTCAATCTTCAACTATTTTCCGTATTTTATTATTACTTTGACGGTTTCGAATGGCATGAGTTTTGTTCTTTTTCATTGTTATTGTAAAATAAATAAGTCTTTTGTCAGCAAGCTATGGACTGAAAATTAACCTTTTTGGCGCGCGGTGGTTGCGCTGGGAAACCACCTTATTTCAGCGCTTTTACTTCTAGTCAAAAAAAAAAAAAAAAAAATAGTTTTAAATGGACCCAACGCTGAAAACTTCCACAGCTCTGTGGCGTTCGGATAGGCTATATTCTATCAGCCACAATGTTGTTGGTAGTTAAATGGATCGATGGCGACGGCTGCATTTTTTCAGCATTGGACAGTCTATCCAGAGGTCTTCTAGACTGATGTGAAAATGGGTTAACCTTCAAAGGGTTAAAAAAGCCATGACTAGGTGATTTCTAGGTTAGACGTACATAATTGTCGAAATTAAAACTTCCTGTATTGCGCAGGGCCATTGTGTGGTTCATATTTATCTGAATTTCAAACAATAAGGGTCCGTCTAATTCAGAGATAGATGCCCATGTGACAACTTTTCACTCTTTGCCCACCGTCTCCTTTTTAGAGTGACATGTTATTCCTGTGTACCGTACCATGCACCCTAATGAAAATGGTGTATGTAGCATTTATGATTCTTATACAGAGGCACCCTAAAGAATTACAATACATTGCACTCTATGGGCATTGAATCTTGAAAGCGTATTTTAGAGATATTCGGTTATTTCAAATGAAAAAAAATTTATACTATTGAGGATTACAACATAAAGCTCGTCATCGAAAATGGAATGTGTTTGAATTATAATTCTTAAACAGGAGCTTTCAAAAGAATTCCAGTACATTACAGTCTGTAGTAGTTTAGCGACATTCATCCATCAATAAGTAGATAAACGATTATAGCTACTTGCTCTTCATTTAAAGGATATAAATAACATTTAAAGCTCGGGGTCAAAAACTCAGGGTCAAGCAAAGTTATATTATTAGTGATATATAGATTTTTTGAAGTTATCCCAAAACTCTAGACAAGTTTGCCGATCATACCTCGCCAAATTTGAAGCCAGAAATAGATTGTTGTGTTGGAAAGTGTTTCTAATCTATTACGTTTGTTACGATTTATAGTTCTTTCTTTTTTCTTTTTTAGCAATAAAAAAGAATTTCATTGTAGAAAAAAATAATCTGATGTAAAACACCACATGACTTAGTTTTACACGCTTAAACCCAAAGAGCAAAAAAAAAAAAAAACGATACATTGGGGGAGCAATCCGTTTCCATGGAAACCTACCGGTATTTCCGCAAAAGTGCTCTTTAAGTAGTCTTTTTCTAATAACATTAAAGTTTGGTAATTTTTTCCGAATGCTTGGAGATATTGCCAAGCTAGGTTCAGTTTTGCTCCAATTTTTAGCGATTTTTCGTAAAAAAAATCCCCAAGCTTGCCGACAGTTGGCAAAAATTTTAGTGTGACTTTAATCTTTTAAGTGGCTTTGTCATTTAATGTACCCAACAATCGATAGCAGTCAGAAAGTGGATATGTGTACAAGAGGATGCTACAACAGTCTTCATAGAAAAACTAACCAAAATAGTATTCCTACTTGCCAGATCCTAAATTTAGCAGCAAAAGTCTCCTTTTTAGTTGCTGGTGAACGCCTTGAATTAACTAACTTTATTATTTAATCAAATAAAAAACTCGGCTGTTCGAGCCTCGTCAGGGGGAGACCCCGCTGAACCCCCTCTAATTTTTTAGTTTCATGATTGCCATATTAAAACAATATTAATTCACTTTGTCATTTCATCGCTCATCTTCCGTGTATTTCGCCTGGTAACCCTATGTTGAAATTTTTAGGATTGTAACCTATTTATAGAAAAATACCTGGGATGCCTATTCTACAACTTACGGAATAGTGTAACAATAGATTAAAGCTGTTGTGAACTAATAGTATTTAAATATATGTAAAATATACATGTGGAGCATATTCTACAGCTTATGAAATAGTGTAACACTAGATTAAAGCTGTTGCGAACTAATAGTATTTAAATATATGTAAAATATACATGTGGAGCATATTCTACAGCTTATGAAATAGTGTAACACTAGATTAAAGCTGTTGCGAACTAATAGTATTTAAATATATGTAAAAAATACATGTGAAGCCTATTCTACAGCTTACGAAATAGTGTAACAATAGATTAAAGCTGTTGTGAACCAATAGTATTTAAATACAAGTAAAATTATGTCGCATACTTTTATGTCGCATTTTTGGGACACATTTTTCAATAAAGGGTGTTGAGAGATAAAATGACATACTAATTAATAAAATTAGTTAATATCAAATATTTTAGTAAAGTTTATATCAAATATTTTAATAAGATATCAATAATTTTTTTTGTTTCATACTCAGTACCCTCGTTTTCGAACTTTTAATTTCGTATTTCACTTCACTTCACTTGATTTGACAAAAAAAAAGGGGGGGGGGAATTGAATCTCCTTTTGAAAAAGAAAAATGCAATTTTTCAGAAATTCTCTGGCAACACTACTTAACAATATCATCTCAGAGTAAGATTCCGTTCAAAATCGATCCTTTGCAGTTAAACCCTGAAATTTATCGTGATCTCCATACTTCCTTTTACACTGTACACGCAAAGCATAAAAGGATAGAACCAAAGCTAACCCCAAGAACGTGCTCCAGTCGTTCGAAAATTCCTCGTAAGTGCTCGCTCTCCATCTACTACACACAACCCTCGGAAATCCGGCCTAAAGACGCCCCCAACTAATTCTTATTACCCCCTTTGAACTTCCAAATCCCACCTCTCGCGCTAAAGATCTTGGAACTTACTTCTCCATTACTCTCCATTTAGAGGGCTTAGCCATTTTCTTTTTTCCTTTACCTTTCCAGGCCTACACACTCTCGGCGAACATTCAGCCACTATTGTTAAAATATTAGAGTTCTTCGGGCGTAAATTGAGTGTCACCTGAGATGATACCGGAAAGAAGATATTTCCGCCTTATTCCCACCCCCCCCTAATTTTTTCTTTCTTTCTTTTTTTCTCTCCGAGAGAAATTAATAGATGGAATACTTGATCCAGATTCCCCAACCACCCCCTCCCCTACATGTAACAGAAAATAAAATGGCTCTTTTTTCTTTCCGAGCATGTACCATGTAAGGAAAGTATTGTAATCATGAAAAAATTCGACTTCGAGATTTTGGTGTATTGACACGTTTCCAGGTCTTCTGAATCCATTGATGCTCTTTTTACGAGATGTATGTATGTGTGTATGTGTGTTTGGGTGTATGTGAGTGAACACGATAACTCCTGAACGGGGCATTCGATTGAGCTCAAATTGGGTATATATGTCATAAACCACCGTCGCAAGACCGGTATGGATTTTGGTGTGTATAGGACTTATAGTTTTTCTACAGGGCTACGACAAAGATTTCTTTTACATTATGACCTATGGGGAGAAATTCTTGAAAGTGCGCTAGCGTTTAAACGGTACATTCGATTGAGCTCAAATCAGGGGCGGATCCAGAAAAATCATCTAGGGGGGGGCTCCGTTTTTCATTAGAATGATACATTGATTTCCCAATACTTTTCCTCCCAATGTGTAATTAGACATGCTATATCACAACTAAATAAGTACGTTGTCTGCTGCAAGAACCGTCGAAGAAAACTCGGTAAGGGGAGGGGGGGCAGAGCTATACCGATCTATACCCTCTACCGATCAAGTTATGGCCAATGCTCATAAGCTACGTGTTTTATGCGTTTCAATGGACGACGGAACTGATACGGGAAAGAAATGTTCCGTTGCTCTCTGCATTGTGTTGGGGGATAGTGTTTCAAGTTTAACACATTAATCTTTTGTTGGTAGATCCCGACTGGCCATTAAAAGTCGTAAATTTCGCCAGAAAAATGTCGCCTTAACCCCTGTAGTGACGACAAGACGTGGCTAATCAGCAACGTCAACTATTCATTTTGTTGTTCGCGGGCCCTACATTTTAGTGTGTACAGAGTACAACTGCTGAATGCAATATTGAACCCATTTCACAGCCACCGTGCAATATACAGTGTTCACAGCATACATTTTCGCATTTTAGGATGGCATTAAGTTTTCCAGATTAAGTAATTCCCATCCTTTTCAGTGAGGACTGTAGTAAACAAACCTCAATTGCTATTTACAACTATTATCACTATTACCTGCTATTTACAATTTGAGCTTTCTTTTTTAAAACCAGACCGGCTATACATTGCCAGGTACTAGCTTTGTCTGATATCTTAGAATATGTTTTACTTTTATAATGAGGATTTGTACCCATACGTATAGGTGGTGTGGACAACTTATGAGAGCAAGTTGAAAGAATGAAAGCTGTACAGATTGCGTAGGGTTGGATTGTTCGTCTATGCTTCATCATCACTTAAGGCCGATGCTGATTGCTGCTGCGTCTAACGTGACTGCAGTGGGTAAGAGGGCATTCTCGTCGCGAATTTTACGACTTTTTAATAGCAATTCGGGGTTTACCGATAAAAGATTTCCGCACTAAACCTCAAACTCCGTCCCCTATAAAATGGAGAGAGCAACGGAAGATTTTTTTTCCCGTATCAGTGTGCCGTCGTCCATTCAAATATGGTGGAACCTGCTAAAATGGCCACTTTGGTAAAGAGATCGTCTGTCTATAGTGACAACTTTAATGCAATTTCGCTTTACTACCATCACACTTTACCACCTTTGTAAGGTGACCAGTTTTGTTCTTCCCAAGGGTAGTCCCATTAGACAGGTTCCACTGTACAAATAAAACTGGGAACACTACTCCAGCCACTGTGGCGATAGCGAGTCAATAAAATGTGCCTCTCCTTCTGTTTAAAAATAAAAGCTCTATATCATTTTTGTAAATAGAGAAATTACGTTTAGTCCACAAGGATTCAATAAGTATTAGTGTAAATATTCTTGGTATATATATATTTATATATATATATAACATTACAAATCAGAAGCCTGCTAAAATCCCACATTTCTAGAACTACACAGTTTTAATTCAGTTGGAACAAAGAAATCTGCTTTCAAAAGCTGCAATTACCACACGGTCCCTTGCAATTCCTTTGTAATTTTGTAGACGGTCCCCGCGTCCAGTCCATCTGGCGTCTTAAAAGTCTTGAAAAACCGCTGCCCAGATTTTGGGATCTGCCAATAATTGCAACTTGCATGGATCATGTAACACGACCTCAAAAGTTAATAAAAGGGGCTGATGCAGCCCAGCAGCGACTTTTCCGCGTGACAGCAACTGCCAGGGAAGATGTATCGAATCACCCAATAAAATAATGTAACCGCAGTTCGACCGATTCTTCCACAGACAGTCATAGCGACCCAAGGATTTTCACAGCTCGCTCCAGGGCTTTGCCGTCCAGCGAAGACCGGCCAGGATCCCACAATAACGGCCCTAAGCCAGAGTCCCGAGCCGCCTCGCCTAATGCCCAACCCCGAGAATGGGTCTCAAACAGCCTCGTGTTCTCCGGCACACGACTACACCTTCCCGTAGCTGTTTAATGCTACACACAAGAATAACATTTCCCTTTACACTTTGGAAGGTGCCTGGTTCAAAACCAGTTCGCGTCCGCCGACCTAACTGTTCGCAGTTTTCCGTGCTTTCCTCTGAAACTTAGAGTAAATAGGGTTAGGCCCCCTTAGAAAGACCCCCCACGGAGTGCACCCCACTCATCGGCTTAGATTCCATGTGCAGATAATTGGCCGTAATCCAACAGCACGAAAAACAACCCTTTACATTCTTAGGACTGTGAATATATTTCTTGATATATTGGCGTGTTTGAAGATGTTACAAATCAAATGAACTAAATTTCAGTTCATATGAACTAAATTTCAGTTCATGTGAAAATTTACAATTTTTTTAAAAACTTCCTTAATCCATAGTGTATTTCTAGATCTCAGGGTACAGTGCTACTTTTTTAAAATTTCAGTTCATGTGAAAATTGAAAATTGAGATGCCCATGGTTGAGAGCACAGAAGCTTGTGGATCCATGCACTATTCTCCATTCTCCAATAACACATCTCTTTCTTCAGAATGCATATTTTAGGTAAATTGATTATAACGAGTCATAAATTTAGTTAGCTAAGTTGAGTTTAATTTTTTCAACAAACCATATCAAATTTGACTTTTTTTTTTCCTTCTAATTTAATGCTCAAGTCTCATAAGGCACCGTTTTTCTTTTTTTTTTTTCAGTATGTGGGGCCGTTCATAAAGGATTATCCTGAATTTTTTCCAGTTCCTGTCACAGTTAGTAAATTTTTGTTGTTGTTGTAGTTTTGTGCGTGCGTGCGCGTATGTGTGTAGTGAACCAAGACAGCGACCACACAGATTTTATTTCTCCTACATACGTTTAATGTTATTGCAGTATATCGTACAACATTTTCAAATGGAATAAGTTTAAATGAAGTCTCAAAAATGTATAGGGTTATGGTACAAGAAATCATGTAAAAAGTTTTAATAGGCGTACAAGAAATCATGCAGTATTCGCATCAGATTTTTTTTTTTTGTTTGTTTGTTTGATTTTTTTTTCAGCCATTATATTTGAAAAAAAATTAACAAGATATAAACGTTCCAGTCGGTAGGATATATCTACCTATGTACTGACATCTAGGGTAGACCCCCTATATAGTCGTTTTAATGCTTTGCAGGAGCCACATATGAGGGTTGACGAGTGGGTTAAATGCAATAAGACTAAAGACCATATTCATTCACCATAACACTTTACTCAGGGATTAATCCAAACACGCGTGTTAAATCACGGCCCAACTAGACAGACGTTCACATAAATACGCCCTAAATTAACTAACTTGAATTAACTATTTTATTAATTTTCTTAGGCAAAGAGCAACATTCTTCTAAATATATAAAGGGTAGGAAAGGAGGACCGTATAAAAATTAAATTTCGTATTTTAATATGTATACAACCCCCAGTAAAAGAAATGCCATTTCTGAAAGGTACTTTTAATTTGACGAACTTTTCTAATTATGTTTCAATCACATACGGTTTAAAAAATAATCGCCTTAACATCTATTTTGAATCACCCCGTATAATGTAATAAGGGAGTAGATCACAAGGAATTGTTTTGCATCACAAAGGTGTTCTAATTGATTTTTCTTTTTTAACTTAAGGTACTTTCTAGTAGTATTTTTACTTAAGGTACCTCTACTAGGAAATTTAAATAGTTTTACTTTATGAGAATGAAAGTGTGACGACGTCATTTATTTGAAGGCCTAGTCAAAGCTTCGGCGGTCAGGTTTTCTGTATCTCGGAGGCAGTGGTTTAAGCTGGGGAAACAGTAACAGGTTAAATTGCTCATTACGTTATATTGCGTCAGAGACGGCCCGAGGGGCGTGCGGGGCCCCAGGCGAAGCGCAAGAGCGGGGGCCCCCTTCTCTATCATGTCTTATGAGATAGCAATAAAATGGCCCAGGAGCGGGGCCTCTATAAGCGCGGGGCCTTAAGCGATGGCCTACATTCGCACCCCCCCCCCTTGGTCCGGCCCTGATTGCGTGTTATGTAGCGCATGTGCGTTTAAGTCCATAAACTAATAGATAAAATTACTATTTTCCATCTTACACAAGAATTTAACACGCGTATACAACTCGTAAACATTTCCTCTGATTTTCTATCCTCAACCCTATTTTGGCACTGGACTCGTTCAGTTAGCGCATGCGTGTTTGCGTCCATGGGAGTGCTTAAGCTGGGCGGAAAATTGCGTATTATGTTATATTGCTTGTTATGTAGCTCATGCGTATTTACGCCCATAAATTCATGGATAAGATTACTATTTTCCACCTTGCAGAAGAATTCAACTCTCGTGTCTGGATTTATCCAAGTGTTAAATTTTTAGTGAATAAACCCTTTAAAAAAAATAAGTGTTGGTCCATCTTTAGGGGGGGGGGGAGATCTGAGATTTTCGCAAGATTTTCTTTTTTACTTCCTTGTACGTAGTATAAGGAAGTAATGTGATCCCGAAAAATTTTGGGGGTCAAATTTCGACATAAAAACCGATTTTGACTACCTCTAAATTTAATTTAAAATATTTTTTCGATGCATCTCATCGTAGACTAGCATGCACGATCCTATTAACGCGTCTGCAACTCATTTTGACCAGTGGCGAGTCTACTGTGGCCAGTTTTTCCATGCCGTCTGTACGTACGTACGTACGTATGTATGTAACTCGCATATCAAAAAACTATCGGTCGTAGAATGTTGAGATTTGATATTTAGGATTGTTCTATGATCTAGTTGTGCACCTCCCCTTTTGGTGGCAATCGAATGGATAGTTTATGTACAGGACCGCCCAAAAGATTCGAAATACATTACGCTCTATGGGCCGAAATTCATTAAACTCGCCTAACTCAAAAGCTATTAGGCGTAGAATGTCGAAACTTTATATTTAGGATTGTTGTAACATCTAGTTGTGCACCTCCCCTTTCGGTTCCATTCGACTGAATAGTTTATCTACAGGACCGCCCAAAAGATTCGAAATACATTACGCTCTATGGGCCGAAATTCATCAAAGCGTTTTTTAGAGGTATTGGGCTATTTCAAACGACTCAGAAGTGATATATGCTGTAAAGAGTTAGAAAATGAATTTCTCCATTAAAAAAAGTGTCTTTATCATGTATAGTTCTGCTACAGGAACACTCAAAAGATTTCCAATACATTACGGTAAATAGCAATTTTAGGGGCATTCATCCATTTCAAGCACAATACCGTCCTACCACATAAGTTAGGTAATGGTCCGACCACGGTCACGTGCCTCCCTCAAGAACTATGCCAAAAGTCGCCAAGCTTGGCGACTTTTGGTGTACGTGTGTGCATATTTAACTCTCAAATCTCAAAAACTATTATGAAATTTCTTATATAAGAATGTTGTAACATCTAGTTGTGCATCTCGATTTTTGGTTCCAATCTACTGGAGAGTTTATTTACAGGACCACCGAAAAGAATTTCAGTACCTTAATGTCTATGGACATCTCCATTATAATACAACTGTAGACAGTCATTGTTTGGTACATGCCCAAACTCTCGCCGTCTGTCCTCGACCTTGGCGAGTTTTGGCGAAATATCGCCAAATTTGGCGATAGTCAGTCATTTGGTCCATGGCCAAAGTATCGCCATTTGTCATCGTTCTTGGCGAGTTTTGGCGAAATATCGCCAAATTTGGCGATAATCTGTCATTGTTTGGTTTATGCTTAAAATCTCGCCAAATGTCGTCGACATTGACGAGTTTCGCCGAAATATCGCCAAATTTGGCGCCAAAAATTATTTCCTATTTTGTATAACTCTAAAACTTTAACCCGTAGATTTTTTAACTTTGTATTTAGAACTATTGTAATATCTAACTGTTTTCAATATCTTTTTTGACAGCAATCGACTGAGAATTTATTTACATGGTGAGCCAAATGACTTTGAATACATTGAGGTGTATAGATGCATTCAATTCATTGAAAGTCTGTGGTCAATGACTACTTTGGCTATCCCCAAAATCTCGCTGACTATCTCAAGTTTGTCGGCTTTTGGTGAAATATCGCCAAATAAAGTGTCAGAAGGAAATCTTTCAAATTGAACTCAGCTTGGCGATATCGAAATATTTGGCTAGAAATCGCTAAACCTTACTATTATTGATATTTTATCTCTTTCAAACAAATAAATTTAGAGGAAGTGCGTCGAAAATATTTTTGATCTAATGGACGTGCAAGGAAGTCATGTGTTGGACACATCAGATTTTTTTTTTTAAACTAAAGTAGGGGAAGGGATAGGTCGGGGCACAGTTACGGCGAAGAAAGTAAATAAACAAAATGTTTTTTTTTCCCTCTTAGCTTGCCGTCGCCATGGCAACTTCAAAGCAGCGCTCGCCCCCCCCCCTCCTCGTTTCCACGCGTAAAAGCGGGTCCCAGAGGCATATTTACGCCTCCCGAAAAGAAAATGAAATTGGGCTTATCAACTCGATGAAAAATTGATTGAGTCCAGATTTTCAGGCGGAGTCGAGAGACAATGCACACCGTCAGGTGTATTATCTCTCGCCCGAATCCCCCCCCCCTTTTCTTTTTACTTTACGTTTATGTGAGTGGGAGGGGGAGAGAAGTCATCTTTTTTTTTTTTTTTAAGAAATGTTTTCACAAAGCAAATAAAAGGGGGTTCCACACCCCAGGGATATAGGAAGACACGGATATTCTGGTAACGCGCTCAAAGCTGTAAGTTTTGGGAGAAAAGCAGAAGGAGAACCGAAATAAAAGATGGGGGGGGACGCGGAGAAACGTGAAGAATTTATTATTATTATTATTATTACTATTACTATTATTCCTCCGAAATTGGTTCAGAAACTATTGTAATATCAGAATTTCCACGTTATCGGAAATAAAATAAGCTTTTCATGACGATCTTTTGTTGGCGCGGAAATCGAAAATTGTGCAGGGGAGGGGAATTCCGCCAAATAATTTCGCAGATGAGTTAATGCATTCGGATAATCCATTGTGTGGAAACGGAGTTGGGATGAAAATGTTCGTTAATTCCACAAGCAAGTCTTTTTGTTTGTTTGTTTGTTTGTTTTCTTGACAACGGCGAAACTGTCGGGAAATCTATTAACCCTTTGAGGCGCAACCCTTTCCCAATGCTAAAAAAAGGGCAGCCGTTGCCATCGCTCGACTTAACTACCAGAAAGATGACGGACGATCAAGATGACGGTGCGGCTGTGCCGCACAGCCAGCTGCGTCGAAAAAAGGGTCTCTAGATCTGTGGCGCGATGAACGCTTCGATCGTCCGCCATCTTGTTGGTCGTTAAGTCGAGCTATGGCAACGGCTGCCCTTTTTTCAGCATTGGGCAATCTATCCAGCCGTTCTCGCATTCTTCCATTTTTCAGCAGATGTCAGTGCTGTTAAAAATAATCGTGACCATTTTTTTACGGGGCTATGACGTGCTAAAAAGTAAAGGATTCTCGTGGAGTTATGTGACCCGCAACTATTTTTATAGAAATCAAATCTATTCTTCTTGACTGGCAACAGTCAAAACTTGAGAGTTTGGTATTCCCAGAGCGGGAACACTGCGCATTAAATTGTTAAAGAACATTCTTGGAAGAGAGGAGAAATCCAGTTGAAAGTAGTAATGTGACGTGCGAATGAATTCCGTAATCGATTACAAATAATCATATAGGATCGTGAATCGATAAATCGAACATTGAAGATTCGTGATTCTTACTATTCTAATACTATATTGCGGTTCCTATTCGAATGGTATTCCCGATTACGCGATTTCTGTTTGAATTCTTTCTGGCGAATTTTATTCAAAAGTGCTAGTTACTGTTTCTGTTCAAATACTATTCCAATAAAAATTCGAATATTCGAATCTTCGCATACTAGTATTAGTGAATAGTATTCGTGATTTCTTTTCTACCGGCAATTCCTATTCGAATACTATCCGAATAAAAATTATGCTCGAATATTCGAATACTATTCGAATAGTACTTGCAGTTTCTTCCGAATACTACTCGAGGTTTCTATTCGAATACTATTCGAGATTTCGAATGCCATGTGCAGGTCCGGATATCGACTTGATAAAGCCCTATGCTATTCGCGATGCAGGGCCCTTTGTAAGTCCATATTATTATATGTCCGTGCCAAACATGATTTTCGCGCACTTGAGGGTCAAATTGAAACACAATTAAGAAGCATATAGATGATGAAAATAACTATTTAACTTAAAATAATTTTTATTCATAACAAACTTAAAAATGCAAGCTCTGGTAAAAAAAAAGAAACAAAATTTCTTTTAAAAGGGACAATTTACAAAGGAACAATATCTAATCTCTTGAAAATGTTATAAATATTAAGGAATTGTATTAAACTGAAATATTTTCTTTCTTGTTCCTATTTGCTAGAGTAAAGTCACGGATATAATCAAATGATAAACTGCTTAGTTTTTCACTTTCTATGCATATGAGACTGAGGAAACATAATTTATCTTGAGTCAATGTTGTTCTAAATTCACTTTTTATCCTCTTCAGCTGAGAAAAGCATCTTTCTCCACAACAATTTGCAACCATCATACTAAGAAACAATCTCAAAATTCCTTCTACATCAGGAAATGCTGATTGTACATGATAGTTAAATATTTCCCAATACAGATCCTGATGTGTCAGACTGTCCTGTTCTCTTAAACTGCAAGCTTAACTATGTATAACATGTTGAAAAAAATGCTTGACCTGTCCAACAAGATTCATGTCCACAACTTCAGGATATGTTTGGCATAAAGCACTAACTCTTTCACGAATCTCTTCTTCTAATTTTGTTAAGAATAAAAACTTTTTTGCAGCATTATTGTATACTGAAGCCCTTTGTGCCAGACTTGACACTAATACAACCATCATAGGTATAAATGTTTTGATTCTGAACTTGTCTCTTGGCTCAAGGGTCTCTAAAGCACCATCTTCACCATCATTGATATGCCTTCTCTTATATCTCTTTTTCTTGTAATCAACATCATGCAGTTATTCCTCTGCTTTTTCTTCAAAATGATCGATTCTCTCCCTGGAACCTTTAACAAAATCCGAAAGGGAAGCATACAATTTCCTAAATACATTGGTTTGTGCGTGTTTATACTAAAAGAAATTATGTGTTCTACGCATTCCATTTCTATTATAAAATAATAATAAAATAATTTTATAACTTACCGAAATTACCGGCATTTGCTATCGAAATTTATCCGTAATTTCGTTAGTCATAATTAAACCGAAATTACCAGCATTTGCTATCAAAATTTATCGGTAAGAGACACTTAGAGAAAGAGCTTTTTTTTTATTAAATCATTTCTTCTTTCATTTTTATGAATTTTTATAAGTCCGTGTACAAACAGTACTACACAGCATGAAAAATTTGTCCCATCCAAATTCGAATCGATTACTTGTATTTGAATAGGATCATTAATCGATTAATCGAACAGAGAAGATTCGTGATTTTTACTATTCTAATACTATATTGCAGTTTCTATTCGGATTACGTTTCTATACGGATAATATTCCGGATTACGCGATTTCTGCTCGAATTCTTTCCCGCAAATTTTATTCAAAAGTGCTAGTTGCTGTTTCTGCTCAAATACTATTCGAATGAAAATTCGAATAGACGAATCTTTGAATACTATTGGAATAGTATTCCCGATTTCTTTTCGAATGCTTTTCGCAATTCGTATTCAAATACTATTCGAATAAGAGTTATATTCGAATATTCGAATACACTGCGAATGGTATTCGCGTTTTCTCTTCGAATACGATTCCAAATTTCGAATGCTATGTACTACTAAAATTCTATATACTGAGCATTCGAATGGATTTTTCAAAATCGGTCAGCTAGAATGAATTTACTAATCAATTTAATTCCAATAGTTTCATTCTTTCATGCTTATCGTAGTTGAAAGCTTCGATTAGAAAAACGCTTTCCACACTCGGAAAGAGTTTTTTTGGTTAATTTTTTTTTTAACCAAAAAAAAGTTTTTTGGTTTTTTGGTTAATTTTTTTTTTTTGGTTAAATCAATTGTTCTTTTTTTTTATGATTTTTTAAAAGTCCGTGCGCACTTTCAACTCAACTAGTACAACACAGCCTGAAAAATTTGTCCCGTCCTAATTCTTTCTCGTCGACAACCGTTAAGGAGTAAATAAATTCTTCCTTGGTTATTTCTTGGCAAGCACGGCTCGTTTTGTTTAAAAGTCGACGGCCGATTGAAGTGAGATAAGGCACGCTTTCTTAAGGGGAGTGAAGAAAGCAGTAGATTTCACTTTCCCTACACAAGATGTTTCGAAACTCATGGGCAAAAATTTAAGGGGTGGTTGGGTGAACCAATACGGTTAGGTAGTAATATGCTATTCGGATGATTTCTATAATCGATTATTAGTATTCCAAAAGAATCAATAATTGCTTAACCCTTTGAGGCGCAACCCTTTCCCAATGCTGAAAAAAAGGCAGCCGTTGCCATCGCTCGACTTAACTACCAGCAAGATGGCGGACGATCTAAACGTTCATCGCGTGCCACAGATCTAGAGACCCCTTTTTTGACGACAGCTGGCTATGCCGCACAGCCAGCTGTCTCAAAAAAGGGTCTCTAGATGTGTGGCACGCGATGAACGTTTCGATTGTTCGCCATCTTGCTGGTAGTTAAGTCGAGCGATGACAACGACTGCCCTTTTTTCAGCATTGGGCAATCTATCCAACTGTTCTCGCATCCTTCCATTTTTCAGCAGATGTCAGTGCTGTTAAAAATAATCGTGGCAATTTTTTTACTGGAAATGACGTGCTAAAATGTAAAGGATTCTCGTTGAGCTATGTCACCCGCAATTATTTTTATAGAAGTGAAATCTATTCTTCGTGACTGGCAACTGTCAAAACGTCAGAGTTTTGTGTTCCCGGAGCGGGAAGACAGCGCGTTAAAGGGTTAATCCAACAACATTGATAAATTTCGTAGTTCAACAACAACATGCTTTTTTTTAACACTTTTTAACCTTGTTCAAAAGTGTTAAAAAAAGGCATTGAAGTGGTTCTTGAAATGACCGAAATATGTCTTTTTTTTTCCACCGATATTCAAAATTCTGAATGCGCAATATGGAAAAGAACCAAACATATTTTTCCGTAAAAATATAAGCTGGCGTCCATTCACAATTACCCGTTCCTCACTGATGAAGTGGGTGTCTTAGATATACTCTCTACACAGGAGTTGCTATCTTTCAAATATTATTTTAGCATCCTCGAGAGCGGAGACAAATATTGACAGACTGCTTTTGCGGATGAACTGCAATTTGTGGAAGAAACGGGGGCTGATGTAGATGTATATATTGTGTGTGTGGAATTAAAATGGCAAAGTGTGTTCCATAAGTACATACCAACGAAGAATTTAAAAAACAGAGGTACTTTTGTACTAAAAATATAGGTGTGAAGCAAAAATTATGAATCTAAGCCTGTTAACCCATTCGTGCCTGGATATTTTTGCGACTTTCTTCGATTTTTGCTAACACCAGAAGTAATTGATAAATTTCTGATGTCAACTTTTTGAACAAGGGATGATTTCATTTAAAATTGTTATGTATAAAAATTTAAATGTCAACATCCTACTTGCCATATTAAAATATTTTGTGGAATTGAGGTTCACTACTCGCGAATAAAGGCTAGGAAAAATAAATAACGTTTTCGAATGATAGCGATAATGCCGTCCCAAAAAAGGGACGCTAGGCATAAATGGGTTAAAATCATTGGAAAGATTATAACAAAGACGAGGAGATGTATTGGCTATATAAAATAAGTGAAAAGGAAAGTTTTTTCATCAAATATAACCGCTTTACTACTTCTAGATATGTCCAACGATTATGAAAATAAAGAGTATAAACAAATATGCAATCGAATTCAAGAATAAGGGCACTAAAAAGTATTCCGTATATGCCATTGTCTAAAATATTAGGTATTTAAGACAATGGCATATCAGACAATCTTGAGTCTGAATCAATAACCTTCTAAAAGGGTTGTGAATACCACAGAGGCCCTGAGCTCAGTGGACAAAACCTGGTTAAGCCGGGAAAAAGTAATAAAGGCTGTATCTCATTATTATTTGTTTCCTCAGTAAAAAATATTTAAAGATTATATAAGTAAAACAATTATAAGGAAAAGACTTATGAAGACTAATTTATGCCATGTTTCGAACAAGTCAAATATTGAAACAACAGAATAGGATGAACAATGATAAATTATTATTAAAAATGTAGCAATTTTTCTGACTCCTCGTTCATTGTTGCAAAAAAATGTAAACCTGCATTCATATTGTTTTAAAACAGAAGATGCTGAGATATTGTTGCCATTGAGAATAAAACTTCAACAATTCGTGTATCATTTCTAACGGAACTTTTTGAAAGTGTGTTGTAAAGTTGAGCGTTTGTGATTTTAACTGCAATTTTACTGCGTTTCCTGACTATCTAATTATTTTAACGTTTATTACATTTTTGAACGGCATTGTTACAACGATTTTTCTTCGTATTTTGCCTTGATAAAGTTTAACTACTGCCTCATCTAACTTATCATCAAATACTACTACACCTGCATAAAACTAAATTTTGTCGAAATGTCTTCTTCAACGTTTCCCTCTGTTGAAGAAAGTCTGTTGGATACCTGTAGTGACTATTTTACTGCCGTCTCTGGTTTAAGTTCGTACGTAACAGCTCTGGCTCCCGCTCCAAGACCTGTCCGACAGGCTCCACTAGCTCCAGAGCCTGTTCGGCAGGCACCCGTGGCTCCATTTCCAAAAACTGTTCGTTATCCTTGGCATCTTATGGAGCGTTTTTTGGAGGATTGTGTCTCTCCTTCGCCTCTTAAGCTCTACGGGGACGTTTATGGTATCCCGGGAGCATCTGGATGGGATCGTCAACTGCGAAATGCAGGTCTGGATCCATCTCGTTATGTGAAGAAGAGGAAGTCTAAGTTATTGAAATTTGTGAAGAAAAAGTTTTCTTTCCTGTGTGCCAAGGACCTTCAGAGTAATCTGGAGTAAACTAAATCATCCAATTTTGACTTGAACTCACGAAAACTAATCGGAGTTCCTAAAAACCTTTATTGTGACTTCCAATTTTCTACTTTTAACAGAAATCTTCAAGACATTAAAGATTGAGTCTTAAAATCACCCGACTAGTCCAGACCAAGGTTGAAACAATCCGTTTCGAACTTTTTAATCTTGGTACATACTTACCTTCGACTTATGAGGCGTTAATGAACTCTTCTTCAGAGCAGCAAAGATTTAAGACTTTCAAACTGCTCAAGACTGTGGAAACGGACGAAATCTTCATTTTTTCTAATTTTACTAAAAAGGTGAGCAACACACAGCGTCTTTACGTTGCCCGACTAGTCTAGACCAAGACTGAAACAAACCGTTTCGAACATTTTGTCTTGGTAAATACGGATCTTCGTTTTATGAGTCGTTGATGAATTCTTCTTCAGAGCACCTAGGACTTGAAACTTTCCAACAGCTGAAAACTGTCAAATCGAACGAACTCTTCAATGTACTAATTTTCCTGAAATGTGAGCAATTACACAGCGTCTTCTAGTTATCCGACTTGTCTAGACCAAGATTGAAACAAGCCGTTTCGAACTTTATAATCTTGGTAAACATTTATCTTCGTATTATGAGTCGTCTATGAACTCTTCTTCGGTGAAGCAAAGCTTTCAAAACTGTTTGCTGAAAAGTAGACTCAAAGACAGAACTTCGTTAAGAAATATCCTCCAGAAATGACAGCGACAAAGCGTGAATAATTCACACGTTGAGTCTAAAAATTGCTCCAGACATCAAAATCGAGGTTGAAACAAACGTTTCGGACTATTTAACCTTGGAAAAGTTTTTGTGAACTTGAGAGTTGTTGATGAACTCGAATTTCTCATTTCAGGGGAGCAAATGCAAACTTTCAAACTCTTCAAGAGTATTTGCTTCGGTGTAGAGTCAAAAACGAACTCCTAAAATCAAGCCTGAGCATTGAAGCTCGAACTATAGGCTATGATTGTACGAGCCAAACAGAACTCATTCACATTTTTAAGAACGAACTTAACAAGAGTCTGTATTGAACTCAAATTTTTATTTATGTTTTCCTTCTTGTATTTCGATGTATATTTAAATCTGTAAAACATTTTTTTTTAAATAAAAGCAAAATTCTCATCCGATGAAATATTGTGTGCTTTAATTTATTTAACAGTATTTTATAAATATCCAAATAGGGTACTATTAGCAATGTTGTGGTTTAAATGTGTAATTTTTTACTCATAAGACATGTGTCATTTATGTCAGACAAGCGAAAGCCATACATTTTTTTGGGTTGGATCAGCGGTTCCCAATCTGGGGTAGGTGATGGATTTCTTGGAGTTACGTGAAAAGATTTTATGTAACGGCAGCAATCACAAAAATAGTACAACCGATAAGTCTGTATGCTAAAATTAATAAAGATCTGCACAGATCTTTCCACTTATGTGTTTTAGTTACAGGGTGGTCATTATAATTACTCCCCCCGATATATGGACATCTAGATCACCGATCTAGTTCAACCGATCGGCATAGAATTTCAGATATAAGAATTACAAAATAAAGTTCTCCAGTGAGAAATGTGTCTGTATCACTTACAGTTATTCTACATCGATCGAAAAGTCATGTTGTTTTTTCGTAAGTCATTATTTTGCCTAGACAAAACTACTGAAGATAATAATAAGAAATTCGGCACTTATGTCAGTTTCTTAACGTAGGTGCTAGATTGGAAAGCATTTTCCAAAATTCGTAACTTACGGGGGGGATAGGGGGCCAAAAAGTCTCCTCACATATTCTGCGTGATCTCAAAGAAGAAAAGAGATATCCATAAAATTCTTGCTGTAAAATACAGCCCTCGCGAATGCCTAAAAATCGATTTCAGAACATTTCAATTAGGATTCTTCGTGGAGGGTAGACGTGAAAAAAAAGGGGAGAGTGTCCATTTTTCTTTTAACCCTTTGAGGCACAACCCTTTCCGAATGCTGAAAAAAAGAGCAGCCGTTGCCATCGCTCAACTTAACTACCAGCAAGATGGCGGACGATCGAAACGTTCATCGCGTGCCACAGATCTAGAGACCCTTTTTTGACGACAGCTGGCTGTAACCACGCACAGCCAGCTGTCGTCAAAAAAGGGTCTCTAGATCTGTGGCACGCGATGAACGTTTCGATCGTCCGCTCTTGCTGGTAGTTAAGTCCAGTGATGGCAACGGCTGCCCTTTTTTCAGCATTGGGCAATCTATCCAGCTGTTCTCGCATTCTTCCATTTTTCAGCAGATGTCAGTGCTGTTAAAAATAATCGTGACAATTTCTTTACGGAAAATGACGTGCTAAAAAGTAAAGGATTCTCTTGGAGCTATGTCACCCGCAATTATTTTTATAGAAATCAAATCTACTCTTCGCGACTGGCAACAGTCAAAACGTCAGAGTTTGGTGTTCCCAGAGCGGGAACACTGCGCGTTAAAGGGTTATGGAAATTTCTATATTCCCCAAAGAAGCTGCAATTTCTTTGGATTAGCCAATACTGTGACCTTCCAAAACTGACGAACTCTTTTGCAAACACCAGTACACTTACTGTCCACAATTTTCAGCGTGGTGTCACCTTTACATAATACCCCTTCTTTGTTTTCTTTAAAGTTTGACGGAACCCGTTCGAATTTCCGATGGGTTATCCACGTTCTCAAAAATAAATAAAAATAAAAATAAAAATCAGAGGTACATAAACTGAACGTCAGGATGTCGTCCAATCTCTCTCTCAGCTTGATCGAACCTCATCCGGGCATCATTGTTTCCAGGAGGAGAGTCGCGTGCCGGGGCATAATTAGACCCATAAATCTGTCAACGGGGGCGATAACGACAAGCAGCCATCTTGGGAAAGGGAGGGATGACTCCCCCTACCTATACTCTTCCCGCGTTGGGACATTATTTTGGGCACGATGATTGGCTTCTCTTTTATTCTGGTTGCTCACTTGTTTTTTTTTTTTTTTAATACTTTCGTGTCCATAGTCTGATACAAATGAAAACGTGCTTGGGAATCGAGAAGACGGTGAGGAAAAGGGAATATTTCATTCTTGGAATGGTTTTAGTTATCCAATCAGAGATTTCGAGAATATATATATATATATATATATATCGGGCACTAAATTAGAGACATGGGAGAAATAAAGAAACGGACAATTTTGTTTGATTTGGAATCAATCCAAGAACGCACTTATTTTTGTTTTCGAAGTTCTTGCAGTGATTCTGAACACTTTTAAAACGAAGTCCCATTATTTTCATGATTTCGACTTTTCTCTTTGGCATCGATTATCTATGGAAGTGCCATGAATTTGCAATCGACCGTATTGTAAAGGGTATCAACATGTATCACTTACGTTTATGCGACCACATAAAGCAATCCCAATACATTATTGCCTACTGAGATCTATTTAAATAACAATAAAGAAAGATCATGCCATACACATCTATTATAAAAAACTCTTTCCAACACAACCACCTGTCTTGCACCCTATTTGGCGATGCACCGTCGTCAAAGTTGGCAAGATTTTCGGGATAACACTAAAACAGATGCACATGATTATTAATGTAACTTTGCGAGACCCTATGGACTGTGAATATAACATTTAGTTATTTCGATCTTTTAAGTGGAAAGTAACTTATTATAAACGTTATATACTTATTGCATTATACTTGAAATGGTGTCTGTAAACTGGCATTGACCGTAATGTATTAGAATTATTTTGAGCCCTCCTGTAGAGCAATCATAGATACTACAGACACTATTTTCGATGTTGAGAGCTGTTGCGCATGCCTTATATAAGATTTTTTTTCTACGTAAAATTTGTTTTATTTATACAATTCCTTTTTTTTTGTCGTTGTTGTTAAGATTGAATACATATAACAATTTCTTTTGCTGTACATAAGACTGAATATAAATAAGATTTGTTTTGTTTTAAACAGCCAAATATCGCTAAAATGCGCTTTAATCCTTAAATGCATGAATTTTAAATGCGTTCGCTGTCTATTACGCGATAACCACAAGTGCAAGCTAAATTTCCTATGTCACTTTTGTGAATAACTAATTAATTTTTCGAAACACACGCAGTTTGAAAGAAATATGAGAAATTATTATTATTCTTGACATGAATCACTTATTAGTGAAAACTGCTTTTCATATGAGAAATTGACATAAGGAATTTGGCTTGTACTCTAATCCCGCAGTGAATGTGTTCTAACACGCGTTCTAACGCACGCATCGCTACGCATTTAACCGTTTGAGGCGCAACCCATTCCCAATGCTAAAAAAAGGGGCAGCGTTGCCATCGCTCAACTTAACTACCAGCAAGATGGCGGACGATCGAAACGTTCATCCCCAGACAGCACATAAGCTTAAATCAAGCTTTATATTTCTTTCACGTATTAATACAATCTTGACAGTTCAATTCATTTTAAGCTTGCAGCAAGCTTGGAGAAGTCATTTGAACTGTCCAGCTTGAATACAACTAGATTACTGCTTGATTTGGAAAGCCACATCCACATAACAAATAATTTATCATCAGTCATAAATGTACTTCAACATAGAATTAAAAAAAAAACAGATTATATATTTCCAAATATGGAAATTCTTCAAAATAAAATGCAATTGTACTACGAAATTGATTTCAAAATCAGTCGTTTGTATCGATTTTGGCCGGTATTGCCCAACATGAGTGTCACGATATTGAAAGTTTTAAAAAGTGTGCTGCTTTTAAGTTTATATTATGCTTATTTCCCTACTAGTAGAGTCTATAAATCACACATAACATTATTTTAATTTTGATTCATCCCATAGATAAATAAAAGAAACAAATCGGCATAGGACACTCATCGATCTCGCCAGAAAACAGCGTGACAACCATAACAGTCACTTCAAACTTTAATCACGCCAGCGCGAGGCAGATTGGCGGAATGGTTAGGACGCTGGCCTCCCAACCCTTAGGACACGAGTTCGATCCCAGCCGTGGACGCTTGAAGGTAACAGATTAAATTAACTTGTAATTTTAGCATAGGGGGAAAATGCGTGGAAAAATAAAATATGTGGGGCGAGTACGCCGACGGGCGCCCCGTGTATTTAAGAAATTTTTTAAGCTTGAAATTAAGCATGCTATGTCAAGCTTAATGCAAGCTGGGCAAATGTAAACTTGAACACTTGATTCAAGCTTGCATTAAGCTTACACGCTTGAAATTTTCAAGCTTAATTCAAGTTTATTGACTTGATAAATCAAGCTTGCTGCAAGTTTGCTGTGCTGTTTGGGTCGCGTGACACGGATCTAGAGACCCTTTTTTTGACGGCAGCTGGCGGTGCTGGTTTTTTGACGCAGCCAGCTGCGCCAAAAAAAGGGTCTCTAGATCTGTGGCACGCGATGAACGTTTCGATCATCCGCCATCTTGCTGGTAGTTAAGTCGAGCGATGTCAACGGCTGCACTTTTTTCAACATTGGACAATCTATCCAGCTGTTCTCGCATTCTTCCAGTTTTCAGCAGATGTCAGTGCTGTTTAAAAGAATCGTGACCATTTTTTATGGGAAATCACGTGCTAAAAAGTAAAGGATTCTCGTGGAGCTATGTCACCAGCAACTATTTTTATAGAAATCAAATCTACTTTTCGTGACTGGCAACAGTCAAAACGTCAGAGTTTAGTGTTCCCAGAGCGGGAACACTACGCGTTAAAGGGTTAAGGGTTTGCCCACTGAGCAATTGACGATTCGATCGATCGCCAAGTTGCTGGTAGTTAAATCGAGTGATGGCAAGGGCTTCACTTTGCTCAGCTCGGTGACCATTTGGGCAGTCTATCTAGTTGTTCCGTGAAAGCTCACTGGTCAGACAAGACTTTCTGACAAGCTTAATACAAAGCAAGCTATTATTTTAGAAATTGACAAAGGGAAATCGACTAACACTCGAATATGTGCTTGTGTATTTCATAACTTGTTCGAAAAGGATTATTAAGAGCTACTGAAGACGACGTTACCGGCCCCGTGATTCTGACTCCTTATTATATGCCTGACTTAATCTTAAATTTAGTCGGAACTCTTTTGAAAAACCTTGTATAGTTAGAGCTTATTTAAAATATTAAAATTTTAACTAAATTTTTTTTTAACCAAAAAGGTGAATTGGCCCGGCGGGGGTGAAAATTGAAAAAAATATTTAAAATATCAAAGTGTTAATTTTTACTTTCCGAACATGTACCATGTAAGGAAAGTATTGTAATCATGAAAAAATTCGACTTCAAGATTTTGGTGTATTGACACGTTTTGAGGTCTTCTGAATTCATTTATGCTATTTTTACGAGATGTATGTATGTATGTGTGCTTGAGTGTATGTGTGTGTATGTGAGTGAGCACGATAGCTCCTAAACGGGGCATTCGATTGAGCTCAAATTGGGTATATATATGTCATAAACCACCCTCGCAAGACCGGTATTGATTTTGATGTGTATAGGACTCACAGTTTTTCTACAGGGTTACGACAAAGATTTCTTTTACATTATGCACTATGAGGAGAAATTATTGAAAGTGCGCTAGCGTTTAAACAGCGCATTCGATTGAGCTCAAATTGGGTATATATATTATAAACCACCATCGCAAGACAGGTATTGATTTTGGTGTGTGTAGGACTTATAGTTTTTCTACACGGCTACGACAACGATTTCTTTTACATTATGGCCATGGGGGGAAATTCTTGAAAGTGCTCTAGCGTTCAAACGGTACATTCGATTGAGCTCAAATTGAGTATACATGTTATAAACCACCATCGTAAGACCGGTATTGATTTGGGTGTGTGTAGGACTTATAGTGTTTCTACAGGGCTACGACGAAGATTTCTTTTACATTATGGCCATGGGGGGAAATTCTTGAAAGTGCGCTAGCGTTTAAACGGCGCATTCAATTGAACTTCAATTTTCTATATATGTTTGAATTATTCATCGATTAAAATTTATTTAAATGCTTGGTTATGATCTCAGTCGTAAGTATTCGGAGAGTCACTTCTGATTTTTTGTCTTTCTGGAGGGGATAGGCTGGGGTGGGAAAGGGTCCTTTTTTGAAAAGGTGTAGGATCGCATTAACCCCTTAATCTTCGCTCCCGTCAAAATCACGGGCTAAGCTTTCTCCCTCTATTTCTCGTGCCCGTCAAATTTCCGGGCACTACTGTTCAAAAAAATGCGCCACAAAGATAAGAGCAATTCTGATGCACGGATTTTTTTGTAATATATAATTTTACACAACAGATGACAATACCAGAGTATTTTTAACTTAATTCGGAGATAGTTTATTTTTAAATACATGGTAGCAGTACTCAAACTCACGTGTATTTGTGATATGCATTATGCAATCTTAGCTTACTTTTTTTTTTTTTAATTTATGTTCAAAGAAAATTTTAGAAATGTTTACTTATTTTACGTAGTAAGTTTAATAAAATTTTCTAGTGTTTAAAACATATGTTTTTAATGATTCCCTGCTTACTACAAAACACACATTCAGTCACAATGACCCTGAATGTTGGCTTTTCCTAAAAATTATTTTTTTTTTCTCTAGTGCTTAAAATGTCCAAAACCTTAAAGTGAATAAATATACTATATATGCACTTGTTTTATACAATTTTCTGGAATAAAAGAAATAAGCACTTTTATGACCGTTTTCTTGAAAATAATACGACGGTTAAGGGGTTAACAAGAAGTTTGAACACTACCGATTTAAATACTAAATCAACTACTGCGTGGGATATTTTTCGTGGCGCAAACAAAACATAATTTTAATTCGCAGTACTGAGAGTGAAATTCCGAAATTAAAAAAAAAAAAAAAAAAAAAAAACACACACAAATACAGAAATGGCTTTTTAAAAGAATACACTAAAATTTGCAACCGACGTCTAAAGCCGACTTTTTTTTTCGCCACTTCGAATTCTCATCAAAATGTCATTAAGAAGAACTGGGGAGGGATGGGGTAAGAGCGAAGAAATCGTTTCCAAGTCTTTTCTGAAACTTTTATAAACAAAGATTAAGAAACTGTGAAACAGGGTGAAGAAAAAAATAAATTGAGCGATTGCTGCGAATAAATAGATAGATGAGAAGATCTCTCACACAGGAGCTGTAAATTCTCCCCCCACATTTCAGTTAATCTGTTACTGAAAAATATATACATTAGATCAGTGGTTCCCAACCTTTTTTCAATCGCGACCCCTTTTAGATTTTTCAAAACTTTCACGACCCCCGCCCCCCCCCATCTGCCATGTTTGACCAATAAAAAAAATTAATAATGAAAAAATACATCTTGAGATTTAAAATTGACATCTTTTTAGTACGCACTGATTTTTTAATAGGATGATTGAGGCTGAATTTGACTGACACGTTTGGCTATTCTTGGCTGAATATTGGTCAAATTCAACCGCATGTCATCTTAGACATCTAATTTATGACTGGCTTTTGTCTTCTTCTGCAAAAGAGTTGAAAATCCCACGCAGATAAGTGTGGATGCAAATGGCGTTAACATTTGAGACGAAAAATTATCAGATATGAGCAACGCGCAGCACACCGAAATTGAGTTAACGGTTTTTCTTGGTATAAATCCCTTGTGGAGGAGTCATTTCGCAAATTCAAAAATTCACCCTGCACTTCATCAGAAGGATCGGCGACATCTAAAGATGTGTGAAATGGATTTCGCCCGATTCAGATTGAAGGGCTTCAAGCTGGCTACTAATTACCCCGTTTTTTAAACTAATTGCAATTCCTATTTCTGATTCTTCTGTCTTAATGCATGGGTTCTCAAGCTTTAGTTAATACTCCTAGATTCACCGACGTCAGTTTTTGTAGCTTTGATACAAAAGCCCTGACGAGAATAAGGATTTTTTTCTTTTCAAAGGAAAAGGGAGAAATGGTGTCTCATGGCAAAGAAACGTGAAAATAGTTTACTATTAATTTCCTACAAAAGCGGTCTGCGGTGACCCCCGATAAAAGGTATGGTGACCCACTTGGGGGTCGCGACTCCCCGGTTGGGAACCACTGCATTAGATGCACTGCAAAGTAATGTCTTGCCTAGCTAAAACTACTGAAGCAAATAATACGAAATTTGAAACCTATGTGTGTTTTTTTAGCACAAGTGCTAGATTGGAGAGCATTTTTCAAAATTCGTAACTGATGGGGAAATGGAGCCAGAATGTTCTTTTCACACATCCTGTGTGATCTCAGCGAAGAAAAGAGATATCCATAAAATTCTTGCTATAAAAATGCAATACTCTCGAATGCCTAAAAATCGACTATTGAACCTTTCCAATAGAATCATACAAGCAGGGTACGCGTTAAAAAAAACGGGAGGGGGGGGGAGCATTTTTCTAGGGGGAAAAAATATATATATTTGTGTGTGTGTGTGTGTGTGTGTGTGTGTGTGTGTGTGTGTGTATTATCTATAAAATTCTCGCTTTAATATTTAACCAGTACGAATTCGGTGCTTAATTAGAGCTTGTTTGTAGTTTAATATTTCTTGAAAATTGACATGTTTGAATTTTATGTAAAAAATCTGGAGTGACTCCACTCGACTTTCCGAACACTTACGATTAAGATCATTACCAAGCACTTAAATAAATTTTAATCGATGAATAATTCAAACATATATACCAAATTGAAACTCAATCGAATGCACCGTTTAAACGCTTGCGCACTTTCAAGAATTTCTCCCCATATGCCATTATGCCATAACATAAAAGAAAGTTTTGTCGTAGCCCTTTAGGAGAACTATAAGTCCTATACACACCAAAATCAATACCGGGCTTAGTATGGTGGTTTATAACATGTATACCGAATTTGAGCTCAATCGAATGTATCGTTTAAACGCTAGCGCACTTTCAAGAAAATCCCACCATAGGCCATAATGTAAAAGAAATCTTTGTCGTAGCCCTGTAGAAAAACTATAAGTCCTATACACACCAAAATCAATACCGGTCTTGCAACGGTGGTTTATAACATGTATACCCAATTTGAGCTCAATCGAATCTACCGTTTAAACGGTAGCGCACTTTCAAGAAATTCCCCCCATAGGCCATAATGTAAAAGAAATCTTTGTCGTAGCCCTTTAGAGAAACTATAAGTCCTATACGCACCAAAATCAATACCGGTCTTGCGACGGTGGTTTATGACATATATATCCAATTTGAGCTCAATCGAATGCTCCGTTCAGGAGCTATCGTGTTCACTCACATACACACAAACACACATACACACACACACACATACACACATACATACATACATCTCGTAAAAATAGCATAAATGGATTCAGAAGCCCTCAAAACGTGTAAAAACACCAAAATCTCGAAGTCGAATTTTTACATGATTACAATACTTTCCTTACATGGTACATGTTCGGAAAGTAAAAAGGGGTATTATTTTTCGGTACTCTAATATATATATAGATACTATATTACTAGAATATAAATCCCACTGTAGAGGCAATTTCAACGAGTACTAAAAAAAATGTACTTGACTAAAAACCATACTCTAACAGTCAACAGTAGCAGAAAAAAAAAGTGAATAAATAAAGTTGACTTTTTCATTTGGCTGCAATACTGTTGACAGATAAATAGTGAACCAAAAAAAAAAATTATTGCATGTTTTCATGGAAATGCGGGTGTGAATAACGATCTTGCTATTAGTTCGGAATGCTGGGAGGTTTCTTGACGTGTACAGGATTGCCAGCGATCAAGAAAAATTGAGAAACGTGGAATAGTCAGGAAATTCTATTTTAAGAGAAAAAGTTAAGGAAAACGGCAAATTTCGGCTATGAACCTGGAAAATTGTCTGAAGTATGAATTTAAAAGTTAATTTTATATTTACCGTATGTCTGGAAAAAAAATAAAAATGGCTGGACATAGGTGCGCAAAATGGGGGATACGGTAGTATTTTTAGGAGGGCGTAGTTTTTTAAAAAAAGAAGAGAAAGAAAAAGCTTATTCAACCTAAACAGGATGTACAATCATGGAAAATGTTACCCTAAAAAAATCTGTTTTCTTTCTTTTTTTTTTCTTTTAAATAGGCCCACTAAAAAAAATTCTGTATCCGTTATGCCAGTCTTGTTCACTTCTATTAAGTCATATTTAGAACATTTTTTTTTAAATTGAATACGCTAAAAAATCTCTATTCCAAGCTATTAGCCTAATTGCCATGTTTAATGGTAATGTTCAAAACAAACCGGAATAACAAGTATGAACAACACACTTACTAAACACATAGATCTCGAAACATACGCTTATGCAATTGCCCACTCTACTGATCATGCGCAGTAAGTTTTGTAATACTTGTTTGCAGCTAGCGCCATCTATTAGGTTGTTTTTTAAACATTACTCGCTGGACCCAACGATATGTCATAGTTTTAATTGAATTTAGAAAAAAGGCAAGAATCAATATTTTTTTTTCACTAAAAATCAATATAAGTAAGAGGGCGCGTTTGTCACCGAGGTATAATACCCTTTTGTCGCAGGTTTAACCAGTGTGCTCTAGGGATGGACGCGAGACGAAAAATAAGCGTCTCGCAAAAAAGCCTAAAAGCTTGTCTCGTCTTGCAAAAATTCCTATATCGTAATGCTAAAAATGTGTGTCTCGTCTCGCAAAAAAGGTGTAAATCTCTGTCTCGTCTCGCAAAAAAGTCGTCTCGCGTCCATCCCTAGTGTGCTCCCATCGTCTAAAAGACGAAACTGTGAGGATTCACCTTCAGTGCCTGCCGAATGTTACTTCCTATCGTGAGTCTTTAAATGATCCACAGAAGTAAGACCCAGCGTTTAACCCATTTATGCCTAATGTCCCTTTTATGGGACGGCATTTTCGCTATCAGTCGAAAAAGAATTTTTGTTTTTTCGAGACTTTATTCAAGAGCACTGAACCTCATCTCCACAAAATATCTTAACATGACCAAGTAGGATGTTTAAATTCCAGTTTTAACACATTTATGCGTAGTGTCCCTTTTTTGGGACGGCATTGTCGCTATCAGTCGAAAAAGATTTTTATTTTTCCTAGCCTTTATTCACGAGTATTGAACCTCTACTCCACAAAATATTTTAACATGACCAAGTAGGACATTGGCATTTCAATTTTTATACATAATGATTTTAAATTGTTCAAGAAGTTGACATCAGAAATGTATCTATTATTGCTGGTATTAGCAAAAATCGAAGAAAGTCGCAAAAATACCTGGGCACAAATGGATTAAACAACGGAAATAAAAAGACTTCCGCACTTGGATACAGTCCAGCCATTTATAATTTCGAAATCAATCAAAAACTGATTTAGATACTCTGACAGATTTATAGTCAAAAGTAATTTAATGAAAATGATATTTAATAGGATGATTTAAAGTTATTTACTTATGATTAATGGGTTTTATTATTATTCTTAAGAGTACCCTCAAATTGATTTATTAGATCAATTAAGGGCAAATTAAGAAATACGTAGGATACTTTATCTTTCGACATAGCACAATTAATACAATTTTTATTAACTAAACGAAGCTCTTTATTGAAATCGAGAAATTTTGTTTTTATTTTAAACTGTGCAATTAGGAGTTATTGCTAGACATCACTCACATCTTCATAAATAATACAGTGAGTATAATCAATGATGGTAATATGCCATGGTTAAAGGTTTAGGCACATGCATTTCATGCGCATGACATGACAGTATGTCAAAAATGAAGAAACTTGAAGAAGAAGGAAAATTAAACAAAAAAGGCATCTTTTGAACAAAAATATATCTTAAAATCACCTATTAAAAGAGTTTTACAATCTTCGCCAAGCATATTCCAACTATCCTCTACCATTTTAAATATTCATTAGAATTGGCATCATAATCCATGTGTGTGCCGTGTTTTCCTTTCTTGTTCCACAAAACACTTCTTCGGAACTGAAATTTATATTAAAATCGCCAACCAAAACTGTTTAACAATTTTCGCCAGGGATAGTCAAACTATACTCCACCTTTATAAATACCATTTGAAAAGTGTATATCATAATCTATGAGTGTACCGTGTTTGTCTTCTCTGTTCCATAAAACATTTCTTCAGAATTGAAATCTATATTACAATTGCCTACTGAAACTATTTTACAATCTTTGCCAGGCGTTTTCTAACTATATTCCCTCTTTATTATAAATTGCCGAGTTTTGGCACCAAACTTAGGAATCCATTATCAAAATTTGAAAACCTCGTGCGACTTTCAAGATTTTATTAACGCCCCCACCCCTCCACGTTATCTGGCAAATACATTTCAAAAAGTCCATATCTAAAAAACCTGTCGACAAGATTTCGTAGACAAAAATGGGTAGACAAAAATGCGTAGACAAATATCTGGGATTGGGCGAAATAGCACCCCAGTGCTAGAAAATGGATATTTAAATTTCTAAACAATGAAGTAAAAGGGGAAATACAGAAGGCTGTCGGGCTCTGCCAATGTATTAGGAGCTGACTTAGTAGTGTTGGATGTCAATATCTCGATTAGCCAAAAACTACTTTAGTTAACCCTTTGAGGCGCAACCCTTTCCCAATGCTGAAAAAATCTGATGTGTCCAACACATGACTTCCTTGCACGTCTATTAAATCAAAAATGTTTTTTACGCACTTCCTCTAAACTTATTTGTTTGAAAGATATAAAATATCAATAATAGTAAGATATAGCGATTTCTAGCCAAACATTTTGATATCGCCAAGCTGAGTTCAAATCTCTAAGGGCCGAAGAAAAACTCATTATATTGCTGAAACGAAATGATGTGAACGTATACGTTGCAATCACAAACCGAATCAGTGGCAAAATAATAATAATAATAATAAAATAAAAATAAAATACATGTCTGGCTGAAAAGTTTACATGGCCTTGCATGTCGGGTAATAGATTTTTCCGTCCCTGATGGACATCAGGCCCAGAACTTAGCACAATATGATGGTTATTGGAAGGCTCAGGACTTGACACAATATGCGAATATCAAACAAACAAAACCATTACTAGGCAACAAACCATTATGAACCCCAATGCATTAGGGGCAAAGATCTGCATTCGGATCTTCACCTCATCGTAAATGAGGATTTTTGCCCCATTTGATGAAGATATAAAAATTGCTTTTAATGCCCATTAACACACACAATAATGCTACGGATCTAAGTCACAAAACGTACATTCCTCTGGTCGAATTTTCAAAAACTGCACTTAACCTTACGTTAATTTCATTTATCCTCCATGCTAAAAGCGTTTAACGTTAACAAACAACCATATCTGACGATATTCTGCAATTTCCACCGCAAGTTGTACACAATATGGCTGGTGACGCACTGGCAAAAGCATCAATAATAATTTTTACTCTTTCAATTTTTAACATTAATGTGCTCCAAGGTGTCTTTTCTTACTAAATCGATGATTTAGTACGAAACTTTGTATATCACTTTTTTTTTTTTTTTTCCTATCTCGTTCCGTTTTCGAGATAGGCTTCTCTAACTCCGCAGTTTTCCACCAGGTGGCGCGTTAGGTGGTTTAATAAGTAGCACATAGCTACTTTACTATACTTAAACACCACTTTCTTGAATATAGCAGCTGCCATTCTGAAGATAGGGTGGCAAGGAACTTTAGTGGCCGTACTGTACTATACACTGATAATACTGTGTTATTAGAGTTTTGATGTAATGAAAATAGTACTTATAATGTTCATTCACAGTCTTAACGGTGTATTGCAAAAGAAAAAAATGTGATTTGCTGGTAGTTAAGTCGAGCGATGGCAACGGCTGCCCTTTTTTTAGCATTGGGAAAGGGTTGCGCCTCAAAGGGTTAAAGGTAAATGATGTCCAAGAAGTTCTTTTCAGCTGTTTAAACTTTGGGAAAAAAAAATACTAACAAATTGAACAAATCCACTTTCTTAACCCATTTATGCCTAGTGTCCCTTTTTTGGGACGGCATTTTCGCTATTAGTCGAAAACGTTATTTATTTTTCCTAGCCTTTATTCATGAGTATTGAGCCTCAACTCTAGAAAATATTTAAACATGACCCAGTAGGATGTTGATATTTCGATTTTTATGCATAATGATTTTAAAAGAAATCATCCCTTGTTCAAGAAGTTGACATCAGAAATTTATCTATTATTTCTGCCATCAGTAAAAATCGAAGAAAGTCGCAAAAATATCTAGGCACAAATGGGTTAAAAATATATTTTTTAAGGGGAGAGGAAGATTTTTCCCTAGAGCTCCCACACCCCACCAGCCGGCACGACTAGAATCGAAAGCAGTGAAACAAGCCTTGTTTACATTTTTCAAACAAAACCCTCGACAGTCCATTTTACGACACTTTGTCAACGAAAATTCGTTCGTCGGGTGAGGAAGGATGGGGAGGGGGTGGGGGGAAGATTACGATGAAAATCGATTGCTGAACCACGCCATTTCTCCCATACTTACATTACGGGGGGGGGGGGGGTGTTCCACGAGAGAGAAAATAATTTAAGGAAAAGTTTTACCGCCTTGATGGCCTGCCTGTGTGTCTGTGGTGGAGGGTAGTAAGGGGGAAAGGTTTTGGTAGAACCCAAGAACAAAAATGGCCCTGGTATTTTCGCGAAAAAGCTAATTAAGTTGCCTCCGCGGTCATTAAAATGTCATTAAGGATTGGGTGGAGGCAAACCCCCCCCCCCTCTTTCTTAAAATCAGCCCTGTATTCTGGCGCGGCCGGATCGAAGAGAGGTTTTAAGATTTTAAGACAGGGAAGGGATTCCTCTGTTTGCGGCGAAGGTGTAAGTTTTTAGTACGGTTGGAGTGGCAGCAGCGGGAGAAAAAGTAAAAAGATCGTCTGTATAAGAGATGGGATGACGCAACTTATTCACAGACAGACGGAAATTCGTTTAACCCTTTAACGCGCAGTGTTCCCGCTCTGGGAGCACCACGTTTGGACTGTTGCCAGTCACGAACAATAGATTTGATTTCTATAAAAAATAGTTGCGGGTGACATAGCTCCACGAGAGAATCCTTAACTTTTTAGCACGTCATTTTGCCTTACAAAAAAAATGGTCCCGATTATTTTTAACAGCACTGATATCTGGTGAAAATGGAAGAATGCGAGAACAGCTGGATAGATGGCCCAATGCTGAAAAAAGGGCAGCCCTTGCCATCGCTCTACTTAACTACCAGCAAGATGACGGACGATCGAAACGTTCATCGCGTGCCACCGATGTAGAGACCCTTTTTTGATGACAGCTGGCTGTGCCGCACAGCCAGCTGTCGTCAAAAAGGGTCTCTAGATACTGTGGCACGCGATGAACGTTTCGATCGTCCGCCCTCTTGCTGGTAGTTAAGTAGAGCGAATGCAACGGCTGCCCTTTTTTCAGCATTGGGAAAGGGTTGCGCCTCAAAGGGTCAAACATCACACTTTTGATAATCCGGCGGTTGGTTAGTCCAGTAGACAAATATTTTTGCCATCGCAATATAAGGATTTTGCGAAACGAGACAGGCCTATTCTTCGTTTCACATCAATCTCCTACCTCCCAGCTCCACCCCAGTGGTCTGGGGTGCTAAACTCCGTTCTCATAGCAACACGGCAAGTGAAGCAGCATCTGTCTTGGTCAGTGCTTGGGAGGGTCAACTGCCTCTCGGCTCGACTGCTGTGGGATCGTGTACGCTAAAAGGGGGCAGGTGCACGTAAAATCTGCCGTGGCACCAATGTCCTCCAAGTTGTTAAACGATACTTCTGGAGGTGCTGGAATTGGTAGTAGTAATAACAGTAACACATGAGTCACTAATTTTAAGTTGGCAAATCCTGCTTTACCACCCCTGAAGTATACAGCGGCATTTTATATGAGTATCGCCATCTTTAGCAGAACGTTGTAGTCTTGCATAAACGAGAATTTACAAGGGAAAAGAGACAGTAAGAGTAGGCAGAGTTTTAGCCTCGCATTCTCAGAAGTGACACTCAATTAACAAAATAATTAAGTACGACAGTTGGCTGTGCCGCACAGCCAGCTGTCGTCAAAAAAGAGGTCTCTAGATCTGTGGCACGCGATGAATACGTTTCGATCGTCCGCCCTCTTGCTGGTAGTTAAGTCGAGCGATGGCAACGGCTGCACTTTTTTCAGCATTGGGAAAGGGTTGCGCCTCAAAGGGTTAAATATTAATTCATGATGTGAATATTAGAATGAGAACGCGAGAAATAAAAAGTCGAAATCAGGGAGGTATTCCGTAACCACGCCTATTATGACCAGCCACTACTTGATGCCAACCCGTGGAGCCAGTACTCTTTAGTTAATGGAATTTAATCTTTACTCAGTTTCTTGTCTCGAACATTACGTTGCCCCATTTACGGTTCTAACGGCGTAAACAGACGTCTCTGCTCTTTTAAGAGGAGTGTCAATATTTAATTTGTTTCCAGCACGACGGGCTTTATCGGTGTTGTCCCTTGTCACAATATTTGACCGGAATTTCATTTCTGGGACGTAAAGAGGTTTTCCACTGGGCGTGCACGTACCACGTACGGTACACCTCTACTTGAGCCATTTTCTTTTTCGAAGGGGGTTGGTTGTGAGATAAAAGTGCGATTGAGTGCGGTGGAGGTAATAAAAACTTATCCACCTCTCGCAGCTTTTTAAGAGGACACAGATGTGGCTTGAAATCTTTTTTTGCCTTATCGTGATCTTCTTCGAGGTTTTAAATAATTTCCGTGTCGAGTAGTGACGTTTTTCGTTGATTACTAGCTGTCGAAAATTGAAGAGCTTTTATAATTTAGATAGGGTTAAGAGAGGGGGGAAAAAATACAGGCGTGAGGGGGATTGTAGATAAGTAGTAGAGATGAGACGGGCTCAGCCGAGCCGAGACCGGGCTCGGGCCTGTGATTCATGATTGCGTTCGGGCTCGGCGGTCTCTGGCTCGTGAAAATGTCTCCTTTATTGAGCATACTCCTTGAACAGATTTTAAAATTCGATTCATCGGTAAATAAACGTACTGATATGATGTTAAGACTTGCAAAAGAATAATGGATGGGTAAAAAGCTAGCTTTTCACATAATTTACTAATGGTGTGTCGTGCTATTCATTTGCGTATGTGTGTTAATATGCTGTTCATTCAAATTTGGCCTCATATTTACCGGTCTTAGTTAAATTTTAGCATTGTATATATTCCCATCGTATTATAAAATATTTTTTAAAATAATTTCTTTCTATCAACTAAATTCTTAAATGCAGATTTCTTAAATTTATTATGCAAATCTCTTTTCTGGACGTGTTTTGATATAACATTTTTAATGTCACTATATGAGATTTATAACTTGTATTTTTCTGTATCTAATATGTCTAAGTACATACGAATGTTTAACACTGGTGTGACTACTCAACGGATTTTTTATTTAAAATTGAAACATTATTGTTATTATTTGATAAACATGGATATAAAGAATTAGAAAGTGCATTAAGAGTTTGCAACTCTGTCTTTCATTTGCACAAACGGCAAAATTTATGGTATTCTAACAATGAAGTGTAATTGAATTTTATTTATCTTTAGCTGAAATTTCGGGCTCGGGCTCCGGCATAAATAATATTGCTCAGGCTCGGGCGGGCTCGGATTAAAAGTCCTCGGGCTCGGGCTTCAAAAAATGAGCCCGAACTCATCTCTAATAAGTAGGCGTTTTTATATAAAATATTGCATTTAGGGTATTTTAATATCTTTTTTTTTTATGTTCAATAGTTTCTTGTTGCATCTATCAGATTTTTTGAAATTGCCTCCAATAATATATAAATTTCCAACAGTAATCTTTCGTATGATATTTTTTATCTAATGCCTATTGTGGAGGGAATTTCGACGGCCTCTAGAAAAAGCATTTGGCCGACCAGATGGTATGCAGGGGCGTAGCCAAGGGGGGTCATAACCCCCCCCATGAGGAATTTTTTGCCATACAAAATGTATATTCTTCACTCCCTTATCTCACACATGTATGCATATATGTGAGTTGCAGTAATCGTAACCCACCCCATGAAAGTTTTCTGGCTACGCCACTGATGGTGGGTAATGCACCGTACAACAGTTTCGGGTTCAACTCCTGGGGGTCGGGGTTCGAGCCCGGCGCGGCTCTCATTGTGCTCGTCCCTTCATAGAGGCCCGACACTGGGAAAAAAAAAAAGAAAAAAAGAAAAACGTTTGACAAAAATTTGACTGCACACTCAGTACACTTAATCTTTGCCCACTTAAAATAAATAGCCTCATATTCAATTCTTATTACATAAATACCGAAATCGGAATTACATACTCTGCGGAAACGTTTAGCATTCGAAAGATTTCGTTTGGTGGAACATCCTCTCCTGTATCAATGCTTCATGCAGAGAAAATCATTTTATTTGTGGAAAAAAGTCAAACTGGGTAATCTAAAAAAAAACTAATTAAAGCGTATTAGAATCGTAATATTCCCTTCAAAGCCCGATAACCGTGACTTCAATAGGACATCAAAATCACTTGCGACACCTAATTTTGTAACGCAAATGATAAGCTTTTTTACTATCGGAAATAAAATGGAGCCGAAAATAGCAAAAAATCGCTTAAAATTATGGAACAGGTGAATTTTCAGATTTTTTAAAATAGCGCAGATTGTTATATATACTTATATGATTATGGAAATTTTCAAGCCGATTGCACCAAGACAATAACTTTTTAATTTGTTTGGATTAATGACGGTAAAAGATTTGTATTGGGGTGGTTGAACGGGAATTGTGACAGAGTCAGTTAGTCAGGGGTCTGCGTAATTATATAGTAGGATTATTGGCGGGCAAAAGTTTTGTTCTGGAGCGGTACAATCTGGAAGCGTTACACCCCTAAGCTTTTATTTGCATGCTAATTCTTCAAAAACTTATTTAAAAGCATTGTCTGAACAGATTTTCATTCCTAGTTTTAGAAAACTTTGATAATAGGAACCTAAACTTTGTAGAAAGTTTCAAAGATTTTGAGAAAATTTTCAATCTGTTTTGAAACATTGCATCATCACACTGCATTTGAAACATCGCACTGCATTGCAGCTTGATTTCATTCCAAGAGTCAAAGATTTGAGACGCTTTTAACCCTTTGAGGCGCAACCCTTTCCCAATGCTGGAAAAAGGGCAGCCGTTGCCATCGCTCGACTTAACTACCAGCAAGATGGCGGACGATCGAAACGTTCATCGCGTGCCACAGATCTAGAGACCCTTTTATGACGACAGCTGGCTGTGCTCGCGCACAGCCAGCTGCGTCAAAAAAAGGTCTTTAGATCTGTGGCACGCGATGAACGTTTCGATCGTCCGCCATCTTGCTGGTAGTTAAGTCGAGCGATGGCAACGGCTGCCCTTTTTCCAGCATTGGGCAATCTATCCAGCTGTTCTCGCGTTCTTCCATTTTTCAGCAGATGTCAGTGCTGTTAAAAACAATCGTGACAATTTTTTTTTACGGGAAATGACGTGCTAAAAAGTAAAGGATTCTCGTGGGGCAATGTCACCCGCCACTATTTTTTATAGAAATCAAATCTATTCTTCGTGACTGGCAACAATCAAAACGTCAACAGTTTGGTGGTCTCAGAGCGAAACCACTGCGCGTTAAAGGGTTAATTTAATATTTAAAACATGTCTTGCCACTACAGACAGCGTTTCTGGTGTTACGGGCGTCTCTCTCAATTTGTGATAGAGATTGTTCGTGAATGACAAACTTGAGCTTGTATATTTTAGCGGGATGAATTTGGTGAGCATTGTCAGGCTGCCAAGTAACTCGATTCTCTGATGTTGATTTCTTGGGCGAGGAGTAATAAATTTTCTCCCTACACAAGCGATATTAAAGTTATCTTAATTAAAATAGATCCAATACATTGTGCAAGGCCTGCAGTTTTATTAACATTTTACGATGACGGGGTACAGAATGAATAATTACCGTATTGTTACAAAAATGTAATGTTGGTTTTTAGCCGCATTAATGTGTATTGCTGTAAAGAGGGTTGTACAGGCATTTCTACAAGTAAAATGAGTATTTGACGCCTTGTCCATGGTGACAAACTTGGCGACCGTTTTGGAGACTTTGTGATCAAAAGAAAGTTCTCGAACGTAGAGGAAAATGTTGGTTGTAGTATCTGAATTAGGAAAGAAGTTACGAGAAAGATCGAGAAATATGACGACGAGTCTTATGTGACGTCATCGCCTGCTTGGAAATATATAAATATCAGAGTCTCTCTCGCTGTGAGTGAGTTGAAAACAGACTGTAGATAAAGGGAACAGAGCTATATAGTTGACCTTGCGATTTGAATAGTGTTATTGCTGGGATATAACTATCCCAGCAATAACACTGATTTACCGTTGCATGTGCTCATGGGCGCCGGCAGAATATTTCCCGGGGGGGCAAAGACTACTCCAAGGAGGGGGGGCAAAGACTACTCCAAGGAGGGGGGGGGCAAAGACTATTTCAACGTATGGTTACCATGTTGAAAAGAGCAAAAAAGCAAGGGAAAACACTACATACAAAAATCCAGGGGGCATTGCCCCCCCTTGCCTTATGCTGCCGGCACCCATGCATGTGCTATTGCATTCTGTAAAGTTTTGTGAGAGATTAGTGCTTCGATTCGTCGAATAAATTGTTATGTGCGCTTTTCGAGCTTGCTGGACTATTTAAAAGTACAACCACTGTGATTTCTGTAAACACTATATTTCCGTATTCAAGGCAAGACCATTCGGAACTTTATCTCAAGCGGAATACAAAGGACGGCTTATATAGACATCGCACTTTCATCGCCTGGATGACAACCCGCTCTTCATTTTTCTGCCGATGTATTTTCATCGTATTGAGCTCCGAAAAAGCTGTTAAAAATATCAGTTAAAATAAACCGGGTTATTTTAAAAAATATAACTTTTCGCTGCTAAATCAAAACTGAAGGTTTGTTTAAGAAATTCAATCTATTGAAACTATTGGGTTGGCAACAAAGTAATTGCGTTTTCTGGTATAAAATTCAAGCAAATAAGTTTTCAACAAGTTTTTAATTACAGGTAAGCTGTGCCTGAACATACGATTCATATTTAAAAGAAAGATAACATTTTAAAGAAAGAATTTCACTGGCAGTATTTTTTTTCGTCTATAAAAGATGGCCACCCTCCCCCTTTTTTCGCTTCTATTCTCCTTAGAGGACACTATTAAAAATGTCCTGAAATTAATTTTTAGGTATTCGTGACTGCTGTATTTTACAGAAAGAATTTCACGGGTATCTCTATTTTTATTTGAGATCACGCGGGATATGTGAAAAGAACTTTTTGGCCCCTTACCCCCCCCCCCTAAGATTACGAATTTTGGAAAATGCGCTCTGATCTAGCACCTATGTTGAAGAACTCACGTACGTGCCAAATTTCGCATAATTAACTTCAGTAGTTTTGGCCAGGCGAAATATTGACATACGGAAAAACGCAATTACTTTGTTGCCAACCCAATAGAACAAATTGAATGTAGTGAAAGTTGAGATAGTTCCAAATGTTGAAATATTTTTTTTCGCATTGATAAGTATTGCAAGAGCTTTGTCAATTGAATCGGTGAGTGCAGATACCACCTCAGTCACAAAAAAAGAAATTTTTCAGGAGAGAGAAAAAACTTCATAACTCCTCCAATTTTTCAAATATTTAAATTTTTTTTCCTCTGTCATAACATGCATTTATGTTTCTGTCATGCAAATATTACCTAATTTCGACATCCATTAGGCTCAGGAAATTTTAAAATTGGATTCGGACTTTGATGCTGTTTCTGCACTCAACTGGTTTTTAGTCAGCTGAAAACTTGGATAAAGGTAATCATTTAAATTAAATCAAAGCAAATCAAATCACCATTTATTATCTAACCATATTTATTGTATACAAAAGTCAAGAACATTAATTTAGTAGAAAATAAAAGTGCTTTGCTTGCAGAAAATTATGGAGATGAAAATCTAACATTGAAGCTGGAATAACTATTTTTTAGAAAACTACCCCTAGGGCAGGGCAGGTGGCCAATAACAGTCTTAAAATAGATCATTCTCGACCATTGATTCATTGTCGTGTGTCGATCATGGATCATTGTCGCCCATCGTTCGGAAAAAGAAGCCCTGTATCTACGAAACTACTCAACAGACTAAAGGCCGCTTCAGATACCCAGAGACCGTCGCTGGCCGTTTGGCCAATTATCACTTGTAAGCAATAAATTTTTCGCACGAGAAGAAAGCAGGAGATACTCCGGACAATAGGTAATTGGGGACCGTGGATAATATTGCGGTTTTCACACTTGTGGTTTTCACCCCATCTATTGTTCGGTAGAGGGTCGCAGCGTCCAAACCCGGTCAAATTTCCCCGTTCAAATACATTGTAGCCGCGACAGTCTCTGGGTATTTGCAAAGGCCTTTACGTCGTTCTTGCCAGAGACGGCCCGAGGGGCGTGCGGGGCCCCAGGCGAAGCGCAAGTGCGGGGCCTCTTCTCTATCATGTCTTATGAGATAGCAATAAAATGGCCCAGGAGCGGGGCCTCTATAAGCGCGGGGTCTTAGGCGATCGCCTAGATTCGCACCCCCCTTGGGCCGGCCCTGCTCTTGCCCTCAACACGCATCTTGCCTTTCTAAGCTTATTTTCATCGAAAACGATTTTTCGCATTTTTGTGACTGAAGTGGTTTCTCCACTCACCGATTCAATTGTCTCTCAAACCTGGTTTCCAGGGTTGTTGCTGGATTCGTCGACATGATCCGTAGAGTATCTTTAGATCTAAATCTATTGGTTTTGTTGATCTGTGAATGTGAAGTAGAATATTTGACAGTTTTCTATATAATAGTTTATTTTTATATTATTATTTTACAGAGTGTCCCAAAAAAGGTGGTAGCGGGCTTTAATTCTTTACATATTAGAGATAAGTGGGCAATATAAATTGAAAAAAATGCTCAATATAAGCTACGCTAAAGTAAAAAATAAAGTAAGGAAAAAAGATTACGCCACGAAAAATCTCCTGTTGTTAATTTAAAAAAGTCACACATTTTAAATTTGTATACGACCCCCGTACAAAAAAAAATCCAAATCAGTAAATGTGTGCCATACACTAATGAAGTGACGTATAAAATTAGAATTATATTCTAAAAAGTGTCAGAGATAGGAAAATAAATATAAGCTTACTCAAACCACTTTTCAATGGACTCTCGAAGCGAAAAAATCATGTGGAATTGTCCATTTATGGGGTCGTACAGAAATTGCGAAAGAAAGTAATACTTTTTATACTCTAGCAGCATACGTTTGCATTCAAAATCATGTATATCCCCCCGATTAACTTTATTTAAAGATATCTCTGAGATATTTTATGATGAAAGGCTGAAATTTTGTGCATTACCTGATGAGTGTATGGGGCAAATTTTGCTAACTGGGAATATTCTGATACGAGGGTCGTAAACAAATTTGAAAATTTTTTTTAACTTAACGAGAGGAATTTTTACTAAACGTAGTCTTTTTTCCTACCTTATTTTGACTATTCTTTCACTTTATATTGCCCAATTATCTCAGATATACAAAGAATTAAAGCATGTTGCCACCTTTTTAGGACAAACTGCATAATCCGCATAAAAATATACTCCATATATTTGTTTTCAATACATTCTGTATTAGGCTGAAATTTCTACAATAAAAAAGCAAATTTCGCCTTGAAAGCAGGTTGGACCTTCCTTTAGAAAACACCAGAATGTGAGCTCATTCCGCCTAAGTAATTTGTTGGAGAAATTTTTCTGCATTCTAAAATGGAAACCTCCTTAGAGACCCTAGAATTACGAGGTGGCAGCCTGTAATTCTAGAGTCTGTAGAACAACACCTGTTCAACATATGCCACGGTTGCTCGATGAATGTCGGCCCAAATGTGTGGATTATCGGTGTCGGCTGATTTGGTGTGATCCAAAGACAATAATCCGGAGGGTATCAAATCACAAAACACCTGTCGCATTGGTCCTCGTCGTGAGATGATCTGATTGTTATATTCAAAATCCTTGTCGTGAAACGATCTGATTGTTATATTCCAAATCCTTGTCGTGAAACGATCTGATTGTTATATTCCAAATCCTTGTCGCGAAACGATCTGATTGTTATATTCCAAATCCTTGTCGTGAAACGATCTGATTGTTGTATTCCAAATCCTTGTCGTGAAACGATCTGATTGTTATATTCCAAATCCTTGTCGGGTAACGATCTGATTGTTATATTCCAAATCATCGTCGTGAGATGATCTGATCATCATCCACCAAATCCTCGTCGTGAGATGATCTGATCATCAAATTTATCCTTCAACAAATGAAGAGTCATATCAATTGCACGGCACTTAGGGAAATTTTGTTGGAACCAGACTTTTCTTTACCTCGTAAATCTCGCATCTCAAAATTGAACAACAGTCTCATGACTGTTTTCAAAAAACATTATACTTAAAATCTTCAAGTGGAAAGCCCGTTTTCAAATAATTATTCGAATGAAAGCCTAATTCCTAATCTCTGTTTCAGTAGCAGAAAGTTGCAATCGCCCATAAACGAAGATTAAAATATAAAGGATGTCCTACAACTTCCTTTCAGCTATATGAATTTTGAAGAAAAGAAAAAAAAAATTCTCAAATTCAACATGGGAAATTTCAATAGCATTCAAATATTCTTTTGTGTAACGGCAAACAAAGATAAAATAATGTCAAACAAAAACAGAATCTATGCGTCAGTGTGAAGAATTTACACATTCACATGCGTTAAGATCATTTACTCAAAATTAAAGCATCGGCGCATATGTACGTCAGTTCAGAACTACAAAAAATCTTACAGAATCGTTTTAACAGTGGAAAGAAAAAGATGTCTACAAATGTAGACCTCTGGAGCAAAGAGGATATACCGATGTTCTCGAGTTCCGGGTACAGAAATTCCAGTCATGTAATTTTCCGTGTATAAGCCTTTTAAGGACATGCAACTGTGCTCGAACTTCGGTAATACATTAACAAGAATGATAAATCATGCCAAACACATCGATTAAAAAAAAGAACATTTTTCAACATAATAATCTTTTTGCGCCGAATAGGGTGATGTATTACCATCAAATTTAGTGAGATTGTGGAGATGACCTCAAAAATGCCGTACGTCACTATCAATGTAATTTTGCGAGAACCTGTAAAAAACTTTAAATGCTGTTTCCAGTTTTTAATGAAGAGTAAGATTTCACAGACCCCTTATTGTGTTGTGCTTTAAATGGGTGAATGTTTCCAAAGAGAAATGACCACACGCACAATGCAAAGAACAAAGAAAGAAAGCATTTGAAAATGTATGCATATGTTGCTAATTCGCATGTACAACAGGGATGCCAGATTGTGGGGTTTACCCCCATCTTTTAGTGGGATTTTTGAGGGAGGGGGGATAGTTTACGGGGAATTTTATAGGAGGAAAAATGAAGTCGTGGTTTTTAGAATAATTTAAATTTTTAATCTATATGCGCGGAGGGAACGTCAAAAACCAATGTAATAATGACTGAATTTATAAAAATATTAATGAAGCATAAAATATTATCATGTTACGTAGAATTACTAGTCCCTACGACTTATAAATTTTGAATTTTCCCACACTCGGGGTACTAATTCCATTTTTTAGTTTAATATTTTATTGATTTGTCTATTTTGCATGTACTATATTTTCCGGTAGAAAGGCCGCCACGGTTCTGAGAAAAATAATCCATATCCCCCCGCTATAATATATATATATATATATATATATATATATATATATATATATATATATAACTAACAAGTAAAACACAAAACATACTACAAATAAGACATATCTCGCATAAAAATAACAGCTATTATCAAGAATTAGAAACCAGATTTTGAATCCAAATAAAGTGCAAGAATTATTGTGATAGTATAATGGAACGGAAATTATAACCACTGTCACCATCGTCAGGGGCCACAAACAGTGGATTATAATTTACAGTAAACCAAATAGTAGGGTTTCGGTTGTGTGGCATATCAGAAGAGATATTAACTCCACACATCTGGGCCCTACCCTACTATATAAAGGAAAGAAGAAATCAAAAAGATAACAAAAATTAGAAAGATAATTTTACATACCAGACCTTGAGCACATGGAAATTTTATTTGAACAGTTGATATGTGTTGCCAATGCTAAGAATTGTAAAAAGTGAAAAATGGTGTTGCCACTATATAAAAGTGTAAAAGTGGAAAGAAGAAAGTATAGGAGTTGCCAAATACTAAAAGGTAATATTATTAAATTTTAAGAATATCCAGGTATATTAATATAATAAATATATATTGAATAATAATAAATTTAAAAGATTGAATAAAATAAATATTATAGCAAAATTAAATATAACATATTGTTTAAAAAATATAATGATTATTATTATTGACAAAGTATGTATAATAAGTTATTGTATGACAGACATATAAGGTATGTAGGTATACATACATTACATAAGATATGTATGTGTATGAGATTTTATTGTTTTGGGGGAAGTTTTAAACTTTTTGGGCAATTCGATCACATTTAGGGGTAAATGTCCCAAAAAGTCTTGCAACACCCCTATGCAAATATTTTTTATCACTTTTTTCAGTCATTTAATTCAGATTTTTCACCCACACTGAATATTTTGACATTTAGTGAAAAATAATACATCCTATACGGAACAGTAAATCTTTTTTTTTTTTTTAAGGTATCCTTATTAAAGCAATCTTACAAAAATATATATATATATTTCACCTAAATATTTTAAAACTATCCAGTGATACAAAAATTACGTTTATTACATTCAAGCTGCTTTTCTGGTTTACAATTTCATTGCAATACATTTTCTCAATCTGATCTGTACGCGTTACGTAATTTAATATTCCAGAATCGTTCACTCAACTTTCACATCTTCCTCCTTGACACATCTTCCGCAAAGAAAACGAGACGCCACGCCGCCGGACCCACCCCCCCAGTCCGTCTCGAAATTAGCTCTCATTTTAATCTGTTACAGCTCGGCCGATCATCGGCCGTTATTTAATATTTAAAAGCCACTCGCTCAAAAGTACTATTCGAATAGACACAGCTCGTCTTGTGTTACACGCGCGCGATCTGTGATGGAGGAGACCGCTTGGCTGGGTGGAATGTCGACGACAGACAGACCTTGCGGAGGCGTCATGTGCGTGTATGTTTGTTGTTGCTGCTCTCGGGCTTTTATGTAGTTGCTGCAGACGGAGAGAGAGGAATGGATGAATCCGATGAGCAGTGGCGGAGCAGCAGCGGCAGTACTCCGCCACTGCCGAGTAATCCGAGGCTTTTTGATCCATAAAACGGTTTCCGGTTTCTTGAAGCAGAAAATGATAAATCTTCTTTCTCTCGAATAAAAGCGATATTAATTTTGGCCTAATCGAAATGGATACAAGAGGCAGGCGCTACGAGAGGGGTTGGGGGAGGGGGGGAGCGCCGCCTTTCGGCCCCTGTTCAGCTAAAGTGCGTCTGCGAACTTTATACAGAATGTGTTACGAATTTCATTTATAGATATTTAATAGAAAAATCTTTTTTAAAAATAGACTAAATTGTAAATGTATTAGTTCTAGAATGCTTTAGATAACAGAAATGTTAATTACTATTTGAAAATATTACTATTTGAAAATTACGTTGTTTTTTTTTCAACCTTCGAACATGAATATAACCCTGCGAGCGGTTTGTTCTGTTGCCCATAGAGTCTTGGAAATGGGCAAATAATGTAAAGTTGTTTTCACGGTAAAATTTTCAATGAAGCTTTAAAATTATAAAAAGAATAACATTTTTGTTGGAAGATTTGTAATTATTAAAAAATAAGCTACTAAATTACTGAAAAGCTATAATATCAAAACATATTTTGTGATACATAAGTGATATAGATAATTTAAATTAGAGATGGATTGCAGAGAAAATTGGAATGAAGTTCACGGGATTTTACGCCACAATCGCTTGGAGGGTTAAAGTACTATTACACATCAGAAAAAACTTCCTTTCCACCTTCTTTTCTTTAAAAATTTTATATGAAAATCATCAGGGGCGGCTCTAAGGTACGTGCTGCCTCCCTGCAAACGTAAAAATCTGGAGTGACTCCACTCGACTTTCCGAACACTTACGATTAAGATCATTACCAAGCATTCAAATAAATTTTAATCGATGAATAATTCAAACATATATACCAAATTGAAGCTCGATCGAATGTACCGTTTAAACGCTAGCGCACTTTCCAAAATTTTCCTCCATAGGCCATAATGTAAAAGAAATCTTTGCCGTAGCCCTGTAGAAAAACTGTAAGTCCTATACACATCAAAATCAATACCGGTCTTGCGAAGGTGGTTTATAACATGTATACCCAATTTGAGCTCAATCGAATGTACCGTTTAAACGCTAGCGCACTTTCAAGAATTTCTCCCCATAGGCCATAATGTAAAAGAAATCTTTATTTTATCCCTGTAGAAAAACTGTAAGTCCTATACACATCAAAATCAATACAGGTCTTGCGACGGTGGTTTATAACATGTATACCTAATTTGAGCTCAATCGAATATACCGTTTAAACGCTAGCGCACTTTTAAGAATTTCCCCCCATAGGCCATAATGTAAGAGAAATCATTGTCGTAGCCCTGTAGAAAAACTATAAGTCCTATACACACCCAAATCAATACCGGTCTTGCGACGGTGGTTTATGACATATATATCCAATTTGAGCTCAATCGAATGCTCCGTTCAGGAGCTATCGTGTTCACTCACGTACACACAAACACACATACACACGCACACATACATACATACATCTCGTAAAAATAGCATAAATGAATTCAGAAGACCTCAAAACGTGTCAATACACCCAAATCTCGAATTCGAATTTTTCATGATTACAATACTTTCCTTACATGGTAAATGTTCGGAAAGTAAAAATGGCTCCTCCTTTTATGCTTTTTGCAAGCTTTTGAGTTCGAAATGGCGCCTCTTCGAAGTCGGACGAAATTTTACAAGAAAGATCCTCCATTCCCCTGTTATTTTTTTTTTTTTTTTTTTTTTAAATTTTTCCGCTATACGAAAGGGGGGGGGGGAATCAACGAAGAACAGACAGTACCAATATGAGAAAGCCATATGATGCGTGTGCCGAAAGTGCTCGAATACGGTACAAAAAGGGTGATTTTAACACTATCCAAAAATCTGGAGTGACTCCACTCGACTTTCCGAACACTTACGATTAAGATCATTACCAAGCATTTAAATAAATTTTAATCGATGAATCATTCAAACATGTATACCAAATGGAAGCTCAATCGAATGTACCGTTTAAACGCTAGCGCACTTTGAAGAATTCCCCCCCCCCTATAGGCCATAATGCAAAAGAAATATTTGCCGTATCCCTGTAGAAAAACTATTAGTCTAATACGCATCAAAATCAATAACGGTATAATACTGGTGGTTTATAACATATATACCCCGTTTGAGCTCTATCGAATGTACCGTTGAAACGCTAGCGCACTTTCAAGAATTCTCCGACATAGACCATAATGTAAAAGAAATCTTTGTCGTAGCCCTGTAGAAAAACTATAAGTCCTATACAGATCTAAATCAATACCGGTCTTGCGACGGTTGTTTATAACATGTATACCCAATTTGAGCTCAATAGAATGCCCCGTTTAGGAGCTATCGTGTTCACTCACATATACACACATACATACATACATACATACTTCTCATAAAAATAGCATAAATGAATTCAGACGACCTCAAAACGTGTCAATACACCAAAATCTCGAAGTCGAATTTTTTCATGATTACAATACTTTCCTTACATGGTACATGTTCGGAAAGTAACAAGGTTGGTTGAAGAGTGTTTATGATTAAGTGTTAATGATTTCAGTTTGAATTTCTGTCTGCCCGTGGTCAAACTCCCGTCAATAGGCATCGATTACTACGAAATTTGTATATGTTATTCCCATGTAGTGTACCATGTACCCCATTGAAAAAAATGCATGTAGCTTTTATAGTTCTTCTACAGGAGCACTCAAAATATTTCCAATGCACGGCGCTCTATGGGCAGTCACTCTATAAAGTGTATTTTAGAGATATTCGGCTATCTGAATTTATTTCCCTTGTTCGACTACAGCAGATTATCTACACGAGGAATCTGGGCAAAGAGGGATGTGCCCTCCGTGGGGACTTTCTAAGAGGTTCTTACCCGTATTTACGCGGAGAAGACCACGGAAAACTCCGAACGGCAAGGTCGACGGACGCGACTCCCAGTTGAGAACGCTATTCGCTCTGCCACTGGTCGGTTTAGGCTATTTGAAATGAAACAAAATTGGCATACGTTATTGAGTATTACACGATAAATCTCTCCATCTAAAATAATGTCTGAATGATTAATAGTTCTTCTACAGGAGCTATCAAAATAATTTAATACATTACGGTCAATGGCAGTTTAGAGACAGGCCTCCATTTAAAGCAGAGTTACATCCTACTACAGCTAATTATCCGACGACCATTGTGTATAGCCCTGAAAAGTTGCTAATTACAAGATATAAAAGAAAAAATATCAATACATTATATGCTATTTGGGCAGTCATTTTTAAAAGCATATTTTAGAGAAAACAAAGTAATGTTTACAAAAATAATACTCTAATTCGAAAATAGTGTCTTTATTCTTAATAGTTCTTCTACAGGAGCACTCGAAAGAATTCCAATACATGACGATCATGTCAGTTTAGCGACATTAATCCATTTCAAGCTCAGTATAATAAGTATAAAAATATTTATAACAGCTTCAATAAAACAATAGAAAACTTTTGAAGCTCTTTTAGAGGATCTCAGAAGATTATATTTATAGTGCTAATCCAACATTTTTTAAAAGATTATCTCCGAAATCTCGCTAGATTTAAGGACAATACATCGCCAAATTAGGCGCAAAAATATTGTTGCATAGGAGAGTATTTTATGATCGATGCGTCTGACATGAATTAACTTTCTTGTTTCGTTTTGCTAGATAGAAGCCTAATAGAGTATTTAAGTCGTAAAGTTAGAAAAACATGAAGTAGTAACAAAATCTATTGTAGCCATTTTGACTGTTATGTTTAACAATGAAACAAAAACTGAAGTAAACCCAGAATTGCATATTATATTGCACAACGCATTTCGCATAGCGCATTTGCCAGTCACGATGAATAAATTTGATTTCTATAAAAATACAGGAGGGTGACATAGTTACACGAGAATCGTTTACTTTTCAGCCCATCACTTCCCCTAAAAATCGACAGGATTACTTATACAGTTGTCAGGATTATTTTTAACAGCACTGGCATCTCGCTGAAAAATGGAGAATACCATGGAAATACATTGATATAGAACAACTGGACTGCCCAATGATGAGAAAAAGGCAGCCGTTGCCACCGCTCGAATAAACTACCAGAAACATGGCGGTCGATCGAATCGTTCATGACGTGCCATAGATGTAGAGACCCTTTTTTCGATTGTATTGACATCCATGTCGCTGGTAGTTAAATCGAGCTGCGGCAACGGCTGCCCTTTTCTTTCAGCGTTGGGAAAGGGTTGCGCTTCAAAGGGTTAATACAAAATGATTTTTGCTACCCTTCGAATTCGTCTTAACGAGATTCAACTGTACATCATGAAATTAATAAAAGATGTCATTTTACGGTCAATCATTACGTTGGATACATTGAAAGATGAAAATTAACCTGTCATTTTGTGTAATGAAAACTATTGGTTCACAAATTAAAATAAACTAATTGCACCAGGGGAAAAAAATCAGGATGGTTCTTTATGAGCTGCACTACACACAGAATTGAATGGGAAAACGGTGTCTTTTACGACGGTTCTAAAAAAAATTCTTAAACGCAGAACTGCACAGAACAATTTTTCAAAGAGCAACACATTCTGCAAAAATTCTTGATTTATAAGAACTTTTTTATTAAAGTTTCGTAACTGATACAAGTTTATCATTCATTTTAGTGCGTAGTGAAGCTTGTTCATTCTAAAATTTTGAAGTGTTTGGCACAGCATTTTTATTTTCGGTTCTCTCATACCTAAATCACATGATTATTTTCGAAATACACCTTAAGCATACCTTTAAAACCTTGCATTCTCAATTTTCTATAAATTTGCTATAGCACACAGGCACAGAAAATTTCGCCCGATTTCTGCAAGACCAGATATTTATCACACCAACCAATTTCCAATCCCTATAAATAAATGCAATGCGGTTGAGTTAACTATTATTCATACGTTTCTGCAATGAGATTTCACAGGTACGTAACCTACTTTCTTACACTACACTCGCTATAACTCATCTAAGCAAACGCTGTGGTCATTCATAAAATTCTCGAAAATACAAACGGTGTGCGCCGTAATAGAATTTATAAATTCGAGAGGGGGGGGGGAGTGGAAAATCAAAATTGTTCGCGGTTGTTAAAGGTAACTTCTTTCGTTTTGATTAAAATTTCGACAACTCCATTCATCAAAATACGTGTTTGTTTCGGAGAAACGGAAATTCTTAAAAACAGCTTCGTCTGCTTCCTTTCTATTTTTCTTTCTTCTTTTTTTTTTTTTTTAATAAATGTCACTGTTCGAAAATTAAATTTCGTAAATCACAGGTAAATCGAACTGAATCGAATCGTGAAAGAAGTAACTTCACGAGTGATATGAGAATTCATAATTTCGTGAGAGGAAAAAATTACATTGTGCATATAGCATTTTGACTAATCTAGCAACAATTGGTTAACAAGTTGAATATCCATTACTATGCACGATATTTTAGGTTTAAATCCTCTTAATCTGTAATTACTGTATGCAAATCATTGATGAACATATGTATTTTTTGATGTCCTAAATGTTTGCAAAAACAGGAAATTATTCCTTTTAGTTATAGTGTTCAGAATATCAATTGTGATCCCTGATATTTATACTGACTGGCATGTCTATATAAACGCGGTCTTGTGAATAAAAAATATTTAAAGCATATGTATTAAAAGCAGAAATCTTATATCTAAAAACTACCACTATTAAAATTAGCTATTATGTATGCCTGTGATAAAATTTCGAATTTTTGTGAAAAAGTTCTTCATATGAGATTTTTCCCTTTTTGCTCTGGGAAAAAAATTAATGCGTACATCTCATTAAGTATCAAGGTATAAGGAATGCTTGAATAGTTTAGCCTTAGATTTTCAAAGATTTATTTAGTTATACGCACAAATTACTATACATATATTGGAATTACTTCAGCGGAAGTTTATAACAAAATATATCTATAGCAAGAAAAAAAAAATTTAATAAAAAAAAAGTAGCATATGTAACATATGAACACATTTTTTCATATGTATTTTTTTCCCTAATATTTAATAAAATAATTCCATTTCTATATCTGCGGGTTATATTTAAAAAAATGCTTTTCAAAAAGCTTTTTTCAATTCATTTTTTCTCAAATAATACATAATATTCGTCCTACACTTATTTTTTTTCACTGGATTATACATCTATATTTTTCGATTTTCCCTCTGAATACTCTCATATTTATTTTACGCTACGATTTCTAGCGTTTCGATTAAATCTCTGTTATTCTTTTTATCCACGTGTAATTTAATAACAAGATATCAAACCCGGGAATGGCAACAGAAAGATATACTTTTTATTCCCTCCCTTCTTCTTGGATGGCTGCACTCAGTTTTTTTTTTTTTCTTTTTTTTAATCTCCCTTCCAACAGGCCGCTCTTATGCAGGAATTAAATTTTCTTTGAAATTCGATAATAGCGGACGATTTTTACCATAAATAACTCTTTCGTTTGCTTTTGCTCCGGTGAGATGCCTTTTGCCATTTCTTTTTTTTTTTTTCATTTGAGTTCGAAAATGTTTAGAGCTTCTGTAAATGAAGTAATGTATTTACATGCGCCATTTCTTTTTTTTCTTTTCATTTTTTCGTTTACAAAATTGTTTACACAAGACGTTCGGCATGTGCTCTTTTAAAAAGGTTGTGACTAACGTTCAATTTCTGTTCTCCGTATTTTGTTTATTTATTTTTCATGTAAACAGGAAAAATAAATTGAAAGAATTCGAATGCGAGCAAACGAGTTATGGCGTAAGTGAATTACGGGCGTTTTTACTCCATCTTTCGTTCTATATAACCGTGAGAACTAGGGTAAAATGAAAGAGAATTTGCGTGTTCCGTCTGCACAATTTTCTCTATCTCGTGAATGATTTTGTTTAGGCATGTTCAAAGACATTATTACAGGAGCTGCCCCTTAATCAGAAAATATGTCTACTCATATGTTATCCTACTATATAGTTACGCTGATCTCTGACTCTCTCTAACAGTTCCGGGCAACCACTTTTACCGCCGTCACTCCAAGAAGATTAAAAAGCATAAAAAGCGCGATAGCATCTACACCGTTTGTAAGTTCTACTTGAAGTTTTTCATAATTATGTATAAAAATATAGAAAACAATCTGTGCTACTTTAAAAATCCGAAAATCCTCCCGTTCCCTCATTTTTAAGCGAATTTTTGCTATTTTAACCTCTAAAGTAAATAAACAACTTTGTAAAAAACACACATAAGATGTTAAAGGTAAGAGGATACGCACGTTTCAGCCAAAAATTGTTTTGGCCTTCATCAGTCCAAGCCCTTCGTCGCAAGCAACACAGGGAACTCTAGGCAAACAATTTCTGCTGAACGTGCGTTCCTCATACCTTGACATCTTATGTGTGTTTTTTACAAGTTTTTATTTACTTTATTGTTTAACACCAGTATTTTGAGTGTTTTTTCCATTTTAACCTCTATTTAATTTTCGAGAGTTAAAAAAAAAAAAAATTAATCATTTGCGTGACAAAATTAGGTTCTGCGAGTGACTATGACGTTTATTTGCGATTTCAGTTCGTTTTAAACAGTTTTTCCAGATAACATAGTTTAATTTTTTTTATTAAAATGATCGTCTACACTGCATGAAGCATTGATATAAGAGGGTATGTTTACACAAAACGACATCGTTCGAATGCGAAAAGTTTCCGCGCGTTTCCAAAAGAGCATGAAATTCTATTTGGATGTATAATAAAAATTGAATATGAAATTATTTATTTTAGGTGGATGAGGACTAAATATATTGAGTGTAGACATATTTCTGTCAAATGTTTTGTTTGTTTTTTCTAGCGCCCCTTGTAATTACCTCCACAACGAGCTTTGACTTCTTTTAGCAGAATCATCAAACGCATTTTAACACCATTTTAGTAGAATATGAAATGAAAAGAGTGATATACTTAACTTTTGTTCCTATTAGACGCAATGGGCTTACGTTTGAAATAATGAAAGTATTGCAATATGTTTTACGTTTCCAAAAATACATTTTAAAAGTACAAAAACAAATATTTAAAAAAAACTCAGCTTTTCTGTGCTTTATTAATTATGAATGATTAAAACTTATATTATGACTTTCATATTTCAAGAAATTTATAAGTAATAAATAGCATTTATATAAATTTTATTCTCACAATCCTCTAAAATGATGTTTGTTTTCATTTGGACAGCTACCTTTGAAATAACAGCAAATATAATAATAACACCTATGGGCTCTGGAGTTTAAAGTTTAGAATTAAAAAGAACTTAAACGAGCTATAAACTTAACAAATGACTAAAAAAATAACTTGTGAATAACACAGATAAATTTAAAATATTTAAATTTGAACTTTGATATTGAACTTTTTTGGTGGATTAATTCTATTTATATATGTTTTATTTACAAAGTTCATTATTAATTATGATCAAATTTAGTTAAATCAAACCTAAGGTGATCATGTCTTTGATTATAATATTCTCCACATTCAGCTTCATTAATAACGTTATTAAAGATGACTGCACTCGCTTAATTTTCATTTGTGTAGGGCAAGTCAGGCAGAAGAAATTGATTGATTAAATAAAAAATCTGGAGTGAGTCCACTCGACTTTCCGAACACTTACGATTAAGATCATTACCAAGCATTTAAATAAATTTTAATCGATGAATAATTCAAATATATATACCAAATTTAAGCTCAATGGAATGTACCGTTTAAACGCTAGCGCACTTTCAAGAATTTCTCCCCATAGGCCATTATGCTAAAAAGAAATCTTTGTCGTAGCCCTGTAGAAAAACTATAAGTCCTATACACACCAAAATCGATACCGGTCTTACGATGGTTGTTTATAACATGTACACCGAATTTGAGCTCAATCGAATGTATCGTTTAAACGCTAGCGCACTTTCAAGAATTTCCCCCATAGGCCATAATGTAAAAGAAATCTTTGTCGTAGCCCTGTAGAAAAACTATAAGTCCTATACACACCAAAATCAATACCGGTCTTGCGACGGTGGTTTATGACATATATATCCAATTTGAGCTCAATCGAATGCTCCGTTCAGGAGCTATCGTGTTCACTCACTTTTTTTCTATATTTTAAGCCGAAAAATCATGTAGAAAAAGGGGTTAATTATATTCCGTAGTAGTTGGCAACTATGAGTAAGTTATATGTACGTGAATCAGTGGCGTAGCCAGAAATTTTTCATAGGGGGGGGAGTTTACGACTTTCAACTCATATGTATATACGCCATTGACGTGAATATGTGTGGTTGTGGGTCCCGGGCCCCCCAATAATTTTGAAAACTTTACGCTTATGATGGTCGGAAAAGTTTTATCTTGAATTGGTTGAACCGGAATCGTTCCAGAGTCAGGGGTCAACGTAACTATATAGTAGGATGACGAGGAGTCAATCATTCTCATTATGCAATAGTGCAGTCGATGGCACGCTAAGTCCTGAAAAACTAAAAGACTTCAAGATTTGCATTCCATCATCATAAAAAAATAGCATGTTTCATACAACCAGTTACTTTAATAACGCGTCGAGAGACTTGCGTAGTTTGTAAATGAGGAGCCTTGTTTGTTCATAACCCTGAAAATAATCTGAATACGGAAAAGAAAAAAAAAAAAAAAGAAAGAAAGGGAACAAAGTTTGTCCTGCTAATGAAGCTCCTTCAGATGCACATTCTTCACTCTCTATTCATGAAGACCGTTCTGAGAACCCGAAATTCCGCATAGAAACAAGAACATTACCGTTTGCGGCTTTTCTTCTAATAAAGGAATCTTGTTTTTGTCTCCTACCGCTAAAGTTTACCGGGCATGCGCGGTCGTAAAAAAGAAAAACGCAACGGATGATGATGATGATGCATGTCGTAACTGCGAAACCTCGTTATCTGCGTATGCGGTGTTACAGGGAGGAAGTTAAACGATAGGGAATGGGATGAGATATGAAGACAGAAGGTTTTCATGTGCTATGTTAAAGAAAATATCATAAAATTTATAAGAGACGAGCTAATGGAAGGAATTAGACGAACTTAAAATAAGTGGCTCTTTTTGATTTATTCCTTTTGAGTTTCTTTTTCTAAAATTACTTGATAAGGGAAATTAGTCCTGCAGGAATTATAAGACCTCACCTTTTTTTCATTTTCTTCTCTGTCCCGAAACCTTTGTGAAGAATAAAAGCTCGGTTTCTCTCCCTGCATTTTATAGGACTCTGATTTGCATATTATCCGAGATCTGCTTGAATACATCGCCATCTATCCTAGGAAAATGTAATTAATTTTTTTTTCTCAACCCCCCCCCAAAAAAAAAATCCCCCTTCGCGAGAATGACTTATCCACAAACCGTATTCGAATATATCAATTCTTTAAATTTTTATGCATTTTTAAAGTATTTACAAACTTATGGGACACCCGGTGTATATATATGCAGGGTGGTTATAATTAAACTTCCCCTACAAACAGCATTCTTCAGTTGTAACTGGTGCGCAGATTACTACCCAATAGACTTGTTCCATGTTTACTAACAAATACCTCAGTGACGTCACGTAGAGTAACTCTATTGGTTACTTATGCCAACCAGTCGTCCCGTAGAATAAGTCCATTGGTCAGTAGTGCTGTAAAAGTAACGACAAAATGAGTATCCGTATGTATTTGTTACTAAGATGTTCGCTATTCGTTACTAAGTATTCGTTACTCGTTACTTTCGTTACTACTAATAGAATCGGTAATAGGGTGTTATATAGTGCCCCATAACAACACATCCGGGACAGTGTTGTTATGGGTATATGCCGCCCATACATAAACCCATAGCAAAACCTAACCAAAAAGAATTTTTTTTAGCGAAGTTGTACAAAGTTGTATTTAGAGCTTATTTTCTCTGATTTACAGATTGTTTTTATACACATTTATGGTTTTATACAATGCTAAATTATCCGAATTACTGAGTGCACATAGAAATCTTCCAAAGACATATGCCATTCTTTTCTTTTCTCAACCCCCCCCCCTTTTTTTAATTCTGAACGCTGGTTTAGCCTGTTCATTCTTATCATAAAAAGTGCAAAGGAAAGCTTGTGACTCGTGTTTTTTCTGGGTTGCGGGTTCTCGAATACTGAGATCCAGGGATTGGGCCACATATATAAAATTCACAGGGCAGGGGATTTCAGTATGATATCAACTACTTTGCGTTTCTACAAGCATAATATCTTTATTATTTGTGAGTTCTTATTTCATATCAAAAACTTCTTTTGCTGGATCATTTTTCGAAGTAAATTAAAAATAACCATAGTTTAATTTAAAATTGTTTAATTCAGTGAGAATTATCTATTTTTAAGATATTTCCAGTTCTATTTCTGCACTTTTGGGATGAAAGGGGTTAGCCCCTTCTGTTGGTGCATATATGAGAGCATTCTTTAAACAAAAGTTATCACTCCTTTCATACAGAAAGAATGGTTGCACCGGATTATGCGTATTCCGTGAGTTCATGGAATAAAATGTACCATAAAATAGGGCAGATGGCCCCCTAAACACCGACATTTTAGAAACATACTGAACTTTATTGAAATATTTTAATACCAGTGGCTTACGCAGGAGTGGGCATAAAAATCCCGGGTCGCTCCCAATTTTTTATATATTTTTTAAACAATTACTTATAAAATGTGTTTAGGTTTCCATGCTAAATATTTTTTTTAGTTCCAAATAATATTTTAAATAATAAAAATGTGTGAATTTGTTTACTTTATAAAAATATTTTTTTAAAAGGTGTATTTTAATAATTTGTTATTTATTACTCATTTCGATTCTAGCTAAAAAAAAAAAAAAAGAAAAAGTTCGCAATCCTGCTTCGGAACCACCCTGAAAGAAAGAATTCTGATTGCACCACTATTTAGTACTAAAATGTTAGAAAGCCCGAAATTAGCACCCCTTACTAACATGCTTCTCTTATATGTATTGCTCCTCTACAATTATAAGAACACCCCCTTCCCCCCCCCCCGCCGCAAAAAAAGAGTTCAACTGCGCATAATAACATACTATACACCGGATCGTATCCCCCCATTGTACGACCCATATCAATAGAGCAGCAGATACTATTCCATCTCCATAACTGTAACGAAACATACGGATTCTTCCAAACCTCATCAAAACGATACCATTCGGCGCGGCACAAACGAATTGCAACCAGAACATACTACTACTCAAATACCGAAACTGATTTTTCCCTCCCAACAGCGAGAATCCATAATACTTCCGGTATCTAGTAACGAAAAGGAACATACTATTACTCAAATACCGAAATTCATTTTCTCCCTCCCGCAGTCTTGTATTCGAAGTTCGAACCTGGTCGATCCGAAATGCAAACTCGAAAGTCATTTTCCCCCTTGAAACCGCGATCCGATATCCAGTAACCCCAGTAACAAATAACAGAAGATATTAGTACTCGATTACTGGAACCCGTTTCCCCTCTAGTTCGCCTCGCCTGGCAGTCTGTATTCGAAGTTCGAAGCTGCTCGATCCGAAACATCTTCGGATCGAGTAGTAACGATATCAACCGAAAAGTAACAATTCGTTACTTCGAGTCTGAGTGATTATCCGTATCTTAGTACCGAATACATGCGGTTTGCTTCAGCTCTATTGGTCAGTTTTGCCAACCAAGAGGAAGTGTGACGTCACGGGGAACAAGTCTATTGGGCACATGGACTGTACACAAGATGCGCTGTAAGGGAATTTTTCAGAATGTTTAGTTAAAAAAAATGTCCGCTAGATGGCACTTTGCATGGTGAAATCTGCTCGAATATTACACAAATGAGTGAATAAATGCCCCAAAACTATTGAATAAATGTTAAAATCGTTTGTAGATTTCGAATGAGCCATTTCCATCATTAAATTTGGCGTTTTCCATGCAAAACGCCACCTAGTAGACATTTTTGGAACTAATTTCTTTTTCGAAATTCCTTGAGTGCATATCATGTATAGGCAATATATCAGTTTTGGTTAAAATCTGTTCAACCGTTTTAGTTATAGAGCATTGTTCATAGGGAAAATTTCACATATGACCACCCTGTATATATGATAAATATTAACATAGAAATGTAAGAGAAATATCCGAAAAAAGAAGAATTTACTGTCATTTATGTTGACATGCATTGTGTATCATGAGACAGTCTTTATGCCCCGAACTCCAGCCCGTTAGATCGACATCCGCGTGGTAGGCCTTAACTCTTGATTTTCACACGTGTGCATATACCAATTTTCAGTGTCTTATCCACTTGGCCATTGGTCAGCTCAGAAGAAAAAGAAAAAGAAGAAGATCTAATTTCTTTAAGAGTAGCTGTAAGTCAACTCACCCAAATAGAGGACACTGTAAACCCGCTGACTTGATAACTATTTCTGCGTGGCTCTTTCCAAAGCATAAACAGATCCGAGAAGCAGTCCACAAAGCAAGGTCGAACCTAAAAGTAAATGAAAACAGGAAACGTAAATCTCAGTTTCAATTTCAAAACACTTCCCAGTGCAATCTTATTTCTGAAAAATCACTCAAATTACTGGTGTTAAACGATAAAGTAATTAAAAAACTTTGTAAAAAACACACATAAGAAGTAATAGGTAAGAGGATACGCACGTTTCGTTCAAAAATTGTTTTGAACTTCATCAGTCCAAGCCCTTCGTCGTAAAGAACACAGGGAACTGAAAAGAGATAAACAAGCAAGATGTTGCCACAAGGGGCAAAGAAAAGTCGAACAAAACCACGGAGAGGGGAGAAAAAAAAATTAAAATATGGGATAAAAAGGAAAGGAAAGAAGCACAAAAAATACAGAAATAAAAAAGGAATAAATAAAATAAAAAAATAATAATAATAAAAAGGGAACACACGAGTACAAACACACACACAAAAAAGAGAAAACAGAACAAACAAACAAAAAACAAATAGCACACTTGTATTTTTTTTTTAATAAAAAAAAATTATATATATATATATATATATATACATTTATTGTGCTGTCCTGTTCGTGGTTTTATAAAAAAAAAATACATGTGTGCTATTTGTTTTTTGTTTGTTCTGTTTTCTCTTTTTTGTGTGTGTTTGTACTCGCGTGTTCCCTTTTTATTATTATTATTATTTTTTATTTATTCCTTTTTTATTTCTGTATTTTTTGTGCTTCTTTCCTTTCCTTTTTATCCCATATTTTAATTTTTTTTTCTCCCTCTCCGTGGTTTTGTTCGACTTTTCTTTGCCCCTTGTGGCAACATCTTGCTTGTTTATCTCTTTTCAGTTCCCTGTGTTCTTTACGACGAAGGGCTTGGACTGATGAAGTTCAAAACAATTTTTGAACGAAACGTGCGTATCCTCTTACCTATTACTTCTTATGTGTGTTTTTTACAAAGTTTTTTAATTACTTAATCTTATTTCTGCTTGTGCTATTGCAATTATTGATCTTGTAAATTATTAATCGAATTGTTTTTGCAAAGAACAGACGGTAAAAATTGCCCTTCTGTATTCATCGTGGCTTCCCAGAGTCTGTCAATGCTCTGGCTGTGGCCGCAGGTATGGGCAACCTTTGGAATGTTTCGGGCCAAACATTAGGATATTAGCAAAGTCGCGGGCCAAACTTCAGGATGTTAGCGAAGTCGTGGGCCATATAACAGGGATTTGTATGGGATTTTGAGTGGTTTGTGTGAGTTTTATAAGGGATTTTGATATGTTCCGCGGGCCGGATCAAAATCACTGGCGGGCCACATCCGACCAGCGGGCCGGAGGTCACCCATATGTGCCCTAGCATCTTGCCCTTGCGAAAAAAAACGCTGGGCTTTTATAAATTTCATTAATACTGTGAATGCCGGACTACTTTTCGACCTTCACACATACATACAAATAGACAAATGGAGAGAATAAATATTTTTGAATTTGTGTACATCTATACAAAAGTCCTCTGCAAAAATGAATTGACAGCAGAATGCACCTGAAACAACAACCTATCTGTAAATTGCATAATATAGTTCGAATTTTGTACCAAAAGCAAAAAGTATTTGTAGGAAATTTTAACCCATTACACTTCATTTTTATTATTTTCTTTCAGTTTCTTAGCCATGGTTCTTTTTTTTTATGAGTTGGATTGCTTGGAGAGCGTGGAAACCGCAACCTGAAGGAACAAAGTGGTTTTTTTTTTCTTTGTTTAGCACCAACTCATTGACTGGTCGGGCATGTGTGTGATAATTCCTGAAGAAGAAGACGCTTTATTTTGAAGAAAACAGCTGCTAATGAAACATAGTGTGGACACATTCTGCCCAATGAAACTTGTAAAATAAAAAGAAAAAAAAAAGCTTAAAAGGAGGGTTATTTTGATGTGAAAAACAAACAAGGCCCATGACAGCCGAGCAACTTGAAGATAGCAAATGGCAAGCATTATTGGATGAAGATTAGCGCCAAACGCTGTGAAACTCAAAAGAATTATAGAAATTGTAATGTACACCAAACCGTTCCAGATAGCCAAAAAGTTATGGGAAAATATTTAGGAAAAAAAATGTTTGCTAAAGGAAATCCGAAACGCTTTAAAAAGGAGTAATTCTTTGTGAAAGACAAACAAGGCCCAGGACAATAATTTGCAGATATAAAATGGCAAACATTGTTGGATGAAGATTAGCGCCAAACGCTGTGAAACTCAAAAGAATTATAGAAATTGTAATGTACACCAAACCGTTCCAGATAGCCAAAAAGTTATGGGAAAATATTTTGGAAAAAAAATGTTTGCTAAAGGAAATCCGAAACGCATTAAAAAGGAGTAATTCTTTGTGAAAGACAAACAAGGCCCAGGACAACAATTTGCAGATACAAAATGGCAAACATTGTTGGATGAAGATTAGCGCCAAACGCTGTGAAACTCAAAAGAATTATAGAAATTGTAATGTACACCAAACCGTTCCAGATAGCCAAAAAGTTATGGGAAAATATTTTGGAAAAAAAATGTTTGCTAAAGAAAATCCGAAACACTTTAAAAAGGAGTAATTCTTTGTGAAAGACAAACAAGGCCCAGGACAACAATTTGCAGATATAAAATGGCAAACATTGTTGGATGAAGATTAGCGCCAAACGCTGTGAAACTCAAAAGAATTATAGAAATTGTAATGTACACCAAACCGTTACAGATAGCCAAAAAGTTATGGGAAAATATTTTGGAAAAAAAATGATTGCTAAAAGAAATCCGAAACGCTTTAAAAAGGAGTAATTCTTTGTGAAAGACAAACAAGGCCCAGGACAAAAATTTGCAGATATAAAATGGCAAACATTGTTGGATGAAGATTAGCGCCAAACGCTGTGAAACTCAAAAGAATTATAGAAATTGTAATGTACACCAAACCGTTCCAGATAGCCAAAAAGTTATGGGAAAATATTTTGGAAAAAAAATGTTTGCTAAAGGAAATCCGAAACGCTTTAAAAAGGAGTAATTCTTTGTGAAAGACAAACAAGGCCCAGGACAACAATTTGCAGATATAAAATGGCAAACATTGTTGGATGAAGATTAGCGCCAAACGCTGTGAAACTCAAAAGAATTATAGAAATTGTAATGTACACCAAACCGTTCCAGATAGCCAAAAAGTTATGGGAAAATATTTTGGAAAAAAAAATGTTTGCTAAAGGAAATCCGAAACGCTTTAAAAAGGAGTAATTCTTTGTGAAAGACAAACAAGGCCCAGGACAACAATTTGCAGATATAAAATGGCAAACATTGTTGGATGAAGATTAGCGCCAAACGCTGTGAAACTCAAAAGAATTATAGAAATTGTAATGTACACCAAACCGTTCCAGATAGCCAAAAAGTTATGGGAAAATATTTTGGAAAAAAAAATGATTGCTAAAAGAAATCCGAAACGCTTTAAAAAGGAGTGATTCTTTGTGAAAGACAAACAAGGCGCAGGACAACAATTTGCAGATATAAAATGGCAAACATTGTTGGATGAAGATTAGCGCCAAACGCTGTGAAACTCAAAAGAATTATAGAAATTGTAATGTACACCAAACCGTTCCAGATAGCCAAAAAGTTATGGGAAAATATTTTGGAAAAAAAATGTTTGCTAAAGGAAATCCGAAACGCATTAAAAAGGAGTAATTCTTTGTGAAAGACAAACAAGGCCCAGGACAACAATTTGCAGATACAAAATGGCAAACATTGTTGGATGAAGATTAGCGCCAAACGCTGTGAAACTCAAAAGAATTATAGAAATTGTAATGTACACCAAACCGTTCCAGATAGCCAAAAAGTTATGGGAAAATATTTTGGAAAAAAAATGTTTGCTAAAGGAAATCCGAAACGCTTTAAAATGGAGTAATTCTTTGTGAAAGACAAACAAGGCCCAGGACAACAATTTGCAGATATAAAATGGCAAACATTGTTGGATGAAGATTAGCGCCAAACGCTGTGAAACTCAAAAGAATTATAGAAATTGTAATGTACACCAAACCGTTCCAGATAGCCAAAAAGTTATGGGAAAATATTTTGGAAAAAAAAATGATTGCTAAAAGAAATCCGAAACGCTTTAAAAAGGAGTGATTCTTTGTGAAAGACAAACAAGGCGCAGGACAACAATTTGCAGATATAAAATGGCAAACATTGTTGGATGAAGATTAGCGCCAAACGCTGTGAAACTCAAAAGAATTATAGAAATTGTAATGTACACCAAACCGTTCCAGATAGCCAAAAAGTTATGGGAAAATATTTTGGAAAAAAAATGTTTGCTAAAGGAAATCCGAAACGCATTAAAAAGGAGTAATTCTTTGTGAAAGACAAACAAGGCCCAGGACAACAATTTGCAGATATAAAATGGCAAACATTGTTGGATGAAGATTAGCGCCAAACGCTGTGAAACTCAAAAGAATTATAGAAATTGTAATGTACACCAAACCGTTCCAGATAGCCAAAAAGTTATGGGAAAATATTTTGGAAAAAAAATGTTTGCTAAAGGAAATCCGAAACGCTTTAAAAAGGAGTAATTCTTTGTGAAAGACAAACAAGGCCCAGGACAACAATTTGCAGATATAAAATGGCAAACATTGTTGGATGAAGATTAGCGCCAAACGCTGTGAAACTCAAAAGAATTATAGAAATTGTAATGTACACCAAACCGTTCCAGATAGCCAAAAAGTTATGGGAAAATATTTTGGAAAAAAAAATGTTTGCTAAAGGAAATCCGAAACGCTTTAAAAAGGAGTAATTCTTTGTGAAAGACAAACAAGGCCCAGGACAACAATTTGCAGATATAAAATGGCAAACATTGTTGGATGAAGATTAGCGCCAAACGCTGTGAAACTCAAATGAATTATAGAAATTGTAATGTACACCAAACTGTTCCAGATAGCCAAAAAGTTATGGGAAAATATTTTGGAAAAAAAATGTTTGCTAAAGGAAATCCGAAACGCTTTAAAAAGGAGTAATTCTTTGTGAAAGACAAACAAGGCCCAGGACAACAATTTGCAGATATAAAATGGCAAACATTGTTGAATGAAGATTCGCGCCAAGCGCAGCAAAAATCTCAGAAAAAACGATACGAATTGTAAACTTTTTACATACTTACGCAGAGCAAAAACTTTAAAAGAGGGGGAGAGGGGGGCAAAAAATCCTCTTTTTCGGAATCGAGAACGTGCCACCCTTATCCTTTCTTACATTTTTCTCGCATATTTTATCCCACGTTTTACTTATTTTACTTTTTTTTTCAAATCCTAGAAAAATGACCTCTCTTTAGAAATGACTTTCTCTAGCAAAAAAGTCGGAATTACTTCATTTTCTTACAAAGTCGGTGCGAAGGGGATGTAGAAAAGTTGTTAAGAAGCTGGCGTTCGTGTTTCTCTAAAGTGATGTAAGTCCCTGCGCGATATAAATGTGGAATTTGTCAAAGGAGTCTCAATCGTAGAATTTTTCTGCACATGCATTGATATTTACAGCAGTAGAAAAATATATTAATATTAAAAATCATTAGTTTTACTTCTGTAAGTTATTTTCAGGTTTAATGTTTATAAAAATGCATTCGTTTTATCTGCTTAACAAGTTTCACGGTCCTTGTAGCATAGTATTATTACTTATTTTACTTATTTTTCAAATCCTAGAAAAATTACCTGTCTTCAGAAATGACTTTCTCTAGCAAAAAAGTCGGAATTACTTCACGCACTTACTGTAATGCGCAGGACAAATGTCTCTTGGCAGGGAAGGACGTAGAAAGTTTTAAATTTTCTCTCACGGGGTAGGGGTCATTTTCTTACAAAGTCGGTGCGAAGGGGATGTAGAAAAGTTGTTAAGAAGCTGGCGTTCGTGTTTCTCTAAAGTGATGTAAGCCCCTGCGCGATATGGATGTGGAATTTGTCAAAGGAGTCTCAATCGTAGAATTTTTCTGCACATGCATTGATATTTACAGCAGTAAAAAAATATATTAATATTAAAAATCCTTAGTTTTACTTCTGTAAGTTATTTTCAGGTTTAATGTTTATAAAAATTCATTCGTTTTATCTGCTTAACAAGTTTCACGGTCCTTGTAGCATAGTATTAATAATAATAATAATAATAACATCATCATTATATATGTAATGTATAAAAAGGTAATTTGGGTTTTACTAGTTTGGGTATTGTTCAAGCGGGTACTTTCACTGTAAGTTTTGCTTTCCTGTCATACTTGCCACGCGCGCTCTGGAGCTATGTTTTATTTATTTTGTTATTTCTCAGACATCGGGCCGTCGATTCTGAGTTCCTTAGATGTACACGTGTCCCCACGCCTTTGTAGCCCCGTATGCGGGTCATGTTGGTAAATGTGTGTGGTTCGATCAGAGATATGAGAGAGGCGGAGTTATGTCTTCGCAAACCACGTGGTGTGATAAGCGTAAATATTCCCGCACATCGAAAATCGAGAGACTTCTGCCACTGGAACTGCTTAATGAGTCCACGCTGATTCTTGTACCCGCCTCCCCTCCCCTCCCCTCTTCTCATTCTAAATTGTAACTTAAATGTAATGTTCAATAAACCATATTACCTGCCTTAACTCTGAAACTTTACTTGAAATATCTGGCGTCTCATATATGTGTGTGTGTGTGTGTGTGTGTGTGTTTTAGTAAATTTGCAGATTTAAGACAAATAAAATGGTTTACTGTTACATTGCAATGTAGAGTTAGAAGAGGGAAAGGGAGACGGGTACACAGAGCGTCTTGAGTGGGCTTGGCAATTCCTGTGACGAAAAGCTGTCGATTTTCGAGCTGCAATCGTATTTACGCTGATAAAACCACGTGGGATACTAAAACTACTACGCCTCTCTCTCATCTCTAATCGCATTATATACATCACTTACATCACTTACATTCCATTACATATACGCATGCACGGAAAACGACCTAAGAATCGAGCGACCTGGTGTCTGGCAATTAACTAAAGAAATAAACCATAGCTTCAAGAACTCCCGTGGCACAAGATTTGGAGAATTAAAGGAAAGGAAAGCTTACAGTGAAAGTGCCTTGCTTAATGAGTAATACTCAAACTACTAAGACCCAAACTACCTTTTTATACATTATACATATATATATATATCATCATCATCATCATCATTATTATTATTATTATAACAGTAACAATATCTAGACCATAGGTTCCCAACGTGGGCGATAACGCCCCCTTGTGGGCGTTTGAGGCTTTCAGGGGGGTGGTAAAAGACCCAGAGAAAATTAGGGGGCGTTGATATGGCACGGAGGGACGTGGGAAGATCAAACAAATATAGTCTAAGAAAGACTTAAAAATCAATCCGATCATTCATTTCTATCACGTGTCCGAAAATTCACATATTTCGAGATAAGACTTCGCTGTATACAGAAAGAGATACCTCTCTAAAACTTTTATTCCTCTTTTTTAAATGAAGAAGGAATTCAGTAGAGTTTCAATTCCAACAATATTCTATCTATTAGTAATTTTTTTTTAATTTAATTCTTGTTTTCACCATGCATTATGTGCGCTCTTATTTCTCTGGAGTGGGAGGGGGGCCGTATTGAAATATTCACTAGAAAAGGGGGCGCCAGCTCAAAAAAGGTTGGGAACCTATGATCTAGACTATCCCCCTACAGCTAATTACAAATGGTGAATGCATGTGGTGGTGCGATCAGTCCCCGATTATGACATCGTGGGGTCCTAGGACTTCTGATATTTCGGGGAGCCCTCTCTAAAATACAGAAATAAATTTTTAAAAAAATTCTAAAATCATATACCACTTACGCCCACCAATCTTTTTCTTGCATCTATTAAACCTGTACGTCAAGTCTGAAAAAAAATCCATTGTTATTCGTGATCTTTCCCGCCTAACCTCTTAACAACAGGTAATTCATGTGTACTAACTCACTTTTACGAACCTAACGTTTCAGTAAATCACCTTCAGTACATAGTTTTACTTGTAAAGCATAAGTTTTTCTCTTTGATTTTACACCAGCAGATTCATGAATCACACAACTTGAATTTAATTTCTCAGTTCAATTACATAATATCTGTGAAAAATTGTGAAATTCTCGGGCACTTACGCTACTGTATCGTATCTAGACGTTCATATGACGTCATTTTTAAATCATTAACCCATTTATGCCTAACGTCCCTTTTTTGGGACGGCATTATCGCTATCATTCGAAAACGTTATTTATTTTTCCTAGCCTTTATTTGCGAGTATTGAACCTCAATTCCACAAAATATTTTAATATGGCAAGTAGGATGTTGACATTTCAATTTTTATACATAACGATTTTAAATGAAATCATTCCTTGTTCAAAAAGTTGACATCAGAAATTTATCAATTACTTCTGGTGTTAGCAAAAATCGAAGAAAGTCGCAAAAATATCTAGGCACGAATGGGTTAAGTCAGAATTCAGTCAAACATACCCAAATGATTAGCCAGTTTGTATAAATACTAAGAGTAAAGGGTGACGAGTAAGAATAAAACAGCAGTATTTTAGTAAAACAAAGAAAAAACTTCATGATCTCTACAATAATTTAAAATTAGACATAATTCTCTATTAATAATTTTTTTTAATTCAAGTTTATAGTAAGTAATGAAAAATTTTTTAAAGAAAAATTTGGTGGTTCTACAAATCGGGAAGCCTCGGGCAAAAGCCCGAATTGCCCATGTGGTAATAAGGCCCTCTCTGTGATCTCGTGCTACCAAGTTATGAGTATTTCGTAAAATTAATCATGTGGAGATAGTAAATACTAGTTCTGGAACGGCCTTGAAAGACACTAAGAGCAGGATGAGTTACATATTGAACAAGGCTAATTTCTCATCGTCTTTTTGTGGTAATTTTTATAGCCTGCATTACTGGCTCTGATTTTGTACGTTACTTTGTATTCTGAAGTTTAATCGGCATTTCAAACACATTTTTTCACTGCTTATAAAAAGAAAGTGTGAATTTGCATTTCGAAGTTTCATGTGTGTTTTAAGTAGGCATGCACCTGCGTAGAATATAGACATTCAGCTGCGTAGACTAGACGATCAGCTTTATAGAATCAAAGCCAGTACATTCCGCCAACCGAAAAATTGAGAACTATTCTTTTTCTTATTATTTCCCCGTTCCCCCAATAAATCTTTTTTTTTTCTCTTTAACCCCTTAAAGGTATTATTTAAAAAAAAACAGCCATAAAAGTGCCTATTTTTTATTTAAGAAAATTGTTTAAAAGTAAGTGCACGTACAATATATGTATTCATTTTAAGATTTTAGATATGCTTTTTGTACCAGAGAAAAAAAAAAGTTAAATTTCTAGAGAGAGACAAAATTTAGGGTTGTTGTGACTAAATGTGTGTTTCGTAGTAAGCAGGGAATCATTAAAAATACGTTTTAAACACTAAAGGAGAATTTTATTAAACTTATTTCATAAAATAAATAAGTCGTATTTGTAAAGTTTTCTTAACATAAGTAACTTCACTTTTTTCTTGAATATAAGTAAAAAAAGTGAGCTTCGATTGCAAACATGCATATCACCAATACACGTATTTTGAGTAATGCTACTATTTATTTTAAAAAATCTGGCACCGAGTTCAGTTAAAAATTGTCTGGCATTGTCATCTTTTATATAAAATGAGATATAAAAATAAATCCGAGCAAAAGAATTGAAATTCTCTTATCTTTCTGGCGCATGACTTGTGAACACTATTGCCCGGAAGCACCACGGGCACGAAAAATAGAGGAAGAAAGCATAGCCCGTGATTTTGACGGAAGGGTGACGCAATTTGTTTCCCATATAGCGCCACTTGCGCTATGACGTTACGCGGTTCTTTCCCCCCTGGGTGACCAGAAAAACTGCACACACTTCGAACAGATTCGTAGAGGAGCAGACTGATTTCTGTTTGGGGGCCCAAAAAGGGCATTAGGTTGAATCTGTATTTTTGAACGTGTAAACTATACATAGTAATTTGTAAATAAATTGCATATAATTATATTAGACCTGATTTGGATTATTATTGAAAAATAGAATTTATAGCACTGAACCACCACGATAATATTAGGTTGTAACGAAAGTTTTCCGCCACTCCAAGTATTGCCTGCACAAGCAGTTCACGTTGGTGTTTTTGCCAATATTTTGTAAAACGATTTTTGTTATTTGAAAGAAAAAGACTTGTTTTAGAGCACTGTGTTGTGAAATCCGTAAAACAATATCGTTATGATTAAGTATAAGGTGTCTGAAATGGAACTACCACGCTACCAGATGGATCCATCATTTACTCTCAGTTCTGTCACAAAAAGTCAGCTACAGAATGACACTGAATCATGTGTACAGCTTAAGCTACTACTGTTGTATCCTGTGACACTGTGAAGATTTGGTACCGAAAGTTCAAAAACGAGGACTCGGATATTAAAGAAACAGAGCGCTCTGACCAGACTACTGATGCTGATGTGGCCCGCCTACGAGAATGTGTGGAAGAAGATAAAATATTCATCCACTCGAGAGCTAGCTAAAAGAGTTGGACTTTAGTGCCATGTCCATTAGTCGCGCTAAGCATCGCATAAACTTGACATATAAGGTCAATAGCTGGGTAACGCGTGAGCTGACTCAAGCAAATCTGGCTGAAAACTTTCGTTACAACCTGATATAAACTGTACGGACTGACTTCCGCCACAAGGGGTTAAGAAAGTTTTATGAAATTTTAGCTCACACATTCATGCTAACACCGCCTAGCGCCAGTGCCAACTAGTCTAAAATTCAAAGTAAAAACTAAATCAGCATTTCCCATCTCTAAAAAATTAAGTACTAGCATTTAATGTTATTAAATGTTATTTTCTTTGTGAAGTCATAATTACTAAATTTCTGTGCCACCAAGATTTTTTTTTCCTTCCTCGATAATACTGAAACATACGAAGGAGAAAGCGGAAAAAAATTTTTACAAGTCAAAAGCATCCTCCGTATTTCCTAACTTCTCCTGCAGATTTTTTTTTCTCCCGTATTTTCCGGAGAAATTGCCTCTTTCCGGAAATGACTTTGCCAAGCAATAACGTCGAAATTACTCCACGCACTTTTGGTAATGCATCCGACAAATTTTCCACGGGACGCAAATAGTTTTAAATTTTCTTTTGGAGGAGGGGGGGGGGGGGTGCTTCTGATAAATTTTCGTCAAAAGGGCATGTGGGGGGGGGGGGTGCGGAGGCTTGTAGGACGACAGGAACGGGTAAAGTTGTTTGTTCTCCCGGGTATTTGGGTATTTCTGTATAATAATAAAAATAAAAGAAAGATAAACGTGAAATTTATCGTGGAAGTCTCGTTGTGGAGTATAAGAACAAGCTATTGTATTTAGTGGGGCTGTACGATATTAATATTGAAACAAGATAGGCAAATAGTGTCGAAACGGTCGATCGCTTAACGATCGCCAAACGATCTCATTGTCTCAGTTGTGGAGTATAAGAACAAGCTATTGTATTTAGTTGGGCTGTACGATATTAATATTGAAACAAGATAGGCAAATAGTGTCGAAACCGTCGATCGCTTAACGATCGCCAAACGATCTCATTGTCTCAGTTGTGGAGTATAAGAACAAGCTATTGTATTTAGTGGGGCTATACGATATTAATATTGAAACAAGATAGGCAAATAGTGTCGAAACCGTCGATCGTTAACGATCGCCAAACGATCTCATTGTCTCAGTTGTGGAGTATAAGAACAAGCTATTGTATTTAATGGGGCTGTACGATATTAATATTGAAACAAGATAGGCAAATAGTGTCGAAACCGTCGATCGCTTAACGATCGCCAAACGATCTCATTGTCTCAGCTGTGGAGTATAACAACAAGCTATTGTATTTAATGGGGCTGTACGATATTAATATTGAAACAAAATAGGCAAATAGCGTCGAAACTGTCGATCGCGTAACGATCGCCAAACGATCTCATTGTCTCATGTACTGGCACTGCTTAACTGTTTGGCCATTTATCTCAAGTAGAGGTCTGCGCTGCCGCTCCACGCCGCCGCCGACAGGCATTTGTACCACGCCGTCGCCGCCGGTGTACCGCGGCGTACAAAAGTTTTTGAAAAATTATACCTAAACTTTCAGCTGCTTATTTTTTTCTGGATGCTTCTTAATTTTTTACAGGCTTACCGAACAAAAATTTCGAATTATCCAGAATTTCGAATTAAACAAGTTCGAATTATCCATGCTTTACTGTATTTCGACAGTGGAGAAATATGCCACTGACATCTGGAAAATAACTGGTGGAACTAGAATTTATGAGTCTGTATACTCCCTATAAATACTAGATCATAGAACGACACACTTCTGAACCCACTTTTCCAAATTTTTGAGCTCTTCTCTATAATCTGGTGCTTGCACCCAGATGAAAATATCTATCAATCACTGCGTGCACTAGCGGGTAGACTTGCAAACGATCCTTCTAGTGCTCCAAAAATTGAACGGTAATACCTCGTTACACTAACTAGTCACTCTGCTGTGATTAGCCAGAAGAATATGGACTAGAAATCATTTGAATCACTAGAAATCATCACTGGTGATCATTTTATTTTATATCCGAATACCGAATACCAAATGCATCTTTTTCATATTCAGAGTTGTGAAATAAATTCAACCTAAATGTGGAGAGCATGCTTTCGGTAAAAATTTTGTTTTAATGGACTAAGTTTCTTACGATTGGATTGTAAAAATCTCGTCGCTGCTGTAAAACAAATGAAGTTATGATATCTTCAGTCAAGTGAGTAAGTACTATTTTACCTTTTTCATGTCAATAAATTGGGTTGCTGCTTTAATTAAATCTCACAGCTGGTTTAACCATGATTGCATTTCTGTATTCTGACTGTATTGTGAATTCGTTTTATAGCTAGAGACTATAGTGAAATTATATTCTACTTATTAAAAAAATACTTTTTTATAGTGTTTTAAGATATATGTAATGTATTTGCCTTGATTTAAAATTTATTTTCTCGGGCTTATAATCATAGATTACAGCTCTGACAATAAAAAATGAAGAAAACGAATAATTCAATATATTAATCAAAAACAGCAAATTTTCATAAAACACCCTTTTCTAGCTTAAAATAATAATCTTAATTGAGTACAGATATATTAATTTAAAAAGGACTGATTTTGTAAAAACGCTCCTCTTTTTTGATTATTATTTATGCTAAATGGAGCTGTTGTATAATACTCAAAAATTGAGAATTTTTCGCTTCATTGATTTTTGTCGATTAATGGAGCAAATATTACTCAATCGGTAGAATAGCTGTTTGAAGTCAAAAATTGAGTAAAAATATAACTCCGTTTGATTATTATTTTACTTAGTAGATTTAAGCGCGCGCACATTCAGCAATTACAACAAAATTGCAAATGGTTTTATACGGAAAAAAATGCATGGATATTAAAAGTGTATTTATGCAAAATAAAACAGATCAGTGCACCAGTTACTGGCATCCGCTAGCAATATTTTCCTGCAAGTGATGCCATAACGCCTAATGCAAACAGGACTATGCAGCTACTAGTAAGTAATGAATTCCTCAATCGTTATTTTATTTAACCCACTTATGCCTAGCGTCCCTTTTTTGGGACGGCATTTTCGCTATTAGTCGAAAACGTTATTTATTTTTCCTAGCCTTTATTCATGAGTATTGAGCCTCAACTCTACAAAATATTTTAACATGACCAAGTAGGATGTTGATATTTCGATTTTTATGCATAATGATTTTAAAAGAAATCATCCCTTGTTCAAGAAGTTGACATCAGAAATTTATCTATTATTTCTGTTATCAGTAAAAATCGAAGAAAGTCGCAAAAATATCCAGGCACAAATGGATTAAGACCATGCGCTAAATTATGCATGCAAAGCAAAAAATAACTTAATAACCCACGCAAGTAGACCGTGCCCCCCCCCCCCTCTCTCCTCTCATTTTACTAAATCCTTTCTAAATTTTTCCTGCATTTTTTTTTCTTTCTTTTCCAGAAAAATCAGCTCGTTTCCGGAAACGGTTTCCGAGGGTAATAACTTCTAAATGACCCCTAGCACTTCCAGTAATGCATCTTACACCTTTATTTATTTATTTTCGCGGGACGCAAACAGCTTTAAATTTCCTTTTGGGAGCTAGCTCCTGATAAATTTTCTAAGAAAGGGGAAAAGGAGGGGTAGAGAAAACGCGGATAAAAAGACGTGTATCTTAGTATCTCCGTGAAAGGAAGCAAAGCCTAAAAATTTATCTTTTAAGTAATACTAACCAAGTTCAAACGTGTTTCAATGTGTGTGCTCAGCTCATTTGTGCCTAGTGTTCTTGGGACGGCATTTTCGCTATCAGTCGAAAACATTATTTATTTTTTCTAGCCTTTATTCACGAGTATTGAATCTCAACTCCACAAAATATTTCAACATGACCCAGTAGGATGTCGACATTTCAATTTTTATACATCATGATTTTAAAAGAAATCATCCCTTGTTCAAGAAGTTGACATCAGAAATTTATCCATTATTGCTGGTATTAGCAAAAAATCGGAGAAAGTCGCAAAAATATCTGGGCACAAATGGGCTAAGAAAGAGAAAAACATTAGAAGTAGAAACCAGCATTAACATTGTTTAATCCTGAAATGCATATCGATGTAGATCTGCATCGTATGTTTAAAACCTCGTATCTCTTTACGTAGCAAACATTGCAAAGTGCGTTTTTTTTGTTTTTTTTTAACGAAATAGCAGCCTAGTGCTAGAAAACTACTATGCAAATTTTGCTACATATAGAGATATGAGGTTTTTTGTTCCAGGGTTTTGTCCCAGGTTGTTTCACTCGCAAGTTTTTGTTTACCTGGCATTGTAGACATGATTTGTAGACAGGTTTTGTAGACATCAGCTGTCACGATGAAGATCTTTTCAAACGTGTTTGCCAGATACCGCAGAGGTGGGTGGAGGAGATTAAAATCTTGAAAGTCGCACAAGGTTTGCAATTTTTCATAAATGATCGCCCAAGTTTGTTGCCAAAAACTAACTTCAAAACCAAGCCAAGCTTGGCGATATCTTCCGAATTTGGCTAGAAACTGGGAAAGTATAATTAAAGTATGGCTGGAAAGATTGGAAAATACTGTTAGTAGGCAATTTTAAAATAGATTTCAATTCCAAATATGTGTTTTGCGGTAAAAGGGAGAAAAATGCGGCACACTCATGAAAAATGATACGCTTTCCAACTTAATGGAATAAGGGAAGAAAATAGAGATGACGAATGGATTATAATACGCTTTTAATACATAGAATTTCAGTGCTTATTTAAAATTTGAATGTGTTTGTGATTTTCTCACTTTTTTAATTTACGAAAACTGTTTTATCGTCCCCAATCTCAACTAGAATCTTTGACAGTTTATTCTTATACCTATCACAATTTTCATTGTTGTCGTGCTATCCGAGTTCAATTTCACTTCAGCGGGTGTTACGAATTACGGTTATTTATATAAAAAGTAATAAAAACATGCAGGAAATATTTTTTGGATAAAATGAAGGAATGGGTAATGAATAATATTTATATTTTTTGCACATACTGATAAATTCATGCAAGACAATTGTAGCGTAATGCAAAATTGGTATCTAGGTATATATATTTGGTATTTTCTTCATTAACAACACCCATTTTCCGTTTGATATCGAATTTTATTTATTAACCTTTTACAGGTTTTTTATTAGATGTTCCCAGTTGGGTACCTCGAATAAAAAACTTATTCAAATATGAAATTTTATCAATATTGACTTGAAAAAAAATAGCAGATAAAGTTTAAAGATGACTCGATTTTTTGAAATAGAAGTTGCATTTCTATCATAATTTGGAAACTAGAAATTCATGAAAATTGTCATATTTATAAATTTTTTCAAAACTATCTTGATACACCCTCCCCTCCCTCCTTTTCGAACTTCATCTTTACTTAAATTTCAAAATAAATCTTTTATAAATTCTTAGTATTTCACTTGTTGTTTAAACTACACTCATCAATATATTCAGTTTTTTAAACCAATGTAAATTATAGTCAGAAAAACCCATGCTCCGAACTGGAAACACATTAAAAGCTGTATTTTTTTTTAAATTCCAGTTAAAATGACTAATCTCCTTTAACTAACGCATTAGTAGATAAAATATGCAAAAAAAACTAACTTAAAATATCGCTGTATCTCAATGCGGTCTGTAAAAGATTAAAAATAAAAATTCACGTATTTAAGGGTTAACTTCCTAAGTCAGCCTAAACGTTCAAATGTTAAATGTATTCAATTTTAATTTTCAAAATATCCTTCAAATGTTTAACCGTTTACTAAGATTAGCTTTTTTAACATTCAAATACTTTTTTTTACGTAATAAAAGTGCATTTGAAAATTAATCTCTAAAAATTTATAATTAATGAGCATACAGTTCTGTACCGATCAACAAATTTTAATTAAAATAAAATACAAACATTTGACTTAAAAAGTATTTTTTCTTCTAGCGCATACTTTTACATAGCCTAGTGTGTGCTAGCAATGTTTTTTATATATTTTATGACATTTCCCATATTCTTAATTAATAGTTATGCATTAATCATCTACTATTCATTTAAAGAAATACGACAGAAATGATAATATTTTTAAACTGATATTTTTAATTATTCATTTTTATCATTTAACTGAATGAAGTTTTTAACTCAATCCATATTTTTTCCAAAACATTTATATTTATTGAAATATTATTTTCATTTATTTATTTTTATTATTATTTATTTTTACTAAATACAAACTTTAATATTTTATTATGTTATTTTTAACAAAATCATATATGTGTATATAGTTAAAAAACAGCTTTTTTTTGTACACATTTATGCATAATGAAATGTTTAAATGAAAAAGAAAAAAAGACATAAACCAAGTGTGTAGTAATATTTCTTTATATACTTTTTATCTAAATCTATTATTTGATTGTTTATTGTAATATTATTTTTATTTTTTTATTTATTTTTATTATTATTATTATTATTATTATTTTACTAAATTCAAACTTTAATATTTTATTACGTTATTTTTAACAAAATCATATGTGTGTATATAGTTGAAAAATAGTTTTTTTCTGTATATATTGATGCATAATGAAATGTTTAAATTAAAAAGAAAGAAAAGCATAAACCAAATGTATCCTAATATTTTTATATACTTTTTATCTAACTCTATTATTTGACAGTTTAATATTTCATTTAGTAACTCTAGACTTAATTTCATACATAATGTTAAAAGTCATTCCTTCCTATTTATGTAAAACGCAGTTTTTAAAAAATAATAATAAAATTTTATCGTAGAGAGAGAGAAAAAAGAGAACCCCTCCCCTTTTTCCTTAACCTTCATTTTTTAACATATTTTACGGATGGCTTTTTTTTTCAGAAAAATTACTTTTTTTTTAAAGAAAAATTTCTTTTCCGTGCAATAACGTCTAAATTACTCCACACACTTTCAATAATGCACCTGATTTTATTTATTTTTTTTTTTCCTACGGTATGCAAATAGTTTAAAATTTTTTCTTTTAAGCTATCCCCTGATAAAATTTATATTCAAAATTCTGAGAAGAGATAGAGAGATGTGGTTAGAGGAAAGTTGTGTGTTTTCCTCCCAAAGATATCTCAGTATCTCTTTGCAGGGGGGGGGGGAGGGGGGGATCTGAAATTTACCATCTGAAGTTGTCTTAACCCTTTGAGGCACAGTGATCCCGCTCTGGGAACACCAAACTCTGACGTTCTGACTGTTGCCAGTCACGAAGAATAGATTGGATTTCTATAAAAATAGTTGCAGGTGACATAGCTCCACGAGAACCCTTTACTTTTTAGTACGTCATTTCGCGTAAAAAATGATCACGATTATTTTTAACAGCACTGACATCTGCTGAAAATGGAAGAATGCGAGACCATCTCGATAGATTGCCCAATACTGAAAAAAGGGCAGCCGTTGCCATCGCTCGACTTAACTACCAGCAAGATGGCGGACGATCGAAACGTTCATCGCGTGCCACAGATCTAGAGACCCTTTTTTGACGACAGCCGGCTGTGCTCGCGCACAGCCAGCTGCGTCAAAAAAGGGTCTCTAGATCTGTGGCACGCGATGAACGTTTCGATCGTCCGCCATCTTGCTGGTAGTTAAGTCGAGCGATGGCAACGGCTGCCCTTTTTTCAGCATTGGGAAAGGGTTGCGCCTCAAAGGGTTAATCGCGAAGTTTTGAGCTCGTGCGGACAGTGTGTAATAAAGAAGATAACGAGTACGTATTTTTAACACTTTATAACAAGTTTGAAAAAAATCTATGGTTTCTTTTCACAGATCACAGTTCACCGTATAGAGTCACATTGAATTCTTTTCATACGAAAATTTGGTCAATAACTACATTCAATGGAGTACACATAGCATTCAATGGACAACGACGATTTATTGTGTCTATGTAGTATACCTTGTGCGCTATTGGTGTACATGGTACCAAATGGTGTATGGAGCATTGATAGCACTTTTACAGAAGTACCCGAAAGAATTCCAATACATTACGCTCTATCGGCAGTCATTCTTTAAAACGTATTGTAGAGATATTCAGCTCTTTAAATCAAAACAAAGTGGGTGCATATTATTCCGGATTACAAAATAAAGCTCAAAAATAGTGTTTCTTCTCATTTATAGTTCTTCTACAGGAGCACTCAAAAGAATTCCAATACATTACGTTCTAGAGCAGTTTAGCCATATTAATCCATTTCAAGCACCATTCAATAAAAATATTAAAAATTATTAATAACTAATTAACTAATTAAAAACTGCCAGGAGATTAAATCTATGTACATACAAAATTAAATTTTTTATACGGCCCTCGTACAAAGAATACACAATCAGGAAATTGTTCCCCATACATTAAAAGGGTGTCTACCAAATTTCTGAAAGTCCATTTCCTGACTTTTTCCCGACTTTTTCCTGGCTTTTGGGAGGTAGAAGGACAGAAGCGTATATAAGTTTCCATTTCCGGGGGGAAGGGGGGTTATTTTAAATGTTATTGTTATTAGAGTTAATATTAATGTTTTAAAATATCTGCTGGGAGGCCAGGTCGACAGACTTTCAGCAACCATTCTAATGAAGAGATAAGTCCTCCAAATTGAACACTATCCAATACTTTAAATTCAAATAAATAAAACGAAACTCAAAGAGCGCACACTTTCTAAGAAAAAAAGGGGGCAATTACTTGTGTTATATGCGAGCATGCATACATAAATATTGAGAAATATTAAGCAATAAAAATAAATACGTACGTGGAAAATAAAATGATTGAATAAATCACGTATGATCATCTACTAATCCCGTTCATGATACTTCTAGCACAAATTTTAGCCACTTTCGTCTTTCTACACTTCAAATCCGGAACACTAAGTTAAAATAAATAAACAATGAATGAAATTCTATTGCAAACCAGACGGGTGATCACGCGCTGACGACAGCTCTTTTACCCTCCCGTGACGATGGATGAGCCCCCATTTTTCCCTCCTTATGCAAACACATGGCTTGATGCTTTCGCGGTCCGAAAAATGCGTTGCAGTTGCTTTCGGTTTCCAGTCTGACAAATAGGAAGGGTTAAAAAAAAGGGGATACCGAAAAAAAAAATGATTCTTTTGGTGAATTTTCCGGACCCATTATCCAATTTCCCGGTTTTTTCCAGACTTTCCGGACCCATTTTCCAATTTCCCGGCTTTTTCCAGACTTTCCGGATTTTCCGGAGCGGTAGACACCCTGATTAAGTTATATAGGTAAGTAAACGGTTATACCCGCTTACTCTTCATTTAAAGGATATGAATAACATTTAAAGGTCTTTTACAGGGTCTCAAAAAATTACATTTTTAGTGATATGCAGCTACTTTTACGTTATCCCCAAAATATCGCCAAGTTTGACGACTACACATCGGTTAAATTTGGCGCCAAATAAAGAAAGTGTTTCATAATGGATGCGTTCATGGTGATTCTTCTTCCTGTGTTTAAAAATGCTCAGGTGCTTTTCTCGCGACGTTTTCAGGCACTACGTGATGTTTTTCGCACTTTTGACAAGCCTTCGTTTGTTCTCATTGTAAAAGTCTATGGACTCCACGAATATTTCTGAGCAGAGCTCTACTCAAATGCATTTTATGTACAGTGTTTCCCAAAGAGCACTGACTTCTGCTTTTATTGCTTCAATAAGGATAATAAACAAAAGTATAATGAACTAAAAAGTTATATTTTTTTTTAAATGATCACATATTTATTTTATTTTAAATTTTCCGGTGATTAAATCTAAATAAATATAAATTTAAACTTTTATACCGCCCCCGTACAAAAAATTTCCATTTAGTAAAATGTGCATACATAAATTAACTAGGCGATGTACGAAATTTGAGCATTTTATCCTAAAAAGTGTCTGATATATGAAAATAAATGTATGTTAACTTAAATCGCTTTTCAATGGTTCTCGAAAGGGGGGGGGAATCACATCCATCCAATGTTCACATTCCAATTACGAAAGAAAATATTAGGTTGTAAAGAAAGTTTCCCGCCACCGCAAACATCGTCAGCACACAGTTCTCGTTGGCATATTTGCTCATATTTTGTCAAACAATTTTTGGCATTTGAAAGAAAGAGGCTTACTTTATAACACTGTGTTGTGAAATCTGTAAAAAATATAGTTATCATTAAGTATAAGGTGTCTCAAATGGAACTATCACTCTAGAGGATTAGAACCATCATTTACTTCCAGTTGTGTTGCAAAAAGCCAGCTACATAATATCAACGAATTATGAGTACAGCTTTAAGTACTATTGTTGTATCATGTGACACTGTGCCGGTTTGGTACCGAAAGTTCAAAAACAGTTATCTCAGGAGTTAGAAGTGAGTTTTTCAGGCAGATATGGTGGAAACCTTTCGTTATAACCTGATAATAATTTCATAAATGCATAATACTCTTGCTATTATAGGTATTGTACAGCCCCTCGACAGCTTTCCTTAACCCATTTGTGCCTGGATATTTTTGTGACTTTCTTCGATTTTTACAGATGGCAGAAATAATAGATAAATTTCTGATGTCAACTTCTTGAACAAGGGATGATTTCTTTTAAAATCATTATGCATAAAAATCGAAATATCAACATCCTACTGGGTCATGTTAAAATATTTTCTAGAGTCGAGGCTCAATACTCATGAATAAAGTCTAGGAAAAATAAATAACGTTTTCGACTAATAGCGAAAATGCCGTCCCAAAAAAGGGACACTAGGCATAAATGGGTTAAACATATCACTGAAGCTTTTTACGATGAAACTCTGAAATTTTGACATCACCTCATTAATGCATGGGGCACAATTTCCTAATTGGGAATTCTTCGTACGGGGGTCCGTATAAAAATATAATTAATTTTTGCATGCATATAGATTTAATCTCCTGAAAAATTTTTAATTGGTTATTAATAATTTTTAATATTTAATTAATTATTAATAATCTCAGATGTAATCTCCTGATAACATACAATTCTGAACCTTTTTTTTTCTCTTTTTGGTAACTAAGTAATTTATGTATCCATTTATAGTAAATATTGAAGGGAAAAAGCGTATGTCAGTGTTTTGGGGACATCCTGTACATTTTTTTAGTTTTCTATTTAAGTACACTACTTAATGGTTTGTTCTTTAGCTTAACCCTTTAACGCGCAGTCTTCCCGCTGTGGGAACACCAAACTCTGACGTTCTGACTGTTGCCAGTCACGAAGAATAGATTGGATTTCTATAAAAAATAGTTGCGGGTGACATAGCTCCACGAGAGTTTCGATCGTCCGCCATCTTGCTGGTAGTTAAGTCGAGCGATGGCAACGGCTGTCCTTTTTTCAGCATTGGGAAAGGGTTGCGCCTCAAAGGGCTAAAACTTTACTCTCAGATTTGTGCAGCACGCGAAAACTCTTCTCTATCTATTTACGCAAAACGAATATTTTAGAGAGGTAAGCTGACCCAATTTTCTGAGCATATTTTCCGAGGTCTTTTTTTCATACAATATTTTCACAGAAAAATTGCCTCAGTTCCTAAATTTTTCCTTTCCAGATTTTTTTCTCTGGCAATAACGTCGAAATTACTCTGAACGCTTTAGGTAATGTATCTGACAAGTTTTCTGTGGGGCGCAAATAGTTTTTAAATTTTCTAGCGGTAGCTCCTCATCATTTTTTTTTTACAGGAAGTGTGGAGGAAAGAGATTTGACTGAGAAACAAGTGTGATTTAAACAAACAAGATAAATCCTGCTAAACCCATCGATTATAAAACACTTTCCAACACACACACACGCACACATCTTCTATGCAGATATATGCTTTCATGCAGATATAGACTTCTATGCCCTTGCGTAGTTTTGTCTTAACACAACACAACTCATTAAATAGGTTGATTAGAGCGCGATTAATGAATTTTCTAAATTAACATTGAAATCATCATACCTTAAAAATACCACAATAAGGGGTTTTTTTCATTTGCCGCCAAATAATGAAAACATCGCCAAGCTGGGTTCATTTTTAGAAAGATATTTTTCTCGCCATATTGGGCGATTTATTGCAAAAGTCGCCAGTATTGGCAACTTTTGGCACAACTTTTGAGAAAGGCACACTATCGTTGTCGGATTTTTAGCCATGGTAGGATAATACTGTGCTTTAAATGTATCCCCGTCTTTAAACTGCCATTGAAAATAATGCATTGGGATTATTTTGAGTGCTCTTTAGAAGAACTATTAGAGTAGAAGAACTATTAATGATTCAGGCACTATTTTTGACGGAGAGCTTCTTTATCTTGTAATCCTTAATAACATGTATCAATTTTGTATCATTTCAAATAGCCGAATATCGCTAAAATATACTTTAAAGAATGACTGCCCATACAGCGTCGTGTTTTGGAAATATTTTGAGCTCTCCTGTCAAAAGTCAAACATAGGCTCAACAGCCCCTCTGCCTGGCCAAGGCCTGCGCTGCCCAACCGCGCCTTCGCGACCATAGGCTCTGGGGTGCGGATGCATTTGCCTCGGCCAGGTGGTCAGCCTGACGCGAAGCCCCCTGTGTTTGACCCCAAGCAAGCTCGGTCCTCATTTTATAGACCACCTGGTGATGAAAGGCTGAGTCGACCTTTCCCAGCCGGAGGTTCGAACCCCGAACCTGGAGCTCTCCTGTAGAAGAACTATAAATGCTGCATGCACCATTTTCAATAGTTACAGTCCATAGGAATAGCATATATAAATTTCATAGAAAGCGACGCATATTTACAGGAGCACGGACGGACGGACAGACAGACAAACCGAAATCATTGACCTCTTTTCAACCTTGTTAGAAAGAATTAATAAAAAGAAGATTGACTTTCATTTACTTCACTATAACGAAAAATTATTTGGATATTTGCTGGCAGTGGCTACTTTTAATTGGCCACTTTGGCGATTTGTGCATGCACATAATCGATGATTAGCTTCCATTAACCCATTTGTGCCTGGATATTTTTGCAACTTTCTTCGATTTTTACTGATAACAGAAATAATAGATAAATTTCTGATGTCAACTTCTTGAACAAGGGATAATTTCTTTTAAAATCATTATGCATAAAAATTGAAATATCAACATCCTACTGGGTCATGTTAAAATATTTTGTAGAATTGAGGCTCAATACTCATGAATAAAGGCTAGGAAAAATGAATAACGTTTTCGACTAATAGCGAAAATACCGTCCCAAAAAAGGGACACTAGGCATAGATGGGTTAAAACAGTTCTCCAAATTATCCTTAAGCATAGTCCTGAAAAAGAAATGGCTAAAGTTTTGCTCGAACTTTCAACAAAGCTGTAAGAAACGAACGCAAACAGAAACAACAACAACAAAAATGTTCTTTTGCATGCAAATTCAGCTCATCCATGCACACAGAGCGTTTATGCATTCGATAAATCACAACCAAAAACAACTTCCCTGGCACAATCTGAGCCAGCTACAATAAACTGCGTGATTTATGGGGGAAAATAGCTCGTCAAATGTCTCTGGCGTCAAGATTAGGCACTATACCATATCTATCTATATACACATGCAACCCCCCGCAAAGTGTCCGGGAGTTTTGCGGAATTTTGGCGTTCGGCACGGCGCGGACTCATCTTCCCAGTGATTGATTACGTTTCCGCACTCCCTCCGCTCTACTTTATGGTAATTTGGTGCATATGCGATCCCATCATATCTATCTCTGGATGGTGGAGATGGAGATATTCATTGCGGTTAGTAAAAGGTGCATTGTCAAGCAATTTCCGACTTGCTTTGTGCGAAGGAAGCGTGTTCGAAGTGACGTGTTTTTATATTTATTCACAGCGAAAGAGATAACGTTATATGCGGGAGAACGCTAAATCGATGTTGGGGAAAACTAAGTGCTCTAAATTAATTAAAGTATAATCAAGGGCGGATTAACCCTTTGAGGCGCAACCCTTTCCCAATGCGGAAAAAAAGGGCAGCCGTTGCCATCGCTCGACTTAACTACCAGCAAGATGGCGGACGATCGAAACCTTCATCGCGTACCACAGATCTAGAGACTCTTTTTAGATGACAGCCAGCTGTCGTCAAAATAAGGGTCTCTAGTTCTGTGGCCCGCGATGAAGGTTTCGATCGTCCGCACTCTTGCTGGTAGTTAAGTCGAGCCATGGCAACGGCTGCCCTTTTTTCAGCATTGGGAAAGGGTTGCGCCTCAAAGGGTTAAAACTTTACTCTCAGATTTGTGCAGCACGCAAAAACTCTTCGCTGTCTATTTGCGCAAAACGAATATTTTAGAGAGGTTAGCTGACCCAATTTTCTCAGCATATTTTCCGAGGTCTTTTTTCATACAATATATTTTCACAGAAAAATTGCCTCATTCCTAAATTTTTTCTTTCCCGATTTTTCTCGGGCAATAACGTCGAAATTACTCTGAACGCTTTAGGTAATGCATCGGACAAGTTTTCTGCGGGGCGCAAATAGTTTTTAAATTTTCTAGCGGTAGCTCCTCATCATTTTTTTTTTTTGGGGGGGACAGGAAGTGTGGAGGAAAGAGATTTGACTGAGAAACAAGTGTGATTTAAACAAACAAGATAAATCCTGCTAAACCCATCGATTATAAAACACTTTCCAACACACACACACGCACACATCTTCTATGCAGATATATGCTTTCATGCAGATATAGACTTCTATGCCCTTGCGTAGTTTTGTCTTAACACAACACAACTCATTAAATAGGTTAATTAGAGCGCGATTAATGAATTTTCTAAATTAACATTGAAATCATCATACCTTAAAAATACCACAATAAGGGGTTTTTTTCATTTGCCGCCAAATAATGAAAACATCGCCAAGCTGGGTTCATTTTTAGAAAGATATTTTTCTCGCCATATTGGGCGATTTATTGCAAAAGTCGCCAGTATTGGCAACTTTTGGCACAACTTTTGAGAAAGGCACACTATCGTTGTCGGATTTTTAGCCATGGTAGGATAATACTGTGCTTTAAATGTATCCCCGTCTTTAAACTGCCATTGAAAATAATGCATTGGGATTATTTTGAGTGCTCTTTAGAAGAACTATTAGAGTAGAAGAACTATTAATGATTCAGGCACTATTTTTGACGGAGAGCTTCTTTATCTTGTAATCCTTAATAACATGTATCAATTTTGTATCATTTCAAATAGCCGAATATCGCTAAAATATACTTTAAAGAATGACTGCCCATACAGCGTCGTGTTTTGGAAATATTTTGAGCTCTCCTGTCAAAAGTCAAACATAGGCTCAACAGCCCCTCTGCCTGGCCAAGGCCTGCGCTGCCCAACCGCGCCTTCGCGACCATAGGCTCTGGGGATGCGGATGCATTTGCCTCGGCCAGGTGGTCAGCCTGACGCGAAGCCCCCTGTGTTTGACCCCAAGCAAGCTCGGTCCTCATTTTATAGACCACCTGGTGATGAAAGGCTGAGTCGACCTTTCCCAGCCGGAGGTTCGAACCCCGAACCTGGAGCTCTCCTGTAGAAGAACTATAAATGCTGCATGCACCATTTTCAATAGTTACAGTCCATAGGAATAGCATATATAAATTTCATAGAAAGCGACGCATATTTACAGGAGCACGGACGGACGGACAGACAGACAAACCGAAATCATTGACCTCTTTTCAACCTTGTTAGAAAGAATTAATAAAAAGAAGATTGACTTTCATTTACTTCACTATAACGAAAAATTATTTGGATATTTGCTGGCAGTGGCTACTTTTAATTGGCCACTTTGGCGATTTGTGCATGCACATAATCGATGATTAGCTTCCATTAACCCATTTGTGCCTGGATATTTTTGCGACTTTCTTCGATTTTTACTGATAACAGAAATAATAGATAAATTTCTGATGTCAACTTCTTGAACAAGGGATGATTTCTTTTAAAATCATTATGCATAAAAATTGAAATGTCAACATCCTACTGGGTCATGTTAAAATATTTTGTAGAATTGAGGCTCAATACTCATGAATAAAGGCTAGGAAAAATGAATAACGTTTTCGACTAATAGCGAAAATACCGTCCCAAAAAAGGGACACTAGGCATAGATGGGTTAAAACAGTTCTCCAAATTATCCTTAAGCATAGTCCTGAAAAAGAAATGGCTAAAGTTTTGCTCGAACTTTCAACAAAGCTGTAAGAAACGAACGCAAACAGAAACAACAACAACAAAAATGTTCTTTTGCATGCAAATTCAGCTCATCCATGCACACAGAGCGTTTACGCATTCGATAAATCACAACCAAAAACAACTTCCCTGGCACAATCTGAGCCAGCTACAATAAACTGCGTGATTTATGGGGGAAAATAGCTCGTCAAATGTCTCTGGCGTCAAGATTAGGCACTATACCATATCTATCTATATACACATGCAACCCCCCCGCAAAGTGTCCGGGAGTTTTGCGGAATTTTGGCGTTCGGCACGGCGCGGACTCATCTTCCCAGTGATTGATTACGTTTCCGCACTCCCTCCGCTCTACTTTATGGTAATTTGGTGCATATGCGATCCCATCATATCTATCTCTGGATGGTGGAGATGGAGATATTCATTGCGGTTAGTAAAAGGTGCATTGTCGAGCGGTTTCCGACTTGCTTTGTGCGGAGGAAGCGTGTTCGAAGTGACGCGTTTTTATATTTATTCACAGCGAAAGAGATAACGTTATATGCGGGAGAACGCTAAATCGATGTTGGAGAAAACTAAGTGCTGTAAATTAATTAAAGTATAATCAAGTGCGGATTAACCCTTTGAGGCGCAACCCTTTCCCAATGCTGAAAAAAAGGGCAGCCGTTGCCATCGCTCGTCTTAACTACCAGCAAGATGGCGGACGATTGAAACCTTCATCGCGTACCACAGATCTAGAGACTCTTTTTAGATGACAGCCAGCTGTCGTCAAAAAAAGGGTCTCTAGTTCTGTGGCACGCGATGAACGTTTCGATCGTCCGCACTCTTTCTGGTAGTTAAGTCGAGCCATGGCAACGGCTGCCCTTTTTTCAGCATTGGGCAATCTATCCAGCTGTTCTCGCATTCTTCCATTTTACAGCAGATGCCAGTGCTGTTAAAAAGAATCGTGACCATTTTTTGACGGGAAATGACGTGCTAATAAGTAAAGGAATCTCGTGGAGATATGTCACCAGCAACTATTTTTATAGAAATCAAATGTATTCTTCGTGACTGGCAACAGTCAAAACGTCAGAGTTTGGTGTTCCCAGAGCGGGATCACTGCGCGATAAAGGGTTAAAGAGGAGGGGTGGAGAGGTCACTCTTTACGAGGGCGTTACTGATTATACATTTTTTTAATTTAGGCATTTTATTACAATTATGAATATTCAAAAAAATTAAGGAAAGAATTACTATAAAATTTGCATTCCAACAATCTACTAAAAAAATTAAAAATTCCACTGAGTTTTAATTTTGGCTTTAGAACAGCCCCTTATTTGGAATTCCTTTAGAAGGGCTCTTACAAAAAAGTACATATCACTTTTTATTAATTTTCGAATAAACTTAAATTTCGCAGCATAACTTGAAGCATTTTTAAACGCTGATAGAACGATTTTACTGTTTATCGTCAGCCAAGTTAATTTTCTTTGCTTTTCAAATCAAAACAGCTTTTATTTATTTTTTGCTGGTCATCATGACACTAAAATAATGTTCTCATGTTTTCATTTTGGAAATAAATACGTGGGGGGGGGGGGGGGCAAAGGCGTAGAGTTATATGGGCCCGTGGGGCTCGAGCCCCCCCCAATAAATTGTGAATAGGGGCTGAGCCCACCCAATAATTTACCACTAAATACAGAAAATTAATTTATACTAACATAAAAAAAAGTATTTCACGCCATTTACAAACGTTTAAAAAAACCTTTACTTTTAAAAATTTTCTTCGTTTGATTTCAATCATGATTTAGTATTCATTGTGACGCCACGTAACACACAATGTTACTATAAGCTGCCCCACCAGGCTCTGATTAATTAAAATCAGATTATGCAATGTAAAGTATGAAATAAAGAAAAGTTCAGATGTGTCTAAAATGCACTATCTCATCGAAAATGTTTTTTTTTTTTCCTCCTTTGGATTTTTTACACTGCTTCTATTTTTAACTTGTAACATGGTAGGAAGATACTAACATGGATACTTACCCTACATAGGTGTAGAATTCTATGGCCCATAGGTGTAGAATTCTAGGTGTAGAATTCTATAGGTGTAGAATTCTATAGACCCATAGAGCTCGAGCACCTCCAATAATTTACTTATATATAGTAAGTCATAGCTGCCAACTACTACGGAATATAATTAACCATTTTTTTGTAAACAGTCTATTTTTTAATTATTTTTTTTTTAAATAGCAACCAGCTCGCGCGCGCAGCACAAAAATTTTGCTATATTTTAAGCGGAAAAATCATGTAGAAAAAGTGGTTATATATATTCCATGGTAGTTGGCAGCTATTACTAAGTTATATGTACGTGAATCAGTGGCGTAGCCAGAAATTTTTCATGGGGGAGTTACGACTTCTGCAACTCACATATATGTATACGGGTGTATGATAAGGGAGTGAAAAATATACATTTTGTATGGAAAAAAATTCCTCATGGGGGGTTATGACCCCCCCCTTGGATACGCCACTGACGTGAATATATGTGGTTGTGGGGCCCGGACCCCCAATAATTTTGAAAACTTTACGCTTATGGGGGGGGGGTGAATTCTAAAAATGTACTTTTTTAATAACAAGCAAATTCTTCCTCCGAAAACCGTATTTTATTCGGCAATTGTTTTTGTCCACGTAAATCGGTCATTTTGCCCCGTACGAGAACGTATAGTTAACTGTTATGGAGTGGAAAAAAGCAAAATATCAATACCGACTCACAAAATTTGGCGCATAAATTACCTTTCAAACAAACTTCATTCAAGCAAGTTCGTCTTCTAGAACTAATATTTAAGTAGCACTGAACTTTAAAACAAATTTGTTACTTCCACTCTGCATAACAAACTTCGCACATTCAACTATTTTTGAAAATAAACTTTCTATCTCTCGGCTTCTTGGCTTAAATTCCAGGAATAAAGTGGATTTTCTTTCCCAAAGGATAAGGAAAAAAAATAAAGAAGCCTGGAAGATTGCAATTACTGACTCACCAATATAAACAGTGATTCTATATCAGAGAAGAAATTTAAAGGCTCTCTTTCTCTAATTGCAAAACCAGATCGTCGGCCATGTTGTTTCGTTTTAAACATTTATCGCGGAATTTGTAACTTGTACGTACGTGCGCCGTGGTGATTTTTAAATTATGTATTACTGGCAAGGTTGCCAGATTGGTCTTTTTTTAAGGCCAAATTACATTGTTTTATGTTTATTATCTTAATTTTAAATGAAATACGTTGCAGCGGTAAGGCGCCAAAGCAAGTTTGCCGGATTGGCTTTTTTTTAGGCCAAATTCCTCAAGTTTGGCCTTTAAAAAAAGAAACTGGCAACCCTGCTTTGATGAACTTGGCCTTTAAAATGCCACATTATCCAAAATAACCATATTAGCCAATATATATTATCAGTAAAGTTCTTGCTTTAAAGGGACCAGGTAAGTAAAATTTAGTCAAAAAAATCGATTTTCAATTTTTATATTTCATTAAATACTTTAAACTTTTGTCTTTATAACGATATACTACACTTGTTTATCATAAAAACAGATGTGTTAAAAAAAATTTTATACTTCCCCGAGGCACTTCATAGTTTATACGTACATGTGAAATCTTTAAAGCGAATTTCATCAACATGTGCATTCTACAGGTTTCAGCTCCTTTTTCTGAATATCTATAAAACTTATGAACTAATTTTTTAATGACAGATATATCATATTATATTACATACTTTAACAAGGCTTTTTATTAATATATTGATAATTGTTCATTTTACGCAGAAAGATTCTATCAAAAATGAAAATTTAAAAAGGATTTTTAGTAAAAAATTAATTTTTGTCCTTTTTATTTAGAAGGAAACTGACGTGTTAAAGTATGTGAAATATGTTATTCTAACTGCAGTAAAAATTTTGTATCATTATCTTTCACTATTTCTGAGAAAAAGGTACACAAATTTGATAAATTTAACATGGCAAAGATATACATGGCCTTCATATACATGGCACCTGGTCCCCTTAACCCTCTCGTCACCCTGAACCTCATATGAGGCTCCTACCTCAAATAGCAACATTTAGAGAGAAAACAATTGAATTGAGTATTTTTTTCTTTCAGTGATATCAATATCATTCATTCATGTATGAAAGTATATGAGTCTCTTAACTAGATGCATAAATCGTGCCTAGATTGCAGTACTAGTCCATTCAGATCACTTTTTACAGTTTTCGTTTCATTGTTTCAGGAGAAAAATTAAGAAAATATTGACGCTGCTTTTTTACTGTTTTTTTTTCTTTTTAAGGTAAGTATAGTTTTTTTCTTATTCCTCAACTTTTACCTAATATGTGCATCCTTTTAAATTAATTTTAGCATAACAAAATGCTTCGAAAATGCAGAAATTAATATTAGAAAAATCTAATATTAATCGACATTAGAAAAAAATATTGTTGCATGATTTATAATAGTATTTCAGATGCATTCAATGCTAGACAGATTTTTTTTTTCTCTGATTTTTCATAATTTGGTGACGAGAGGGTTAAAATGTAACAAATATTAATTCTGTGTTCAGGAACACCCTGCTAGTTGCGAAAAACTTGTTGACAATTCATTTGTTTAAATTTTATATAAAGAAATTACAGTACTTTCCGGTCCCCCTAGTACTACATATGTGATTTGAAACTCCGTTTAAAATCGGTTCGTTTTAAGGCCTACTGTGTGTAGTTGATGATACTGTGTATAACTGTGTTCTATAAAGATATATCTCTCCAGTATTGTATAAAGAAATATTTCTCGTTCATTTTCAAAACAAAAGTTTCAATTTTTAAAGATGTATTCGACCTCCTAGCAAAAAATTCCCAATTAGTAAGATGTCCCCCAAACACTAATAAGGTGATGTATAAATTTTCAGCCATTCATCATAAATCACCTAAGATGCATATTTAAACAAAGATATTCAGGGACTGTAAAAGTGCATTGCAAGAGTGAAAAACATTATTTTCTTTCCTGATTTTTGACCAACCTCTGAAACGCGATCATCCGACCGATTTTTTCCAGTCGAGAGCCATAGAAAAGGGGTTTTAAGTCATCCTATATTTATCTTCATATCCCTGACACTTTTTATCATATAATTCTGCAATTTTGTTCATCATCTCATAATTGTATGGAGACATATGGCATATATGGAGACGGGGGTCGTATTACAAATTTAAAAAAGTGTAAATTTCTGAAAATTAACAACAGGAATTTTTTCTTAAGGCACCCTTTTATCCTATCTTATTTCGAACATCTTTTCAATTTGCATTGCCCGTTTTTATCTAATAGATAAAGAATTAAAGCGTGTTATAACCCCCTTTTTGAGACAACCTGTATAGGACACTATAAATTATTTTACTCTTGAGATCAGAAAGATGAAACATTCACTCTGAATATAATGAAATCGAATCTAAAAGAAGACATCTTTGGTTATATTTTTTTTAATTCCTCCTAACCAGACACAGCCATTGCTATTTTAGGGGGGGGGGAGTATGGTGATAAACTTCCAAATCAAATATCGGTTTTTACCAACTTCTATATATTTTCTATCAACTATATTACCAAACTTTTTACTTTTGCCAACTAGGTTTGCGTAAATTTGCCAAGTGTACCAGAAATAGAAAGTAAATTTAAAAGTTTTCATGAAGTTTGCCAACTAGATATTTAATTTTGCCAAGTTTAATATAATTTTGCAAGTGTTACTGGTGGGGGAGACTCCCTCCTACCTCCCCTTTAGCAAGGGCCCTGTATCCAGATCTATTCTTGCTCCTAGTTACTCATTGTCAATAAGCAGTATAAGTTAGATACGGACAGGCTACCAACTTGTTGAGTCCACATTTTATTTTTTCAAGAGAAAGCATGTGCTCTTGACGAAAGATAAGATTACCCTCTCCAGTTATTACCCCATACATGACGCAAGAAAATACAAATTATGAAAATTAATTACGTAGATCTATCAGTTTTAAATTGGGTGTCTTGAAAAAATTGACCTAACACTTCTAATCAATCCAGACTCTTCCAGGATTTCCTTTTGGTTGGGGGGGTCTAGCCGCTATATGATGGACATCAGTCATCTGAGCACATATCCAAAGAAATTTTTTTCTTCGTTAACGCATTTTATAAGGACATTTGCATTTTTACTTAAGAGGTCTTAGGAGGATTAAGAATCCAAAATACCGATTTTTAAATTTTAATTTCATTTGAAGCGTTAGTTACTTCTGAGCATTTTGACCTCAATTTCATGCAATAAATCCAACTAGAACCGGGGATACACGTAAAAACGTTTTATGAACGCTTCATATTTGAACGCAATAAGGTAACTTTAAACTGCGTTTTCTCAAAATGCATTTTTATGAACTATCCGCAAGATAACAAAATTTCTATGATTCGTATCTTCACGAAATTTTGTATAGTTATAACTGGTATCAGTATCTATAGAATGAATTAATATTAAAATAATGAATTAATATTAAGAATTTTAAAATTGTATTTGAAATTGAAATTTGAAAAAAAAATCGTACTTTACCCTTATATTTCTGCTAAAAATTTCAAAAGTTTTTCTCTCTCACTTTTAATATTAATTCACTCTATAGATACTGATACCAGTCATAACTATACAAAATTTCGTGAAGATACGAATCATAGAAATTTTGTTATCTTGCGCATAGTTCATAAAAATGCGTTTTGAGAAAACGCAATTTAAAGTTACCTTATTGCGTTCAAATATGAAGCTTTCATAAAACGTTTTTAATGTGTATCTTCGGTTCTAGTTGGATTTATTGCATAAAATTGGGGTCAAAATGCACAGAAGTAACTAAGGTTTCAAATGAAATTAAAATGGAAAAATCCATTTTTTGAATTCTTAATCCTTCTAAGACCCCTTAAGTTAATTTGAATAGCTGTAAACAATCGGATGCCTATAGAACATCACTGTCCCATAGTCACCCGAGTTGTACAATGGCTGTAGAATTATTCTACCACACCACGACTACTGGTTCGATACCCGACTGGGCTTTGGTGTTATTTCGCCTGCCCCTTTATTGGAAATAATGTTGATCAAAGGATTAGTACTGCCAGCCTGGTAGTGGTCAGTGCCTATAAAAGACCAGTTCCAGGTACTGGAGAGAAAAGAACACGACTATTCAATAAGAGATATACTGTATATTCTAATGAATTGAAAACTTTGTAAAATACCACACATTAAACGAAAAACTAATACTATTTTAATCTGAGTTCGTTTACAAAAATTTTAATTAATTTTCTATTTAAATACTTTAGCATTTTACCTTTAGTTTCTTGGTTAAGTGTTCTTATACCATGTCATTTTTATTCATTCCCACTATAAACTTCAATCCACTTGCAATGTTTTAAATTATTCATTTATTTAATTATTCATCTCCAACTATTTAAAGTATAGGATTTCATATTCATTCATAACATTCACATACATTCATTCATACTTAAAGAATAGGGTACCCATAAAGCCATAGGATTTGGCATATTAAATTTTCAAGCCGCAGTTATTTGACACATATATAGGAATTTCAATGTATAACATGGTGGAACTATAAAAAAAAGCTACACGTTACATGCATTTATTTATGTATAAATCTCAGCATTGTCATTCATAAAATTCATTAGCATTTATTTTTAATCTTACATTTCAAAGGTATAATTAATTGTCTAATAAGTTATTACGTATTTATTACATAATTAAATAAAAACTTTTAAAATTCTTTTTAATAATTCGAAATAAGTTTTGTAAAAGTAGCGCTATGCGTATTTTCCCCCTCAAAAATATTAATATTTCCTTCCAAAAAAAAATATAGTTTTTAGTTTTAATGTAAACGTAATAATGCTCGTCAGTTTCACGTATATTTTAAAAGTACCTAATAACTCAAAATTGAAATTTTTAAATTGTAACATCCCTTATCCCCTCAAAAGCCACATAATGGGCATATTAGCAAGTTAACGATGCATTGTTAATAACTAGACCGCGGATTATATGCACTTAAAAAAAGACAAAATATACATCAAAAATCTAAAAATATGCACTAAAAATCTAAAAATAAGCACCAAACAACTGAAAAAATATTCACATATTAACAGAAAATAAAAACGTATTTACTTGTAAAAGTATTTTCTACCACTTGCAATTATGACACATTTTTTCCTCTTTGAAACTTCAAACATCATGAAAACAGAATGAGAAATTTTTATTCATAATCTTAGTGATATGAAATATGAATTAAAACTGCTTTCAGTAATTTTTGTTGCAATACACAGCTAAGTGTTTTTCTAAATTTTCAGTATTAAGGCTTTCTCTTTTATCATCTAAAATCATTTTGTAATCTGAAAATGCTCTTTCAACATCAACGAATGTCACTGGACAGTACGTATAATATCAGGTTGTAACGAAAGTTTTCCGCCATATCTGCCTGAAAAACTAACTTCTAACTCCTTAGATAACTCTTTTTGAACTTTCGGTACCAAACCTGCACAGTTTCACATGATACAACAATAGTACTTAAAGCTGTACTCATAATTTGTTGATATTATGTAGCTGACTTTTTGCAACACAAGTGGAAGTAAATGATGGTTCTAATCCTCTAGAGTGATAGTTCCATTTGGGACACCTTATACTTAATGATAACTCTATTTTTTACAGATTTCACAACACAGTGTTATAAAGTAAGCCTCTTTCTTTCAAATGCCGAAAATCTTTTGACAAAATGTGAGCAAATACACCAACGCGAACTGTGTGCTGACGATGTTTGCGGTGGCGGGTAACTTTCGTTACAACCTAATACTTCGCTTTGGGTGGTTCTACTTTTTCCGGTAATTCACTCCCCTCACTATTAATAAAATTATTTATTTGATTCACAGCCAAAAATCCTGAATTTTTATTTAAAATAAAATTCAGTTTCTCACTGATTTCTTCTCCTAATGACTCTGTAATCTTACCAGCTCATTCCTGTACTTTTACGACTTGACTCATTACATCACTCTGAAACAGATTTTGATATTCTAATTTTGTATGTGTGACGTTAAGAAGGAAAAACGTGTTTCGATTATCGATAGAACTTTTCGGATATCACTAAGCATTTCTTCCGCAATGAAAAAAGAAGAAGAATCGACGCTGCCCAAAGCATTAACTACATCTTTTATAGAGATAGGTCTTGTCTGTAATCTGAAGTCCACGTCTTCATTAGGGTTGGCATACTTGCTTTCATTCTAGCCGTTTCTGAAATTTTAATATAAAGGCTGACCTAGGGAATGCAATCCCGATCCCGCGGGAACGGGATCCTGCGGGATCCCGCACAAATATTTGCGGGACTAGTCCCGCGGGATTACGATCCTAATCCCGCGGGATTGATACTGAGAAATAAATTATTTTTTATGAAAATTTCACGCCGCTTTCCCAATCAATAGACCGAAAATTTTTGAATAATCATGTCTCTTATCTAACAATAAACGAATCAATAATTAAAAATTTTAATTTAAAGTTTTTTTTAATTAATAAAGTTTTTTTAATTAAGTTTTTTTTAATTAAAAAATTAGTAAAAAATTTATTATTCGTTAAAAAAAACTTTATCCACACTTCTAAGAGTCTCGATCTAAATCTAAACATCGTAATCTAAATTTTTCGCAAACTTCCCAGTCCCAAATGAACTGAAATATTTCATACTAATTTATCTCTTAGCGAACAGTCAAGAATTAATTATAAAAATTTTCATTTTAGTTTTTAATTGTTTTTAATTCACACTTTTAATTATTTTACTAAAGTTAAATCTAGACTAGGAAATGATTCATTGGATTTGTTCGATTTTGTGCGTTCTTTTTTCAGCAACTGAGACAATAACGTAAGTATGGGGATGTATTTATAAATTGTTTTTTTTTTCTGTAAATTCCTGATTTTTAGAAACTAACATAATATATTAAGGCATAACTTAGTATATCATTCTGAAAATCATAATTATAATTTTCATATTTCTGTAAGTTATTGTATAAACTACCTCATAAGATTAATTATTATTATTAAAGCTAGCTTCATAGTGCTTAAAATCTTACTTTTTTTTTTACTTTTCTCTCTTGAAATGAAGCTCTAGCTAAATGAAATGTCAATCCCTCGGGATTGCGGGATCCCGCGGGATCATTAAATTTCACTCCCGAAATCCCGCAACAAGAAAAACAGTGCGGGATTGCATTCCCCAGGCTGACCTAATTTAAATTGTTGCAAATACATACGAAAAAAATTTAAGGCGTATATGCTATTTTGCTGGGAGCCTGAGGTTGTATAAATATTTCAAAGCGTGGGACCTAAAGAGTTAAAAAAAAATACTGAAAGGAAATTTTAAAAAATCTGGAGTGACTCCACTCGACTTTCCGAACACTTACGATTAAGATCATTACCAAGCATTTAAATAAATTTTAATCGATGAATAATTCAAACATATATACCAAATTGAAACTCAATCGAATGCACCGTTTAAACGCTTGCGCAGTTTCAAGAATTTCTCCCCATATGCCATTATGCCATAATATAAAAGAAAGTTTTGTCGTAGCCCTGTAGGAGAACACACCAAAATCAATACCGGTCTTAGGATGGTGGTTTATAACATGTATACCCAATTTGAGCTCAATCGAATGTATCGTTTAAACGCTAGCGCACTTTCAAGAATTTCCCCCGATAGGCCATAATGTAAATGAAATCTTTGTCATAGCCCTGTAGAAAAACTATAAGTCCTATGCACACCAAAATCAATAACGGTCTTGCGACGGTAGTTTATAACATATATACCCAATTTGAGCTCAATAGAATGTACCGTTTAAACGCTAGCGCACTTTCAAGAAATTTCAAGAATTTCAAGAAATTTCAAGAATAATGTAAAAGAAATCTTTGTCGTAGCCCTGTAGAAAAACTATAAGTCCTATACACACCCAAATCAATACCGGTCTTGCGACGGTGGCATATGACATATATATCCAATTTGAGCTCCATCGAATGCTCCGTTCAGGAGCTATCGTGTTCACTCACATACACACAAACACACACACACACACACACACATACACACATACATACATACATCTCGTAAAAATAGCATAAATGGATTCAGAAGCCCTCAAAACGTGTAAAAACACCAAAATCTCGAAGTCGAATTTTTTCATGATTACAATACTTTCCTTACATGGTACATGTTCGGAAAGTAAAAAGTTGCAAATTCAAAGCTAAAGATATCGAAATATGCATCCAACAGAGGAAATGCGTCATTTTATGCAAAATCATCAAAAACACCTGAAATATACAATTGCATATGCAATTATGCGATTGCATATAATCCGCGGTCTGTTAATAACTCTTTTGGACAGACATCGTTGTCTGTGCCGCACTGTGGCACACTTTTAAATCACCTGCTCAGTCTTAACACATCCTGTCGAAATGAACTATTATACAGCTGGTGTCGAAAGAATTGAAGAATAAGTCTTTTTTTTACGGAACATCAAAATGCGGAACAAATAAAAAATAATGAAAGTATGAATACATATTATATCAGGTTGTAACGAAAGTTTTCCGCCAACAAAAAATTCCAAACAAAGTTAGAAAAAGAACCTTAAAGGAGTACCTTTAATGCGGATAGTAATCACCACCCACATCTATAATTTTCCACCAACGTTTTGGTAGTTTTTCAAAACCTTCGGCCCAGTAACATGGGGGGCAAGAGGCCAAAAACATAATTTTCAAATGCCAAAAATCGTTTTACAAAATAGGAGGAAACAGGCGAATGCGAACTGTTTGCTGAGATCATATCTGAGTTGGCGGGAAACTTTCGTTACAACCTAATACAATGGAATTTTTGCACTTTAAACACCACCGTTTTGAATGGGTCACGGGGTGGAGCGAAAAAATCTTTATTTTAAAATTCGCAATGCCTGAGTCATTAAAGGGGGGCGAAACTGATGTGAGCAAATTGTTTTCAAATTTCAGCTCAAAATAGTGTCATTTTCAGGTTCCACGACTCAAGCAAATATTTTTCTGCCTTATTTTTATTAAAATAATGATGTTTAATTAATTAATTGAATAACTAGTTATGTTTTTTATTATTAAATATCTTTATTAATGCGTTATTATCGCATGTCCGTGCTGGAAATCGTAGATTTAGAAGCAAAAGTCGACTTAGGATCTGATTCAGAAATGGAATATGCCTCAGAAAATGATGACGATTTCGTTAGTCAGGAAGCCCAATGTCGGAAAACGACTGACGATGAGATTCCCTAAATCTCCAAGACAGACACAATGCCCGAACTAGCTGTTGTTCTTGACAGAGCAGGTGTATCGGAGTATTAATTATTCAATTAATTAATTAAACGTAATTATTTCAATAGAAATTCATAAAAGACTAAAAAGACATTGGGAGTATAGTCGCTTGAGGTGTGGAGCCTGAAGATGACAATATTTTGAGCTGAAATTTGGAAACAATTTGTTCTTATCAGTTTCGCGCCATTTAATGACTCAGGCAGAGGCGTAGCCAAGGGGGGGTCGTAACACCCCCCCCCCATGAGGAATTTTTTGCCATGCAAAATGTATATTCTTCACTATATTATCACACACACGTATACATATATGTAGAATCCGAAGTTTCAATAAGAGCGCAGCTGCTGAAAGGGCTGAGAGATCTTCACCCCTTCCTTTGAGACCCCCCCTTGACGTGGGAGGTCACGTGGTGTTTTGTTTTTCGTGGCTGGCGAATTTCGGAAGAAGCGAGGAGTGAGTTAGAGTGAAGTTGAGAGAGACGGACGGATTTTTGAACGTAGATGGAATGGAACCTTTTTTGGTGCATGCCTGGGTGGCGTATATTCTTGTTCTTTTTTAAGCAGTGAATCCTGTGTGGATGATGTTTTGATTACGTACCTAAGTGGTACCAATTTCAAGCATACCTGTGTAAATAGAAGATTTATTAAATGTGTGTGTGTGTAACTTAGACTCGTTATTGAGTAATGCCCTGCTTTTAATTTGAAGCACATAATAGTAATTCATCAATTCATAGGGTCAGTATACGACCCTATATATATATGAGTTGTAGTAGTCGTAACCCCCCCATGAAAAATTTCTGGCTACGCCCCTGGACTCGGGCAATCGGAATTTCGAGAAAATGTGATTTTTGCTCCACCCTACTCTACATTCAGATGTAAATATCCCCTTTTACAAAAATAAAACGTTTCGATTTTGTAATGTATTGTGTCAGCTCCAAAATGCCACGAAAAATCTCTAAATTTAGCGATAAATCCCTCAAATGCAAAGAAAAATCGCTAAGTTTAGCGACAAATCCCCCCCCCCTAAATAGGGAAACACTGGGTTCGGCAGTATGGCAGACGCGTCAGTTTGCACTTTTAATTCGAAGCGCGCGACGAGAGTGCCTCGCCCTCAGCTGCGATTATTTTTAAAGGCTCCAGAGCATTCATCGCTTTAAATAAAAATGCTTTTCCAAACAAAAGGTCTCTTCTCCTACCCGCCCCACCCCTCCATCTTCCGACAGTCGTGGCACCACTTTAGAGCACTACACTTCCCCCCCCCACATACACCCTCCCCCCCCCTTGCGAAGACGCCCCTGCTTTTGTTATTTTAAGATCAACAGGGGCTGGCACGCTAATACTTTTGAGTGTTATTTTAGGAGAATTTATTAAAATGAAAATCCTCGACCACTTAAAGTCTTGGCTCTCTAAGCAAATATACTGCCCCCCCCCTCTCCGTTTTCCCTCAAACACACACGCATGCACGTATTTCCTCCGTGACGAAATTTCAGATCTAAGAGTTCATTTTGGATGTTTCAATTATTTTTTTTTTTTTTCAAAAACTTTCGTTCGCTTTGTTACGTATTGAAGAATTTAGAAGCGATCGAGAGAGAAAAAAAAAGTTTAATTTTGCTCGCGCATGGCTAGGAAATGACTTGTAACATTTAACCCTCTAACGCGCAGTGATCCCGCTCTGGGATCACCCAACTCTGACGATTTGACTGCTGCCAGTCACGAAGAATAGATTGGATTTCTATAAAAATAGTTGCGGGTGATATAGCTCCACGAGAATTCTTTACTTTTTAGCACATCCTTTCCCATAAAAAAATGGTCGCGATTATTTTTAACAGCACTGACATCTGATGAAAAATGGAAGAACGCGAGAACAGCTGGATAGATTGCCCAATGCTGAAAAAAGGGCAGGCGTTGCCATCGCTCGACTTAACTACCAGCAAGATGGCGGACGATCGAAACGTTCATCGCGTGACACAGATCGAGAGACCCTTTTTTGACGCAGCTGGCTGTGCGCGAGCACAGCCAGGTGTCGTCAAAAAGGGGTCTCTAGATCTGTGTCACGCGATGAACGTTTCGATCGTCCGCCATCTTGCTGGTAGTTAAGTAGAGCGATGGCAACGCCTGCCCTTTTTTCAGCATTGGGAAAGGGTTGCGCCTCAAAGGGTTAAGCTCGTGAAATGGTTTTCAACTTACGTAATATTTATTAACTGATTGCTATAATTAAAGTATATTGGGTATATTTGGAATACATAAAATATATTGAGTAAAGGAGGATTGAGTTACTGAAGTACTGCTTTTACACTGATAAAAGAATTTAAATTAGAAAATTAATGGCATAATTTATTTAAAATGCTGGAAATCACAGAACATGCAGCCGTTTAAAAAAGAAAACAAAACAAAATAAAAATAATAGCCAGTCTTGTTAACCCTTTGAAGTGCACTGGTACATATAATATATACCAGTTACGGTGTGCTAAGTACAGAAAGGAATATTCTCTGATTAATTTCCTGATTTGGGTCCCGTAATAATGGATGATTTTACAAAATATTTGAATTCTGACTTTTTCTTTAATTTATATTTTTATAGAAAAATCAATGATTTATTCTTACAACGAGTACAGGAAACTTCGCTTTTGATTATTAATGACCATGTCATTTTACCTCTCATCCCCGTTATTGAAAATTGTCCGAAAAATGTGTCCCAAAAAAGCGACATAAAAATGCGACATAATTTTACATCACAACAGCTTTAATCTATTGTTACAATATTTCGTAAGCTGTAGAACATGCATCACATGTATTTTTTACATATATAATTATATACTATTAGTTCACAACAGCTTTAATCTATTGTTACAATATTCCGTAAGCCGTAGAATAGGCATCCCATGTATTTTTCTATAAATAGGTTACACTCATAAAAATTTCAACATAGGGTTACCAGGCAAAATACACGAAAGATGAGAGATAAAATGGCATAGTCAATTAATATCATTTTAATATAACAATAATGAAATTAAAAAAATTAGGGAGGTGTCTCCCCCTGAGGGGACTCGTGCAGCCGAGTTTATATATATCTATGCATGTATGTGTAAGAGATTGGCTGTACAAGCATCCGTTACTTTTCCGACTTTTAGTGAATAATGAATTTTTTTGCCCCTGCAAAATGTATATGTTTGAGTAACACTTGTTTCCCCAATTTAAAGTTAAACATTGGCACAACAGTTCACGGCTGGCCATAGCCTGTGAGGCCAGGAGGTCAGCCTGACGTGAGGCTCCCAGAATCTCCCAATCGAGCTTGGTTCTCAATTTACCGACTCATTTAAGGGATAAAAAGCTGAGCCAACCTTGCCCTGTCCTGGAATGGAACCACGGGTTTCCCCAATTTTCTCATCCTATTTTACATTAGGGGGTAAATATATAGCTCCTCCTAAAAATAGGGCCAGAAAATTTTCAAGAACTTTCTACACGTAATTGCGTTTGCAACTCCCTGCGGCTTTGAAAAAGTTGGGGTGCACAGAAACTTTCCTGTTAGGAAAATACGTCTCGTTTGCTCATGTTCTGAGAACAGAGGTTCTTAAACTGGCAGACCCCTGGAGGTCCGCGTAGACATTATAAATTATAAGAATCCGCAAAATATATATAAAGATCCGAAAAATTATAAGAAATGTTTGCGATCAGTTCAAGAAGACTGCATCAGAGTTACAAATAAAGCACTCCAATGTTTGATTGCGTTCTGCGCAACTTATTTACGTTAAATATAAAATCATAGCACAGAATAGCGATTAATGTAAAAGCGTGCCTCAAAATAAAATTTTTCGACATGGCATCCGAAATTGAGGTTTTGGTTTCAAGAAAACAACAGCACAGATCTCATTAACAAAAATTATTTGCAGAAACATTGTCATAAGATCTATTTTGACCAATATTCGACCAAGAAATGTTTGCATGAGTTTAGCCCTTTAACGTGCAGTGTTCCCGCTCTGGGTACACCAAACTCTGACGTTTTGACTGTTGCCAGTCACGAAGAATAGATTTGATTTCTATAAAAATATATGACATAGCTCCACGAGAATCCTTTTACTTTTGAGCACGTCATTTCCCGTAAAAAAAATTGTCAGGATTATTTTTAACAGCACTGACATCTGCTGAAAAATGGAAGACTGCGAGAACAGCTGGATGGATTGCACAATGCTGAAAAAAGGGCAGTCGTTGCCATCGCTCGACTTAACTACCAGCAAGATGGCGGACGATCGAAACGTTCATCGAGTGCCACAGATCTAGAGACCCTTTTTTTGACGACAGCTGCACAGCCAGCTGTCGGCTGATAGGTCTCCAGATGAGGAGGGTCTCCAGATCTGTGGCACGCGATGAACGTTTCGATCATCCGCCATCTTGCTGGTAGTTAGAGCGATGACAACGGCTGCCCTTTTTTCAGCATTGGGAAAGGGTTGCGCCTCAAAGGGTTAAAACTTAGTCTTAATATAATTGTTCGGCCAGAAACTGCAGAACAATGTAAAATATTTCTGGTTGGGATAAAAAATAATGTTGTTCAAGAAAGGTTCCTCCGACTAAGTAAGTTTAAGAACACCTGTCTTAGAAGGTAAAATACAAAGTAGTAAATAAATTGATACAAATAAATTATATAAAGTGTACAATAATCAGGTTCTTGTTTAAAATGGAATACTTCCTTTAAAACATCCAAACAGGTTCTGTTACCATCCCACATAACTTTACAGCTTGTCCCTAAAGCCCTACCAAACATAAAAACTTTAAATGTCGTAAAAATATGCTGCCGTCATATCATATAACACTTCTCTTCATATTTTTGTTTCATTTATTTGAAACCTTTTATGTGACCTATATGATGATTTGGTCTCAGCGGTATGTGCACAATTTTTCTTAAGGTGATATAAAATTTTGCAATGTACACAAATACCTTTTTCCAGATAGAATTTTATTGAGGCGTTTAATCCGCAGACTTTTATATAATCGTCGCAAAATTAAATAGAATGTGGTGATAGTTTAATTTTTCAACTTATGTTTTTGATATTTTAATTAGGGTGTAGGTTGTTTTCTACGATGTATTTTTTATTTGTATATCATATCGTTCAATTTTTATCTGTTGTGAAAACTTAATGCATTTCATCTTTGTCTAAGGATATCTAAAGTCATTATTTTGTAAACTTTAAAAATTTTATTAATTGAAAATTTTATTTTGTATCGCTTAGGTAGATTTACGTCCAAACACATTAATCAATGACTGCCCTAATGTACTGGATTAGTGTGTTAGTGCAGTGTAATGCGTTAAGGAAAATATACAAGAAGGGTATCTTCCTAGGTGATGGATGCCTTGGGTGGGTGACTTTTTAACTGGTTCTAACATGTATACACATTACATCTGATCACATTGCATCACATCACATCATCTTAACTTCATTTTTTTAATTTTAACATTATAGTAATGATCATTAAAATTGAGAAATCTTTAATTTGCCGCATAAATTACACGAAAACTGGAACAATTTAAAGAGTTCTTTAACTAAATTGGATATTTAGTAAGAAATGTACCGATCGGAAAAATAAAAATACATAAATATTAAATCAGAACAATAATTTACTGTCCCTTTAAAAACACTCGTATTTTATGACTATTGCAGCTAGCTTGTGTGTAATTATCTTTGCATGTGTGATAAAAAATCTTTCAGATGCCCATGGGCCGCACATGCGCATTATGCAACGCCTGTAATAGATGCAGAGACTCCTGAATAATTAACCAAATCAGTGATGTTTTGAGGTATGTAGCCCTGTAAATGATTTATAGCCTCAATCTTAATCCATGATATTAATAAAAACGTTGTAAAAAGGCTTAAAGCAAGTACTTTTACTTAAACTTTCGAAGAATTAAATTCGCCAATTTATTAGAAAAACGACATTTTTCTATGTTATACAAAGGTGATTTAACGAACCATGAATAGCCATAATGTGCTTGCTCCACTTTTCTCTTCATATGTAACCTTAATATGCATCTGAGATAGAAATAAACACTCGAGTACGAAATTTTAAAATACTCTCAGCTAAAAACTCTCCATCGTTGAACAGTTGATGATCGTGGCTATTTGGGCTAGCTAATCTCACTTCGTTTGCCTTGGGCGACATATTTCAAACTGTGGTATGGAGACAGAGCTATGTTTTTACTTTCCGAGCATGTACCATGTAAGGAAAGTATTGTAATCATGAAAAAATTTGACTTCGAGATTTTGGTGTATTTACACGTTTTGAGGTCTTCTCAATTCATTCGTGCTATTTTAACGAGATGCATGTATGTATGTGTGTATGTGTGCATGTATGTTTGTGTGTATGTGAGTGAACACGATAGCTTCTAAAAAAGGGGCATTCGATTGAGCTCAAATTAGGTATATATGTCATAAACCACCGTCGCAAGACCGGTATTGATTTTGGTGTGTATAGGATTTACAGTTTTTCTACAGGGCTACAACAAAGATTTCGTTTACATTATGGCCTACGGGGGGTAAATTCTTGAAAGTGCGCTAGCGTTTAAACGGTACATTCGATTAAGTTGGTTATATAAGTTATAAACTACCGTCGCAAGACCGGTATTGATTTTGGTGTGTATAGGACTTGTAGTTTTTCTACCGGGTTACGACAAAGATTTCTTTTACATTATGGTCGATGGGGGGAAATTCTTGAAAGTGTGCTAGCGTTTAAACGGTACATTCGATTGAGCTCAAATTGAAAAAAAAATAAGAATTTTTGCTGAATTATTCATCGATTAAAATTTATTTAAATACTTGGTAATTATATTAACCGTAAGTGTTCGGAAAGTCGAACAGAGTCGCTCCAGATTTTTGTTTTCAAATGGCAATAAAATATTGGGTTGTAACGAAAGTTTCCCGCCACTACAAATATCGCCTGCAAACAGTTCACGTTGGTGTGTTTGCTCATATTTTGTCAAACGATATTTGTCATTTGAAAGAAAGATACTTACTTTAGAACACTGTGTTGTTAAAAAATATCGTTATCATTAAGTACAAGGTGTCTGAAATGGAACTATCACGTTACTGGATTCGAACCATCATTTACTTCCAGTTCTGTTGCAAAAAGTGCTACAGAATGTCAAATAATTATGTGTGCAATTTAGATTCTAATGCTGTATCATATGGCACTGTGAAGGTTTGGTACTGAAAGTTAAAAAACGGGGTCTATGACATTCAAGGAGCAGAGCTATCTGGCCGGCCTACTGATGCTGATGAGGGCCACCTGCGAGAACTTGTGGGAGAAAATCAGTATTTAACCACTTGAGAGCTAGCTAAAGAGTTAGACATTAATGCCATGCCCATTAGCCATGCTATGCATCCCATAAACTTCATGTACAAGTTCAATCGCTGGGTGCCGCATGAGCTGACTCAAGCAGATTTGGCGGAGAACTTTCGTTACAACCTGATAATATAATTTTATGATGGAATGTTGCTCCAAAAAGGGGACATTTTGCAACACCGACTTTACAAGTCTGACCGTCTGTTGCCAAATTGTGACATGTGAATCTCAGCATTTTCGCAAAATGACACGTGACGTACCATGGGTGTGTAGAGAACTTGTCATTTCGGTTCGACCACTCACGGGGGGAGGGTGTGGGAGGATAGTCCCTGAACTTATTGACTTTAGTTGGCATTTTAAAACACAATTCCGTATCACATTTGTGTAACAATAGCAAGTGGAGCAAAACACTTTTTAGTTTCACCTAATAATGACTTTATACCATTTAACAACAAAAAAATATAACACAATACCTACCTTATTTCTGTTTAAGAAATATCTTTTATTTACATTCGAAACCGTCTCTGATTTCAAAAGAAAGAAAAGGGAGACGGTATTTTAAATATTTTTCTTCTGCAGACACGCCTAGAGAAATTCCATATGTTGTATTTCACATATTCATTTTAAAAGTTAAATTCTTCATGAAAGTTTATATTTCCTTCCCCCGCCCTATTTTTTTTTTTTTTTTTTTTTTTTTTATCCATTCAAGAAACTGTTTTCAATTTTCTTTTCCTCTGATATTTCTCTCTAAATGCCACGACGAAAGAGAATTTTTCTTTTTTTTTTTTTTTCAACTTTGAGAAAAGAAAAAAAAAACAGGCAAAACGTCACACAAAGTCAACTTATGATTATGTAGAAACTTTTCTGCTGTTTTATAAACAAATTTCTTTTGCGAAAATTGCGCAATTTTTAGGCAGGAGGGGGCGGGGGGGGGGCAAGAATCTAATCATGTGCCAAATTATGCCGTACGAGAGTTATGTCACTTCGCAGTAGTTGAAAGTAAAGTTTTTATTCTCCTTCGGTGGCAACGCTTTTCAAAGTTTTAGATGACGCGTGGATTTTTTTTTTTTTTATGGTATTTTACTTTTTCTCGTCTTTAGGTTTTGTGCGTTTAAAAATATAGGTACACAGATTTAGAGAAGGAAAAGTAAAAAATAAAAATGAACGCGGCATGTGTTAATATGATTTTTACATATTTATATTTTTGCTTATGTATATTTATCATTTTTTCTTCTTGAAGAAAGATCAGAACTTCTTTTTTTAACTTTTACTTGACTGCAAATTTAAAATTACTTTAAAAGACATTTTGATTGTTCAAAATTCGCCTGTTAGAAGCATTTTATACATATGTGTGTGCCTCCTGCATTTTATACGTATGTCTGTGCATTTATTTTTATTTTATTATATTTTTTATTAAATTGAGCTTCACGTGAAAATTTAAAAAAGAATTTACTTAAAAACCTTGTTTAATAAAATGTAAAACATTATAAAAAGAGAGAGAGATAGAAGAAAGGCTTAAGCTTTTTAAAATTTATAAGTAAAATGTTAAATATTTGTTTTTTAGTGAAAATCAGAAATTGTGTTTATCTAATGTTTCTCAGGTGAATCTCTCTCATCTTAGTAGAGGAAATATGAATTAAGCTGTTAAATAATTATTAATTCGTACTATAGCTTTTTAGTTTTTCGATTAGCTATATCGAAAATGAAAACTTCCATTCAAAATAAAGAATAGACAAAAGAGAAACAAGCTTTTCAATGATTTCTTAGACATCAAATATTTCAGTTATTGAATTCAATCTCATATTAGCACTACAGAAAAAGTTAAAGAGCTGAATGGATGAACAGGTTAAGTCGCATGTTTTAATGGAGATTTTGTGGGTAGAAGAACATGTTAAGAACTATATTAAGTACTGAGCGTTAACTGGTTCTGCCAGTTCATATTATAAGGAGGTTTTATGTCGAAGATGTTTTGTACACTATACGAAAAAAGACATTCTATCAAGAGAGGTTAGAATTATCTGAGAGACGCTCCACGCGAAACGTTTTGAGGTCATCTGCTTTCAAAAATGCTTGGTAGCCTAGTATCACCAGCGCCCCTAGAGAGGAAAGCCGCGGCGCTTACTTGTGACGTCACACCAAGTAGGTTAAGTAAAGCATTTCCATTGGGTTTGGGCATTTCCATTGAGAGGAGAAACCCAATAGAAACGCTTTGCTTTACCTATTCGGTGTGACGTCACAAGTAAGAGCCGCGGCTTTCCTCTCTAGAGAGCTTTGGTATCACGCATGTAGTTGGTAGAGAGCTGTGGTCGTAAGTCAAAGCACGGAGATATAGTTAGCTGTCAGTTGTGGCCGAAGGTCAGTGCACGAAGGCGTAGCTAGTTGACAGTTGAGCTTATCCCTATGGATTCCTTGCTCTACATGGCGAAAGCTGCCTGTGGCGTCCCCATTATTAGCACTCGGGTGCTATTTCTTTCAAGCACGGGATTTTTGTCTACGCAGCACGCCGTGGTCACTTTTCCGTTTGATTCATGTTTTAAGCAGAGTGATTTGATATTGCCAACTGAAATATGGACTATCCCTTCAGATGATTTTCAAATACCAGGATTCACTTGGGTCGAACGTATAGACAGTGGTTTCCAAAACAGAAAGCCATCTGCAGTTATGATTTTTATAGAGGAAAACTTTATAAAAATCACTTTATATATAAAAAGAATATGAAACACTTTACCAGTGGCTACACGAGCCAGATTCAATGGTGTTCAAATGTCATTGCGTATGTTCAAGATAAAGTGAGATTTGCAGTTACAATACGCTAGTGCTCGAATTTCTTATGAAGATAAATTAAAGGCCTATATTCGAAACGTTACTGAAGGAGGATGATTGTAAAACTGTTTTAGTAAGGGATTTTAACACAAAATTCAATTCCGATCAAGGATCCGATTTCATAACTGAAATAGATACTTTAGATTTTCCAATACGCACTCATCCAAAACATTTCACCGCTAGGGGCCAAATCACAATGGATGCCATTTTCAGCAACAAAATGATGCGAACAGGAGTCTATATGAGCATATAGAGTTATCATTTTCCTCTATATAGCAGAATTGATTGGATAGATTTTTTTTTTTTAAACTGAAATTCTTCCGGCCGAGTGTGTAAATAAAATCTGGAAGAATTTCAGTTTTTTTTTTTTTTTTTTACTTTCCGAACATGTACCATGTAAGGAAAGTATTGTAATCATGAAAAAATTCGACTTCGAGATTTTGGTGTTTTTACACGTTTTGAGGGCTTCTGAATCCATTTATGCTATTTTTACGAGATGTATGTGTGTATGTGTGTGTGTGTGTGTATGTGTGTGTGTGTGTATGTGAGTGAACACGATAGCTCCTGAACGGAGCATTCGATTGAGCTCAAATTGCATATATATGTCATAAACCACCGTCGCAAGACCGGTATTGATTTTGGTGTGTATAGAACCTATAGTTTTTCTACAGGGCTACGACAAAGATTTCTTTTACATTATGGCCTATGGAGGGAATTTCTTGAAAGTGCGCTAGCGTTTAAACGATACATTCCATTGAGCTCAAATTCGGTATACATGTTATAAACCACCATCCTAAGACCGGTATTGATTTTGGTATGTATAGGACTTATAGTTCTCCTAAAAGGCTACGACTAAACTTTCTTTTATGTTATGGCATAATGGCCTATGGGGGGGAATTTCTTGAAAGTGCGCAAGCGTTTAAACGGTGCATTCGATTGAGTTTCAATTTGGTATATATGTTTGAATTATTCATCGATTAAAATTTATTTAAGTGCTTGGTAATGATCTTAATCGTAAGTGTTCGGAAAGTCGAGTGGAGTCAATCCAGATTTTTTTCTTTTTATGACTTTTCTAGTTTTGGGTTTGTTTGTTTTTTTGTGTATTCTTTTCATTATAGTAGTTTTACAATCTTTATATCAAAGTTACTAAATTGTCCCTGAACATGGTAATTCACAAGGCTGTTCGATTCTCGATTTTCATCCCTTTCGCTAAAGGGGTCTCAAATGCGCACTCACCGCTGAGGCCGGCAGTCTCTTTCGCGAAGATCTTATACAGGATAGGAGTGTTTTTATTTTTACTATCAAACCCAAAATCTATGAAATTACATATATGAATGCGTTGTTTAACCCTTTAACACGCAGTGTTAAAGGGTTGGTGTTCCAGTGTTAAGGGTTTAGTGTTCCCCGCTCTGGGAACACCAAACTCTGACGTTTTGACTATTGCCAGACACGAAGAATAGATTTGATTTCTATTAAAAAAGTTGCGGGTGACATAGCTCCACGAGAATCCTCTACTTTTTAGCACGTCATTTCCCGTAAAAAAATGGTCACGATTCTTTTTAACGGCGCTGACATCTGCTGAAAAATGGAAGAATGCGAGAACAGCTGGATAGATTGCCCAATGCTGAAAAAAGGGCAGCCGTTGCCAGGAACAACCAGCTGTGTCGTCAAAAAAAAAGGGTCTCTAGATCTGTGGCACGCGATGAACGTTTCGATCGTCCACCATCTTGCTGGTAGTTAAGTCGAGCGATGGCAACGGCTGCCCTTTTTTCAGCATTTAGAAAGGGTTGCGCCTCAAAGGGTTAATAATACTCTGTAGAATACATGCATGTTATGTATCTTACATTTACATACTTTATTTGCTTTTTATTTCTTGTTTAAATGCGTATTTTATAATTTTAATTTTCAATATTTAATAGATGGACGCGAAATGAGAAACAGGCATGTCGTTTCTCGCAAAGCAGCCAAAAAGCTTTCTCTTTGTCTCGCAAAAACCCTATACTGTAATAGTAGGAGAATGGCTGCCTCGTCTATCAAAATCCTTATATCGCAGTGATAAAAATGGCTGCCTCGTCTTGCAAAATCTTTATATTACAATGATAAAAATGTTCGTCTCGTCTCGTAATAAAGCTGAAATTCTCTGTCTCTTCTTCTCTCATATCCATCCCTAAATTTAGGCACCGTTTAACCCTTTAACGCGCAGTGTTGCCGCTCTGGCAATACCAAACTCTGACGTTTTGACTGTTGCCCGTCACGAAGAATAGATTTGATTTCTATAAAAATAGTTGCGGCTGACATAGCTCCACGAGAAACCTTCACCTTTTAGCACGTCACTTCCCGCAAAAAAAAATTGTTGCGATTACTTTTAACGGCACTGACATCTGCCGAAATATGGAAGAACGCGAAAACAGCTGGATAGATTGCCCAATGCTGAAAAAAGGGCAGCCGTTGCCATCGCTCGACTTAACTACCAGCAAGATGGTGGACGATCGAAACGTTCATCGCGTGCCACAGATCTAGAGACCCTTTTTTTTTGACGACAGCTGGTTGTTCCTGGCAACGGCTGCCCTTTTTTCAGCACTGGGCAATCTATCCAGCTGTTCTCGCATTCTTCCATTTTTCAGCAGATGTCAGTGCCGTTAAAAAGAATCGTGACCATTTTTTTTACGGGAAATGACGTGATCTAGAGACCCTTTACGGGATCTTGAGACCCTTACGGGATCTAGAGACCCTTTTTTTGACGCAGCTGGCTGTGCCCGTGCACACCCAGCTGCGTCAATAAAGGGTCTCTAGATCTGTGGCACGCGATGAACGTTTCGATCGTCCGGCATCTTGCATGTAGTTAAGTCGAGCGATGGCAACGGCTGCCCTTTTTTCAGCATTGGGAAAGGGTTGCGCGTCAAAGGGTTAATGACTTAACGTTACTCTCTTGAAAACTAAATGAATTATAGTTTTTATAAAAACGTTCTAGAACACTAACACAAATGTGTGACAGCCAAGGATCAACCAGAAAATGCTCTGGCACGAAAGCGTGTCTACCCTGGAAATGAGTTTTTTTCATGCTGGCACGTTTTATTAGATGTCTGCTTGACAACCGTCGTGAAAGCGTCTAAGGCAGTGTTTCTCAAACTGTGTGCCGCGGCACTCTGATGTGCCGTGAGATATAGTCCAATGTGCCGCCAGGGCTTTTGAAAAATTATTAAAACTGAGTGGTGCCGTATCAGCGATATGACATTTTCTGTTTATCATGTCCTTTGTCTTGTTCACTTTCAGTAAGCTATACACCAAGAAGAGCGAAACTTTTATTTCATAGCATCGAAAACCGTTCTGCCAATTTTTGAAACAGCTGTTTGCGCAAGACCCATGTAAAAACAGGCTTAGCCCTTTCATTGAATGTATTATTATTATTTAAAGTTATTTGTATTTATCAATTTTGTATCACAAAACATTTGCAATTTTTATGTTCAGGCGAGCCGGAAATAATTCTAGATATTTGCAATGTGCCGTCAGCCATTAAAGGTTGTGAAACACTGGTCTAAGGGGTTAAATGTTACAAGAAAATTCAAGGCAGTGATGTGGGGCCACTTTTTTAAATTTTAATTTTCTCTTACGATAAGTATTTTTTTTAATTTAAAAATGCGATATTATAGCAGAAACAATAATAACAAAATAGTGTCGTCTGCATTTTTAAGGCTTAAAGTAACTGATAAAGAAAGTAAATCTGGCAGGTTGAATTGCGAAAAGCCATTATCGTTAGGGTTAGTCGTTCATAAAGGATAAATGATTTAATACTTAACGATACAATTTTTAATTTCATTTTTTCATAAAACTTAACATTTATTGCACTAAAGGGCGGTTTTAACCGTTTGAGGCGCAACACTTTCCCAATGCTGGAAAATGGGCTGACGTTGCCATCGCTCGACTTAACTATCAGAAAAATGACGGACGATCGAAACGTTCATCGCGTGCCACAGATCTAGAGACCCTTTTTTGACGACAGCTGCCTGTGCGCAGCCAGCTGTCGTCTTGCTGATAGTTGTGTCGTCTTGCGTCGTCTTGCTGATAGTTAAGTACTGCCAGCTGTCTTCAAAAAAGGGTCTCTAGATCTGTGGCACACGATCATGAACGTTTCGATCGTCCGCCATTTTGCTGATAGTTAAGTCGAGCGATGGCAACGTCAGCCCTTTTTTCAGCATTGGGCAATCTATCCAGTTGTTCTCGCATTCTTCCATTTTTCAGCAGATGTCAGTGCTGTAAAAAATAATCGTGACCATTTTTTGACGGGAAATGACGTGCTAAAAGTAAAGGATTCTCGTGGAGCTATGTCACCCGCAACTATTTTTATAGAAATCCAATCTATTCTTCGTGACTGGCAACAGTCAAAACGTCAGAGTTGGGTGTTCCCAGAGCGGGAACACTGCTCGTTAAAGGGTTAAAGGCAATTGGCGGGGGAAAAAGCAGGTAGGGGGGGGTCTCGATCCTATCCATTTTCTTGGTAGTAGGGCGAGAGTAATCACAAATTAAGAAGGTGTCTGTCTCTCTTTTTCAGTTACGAGAATCGGTGGTAACATATTAACCTTTTCCGGACGGGCGAAGCGTATAAACTGCTGAGCGAAATTCACCACAAAGAGCGACGAACGCTTATACGTGGCATCATCATGGAGAAAATGATAAAAATGGAACATTTTATGATATTAAAGACTTTCATGTAAATAAGCTAACATTTTTTTAAAAAAATCCGCTGTCATTCAGGATAATTTCTGCAGTGGCGGTTTTCATTCCCGCGGTAACTTCTTCAAAATTAGGCAGCCGTCCGGAAAGGGTTAAGCCATAACACGATTTATTGAACTGATACGCTCTTGACGCTAACAATGACATTAAAAAAAAAATGAATGAAAGAAGAACCCTTAGCAGACAATTTTGGTTAACTTCACTAATACAAGAAACGAAATTTCATCTGGTCAGAAAGACGTCACTCAGATATTCCTGCCTAACTATTTAACTAGTTCTTGAAGAGGGCGAAAAAAAAGTCGTGACTCATCCCTTTTTCCCACATACATATTTTTTTTTTATTACTATTCCGCCCCTCACAATCAAGGATTCCATATCGAGTGTAACTGTGCAGAACGATTCGATTTTTTTTTTTTTTCTCCCCGTAATCGATACAGACTTGTGCCGTCAGCAGAAATTTTCGTCTTGGAAAAAGAGGAAAACGCGCTGCGGATGGAAAGTTAAGTTCCTGTGCGCTCAGCAATGGTAAAAGTAAATTTGGGATAAAGTTCGGGGAAGTTGAGAGTAACATGTTGCAGATAAGGCTACTAGAGATACAGCAAAACTTCTCGGAAGCGACCATTCTCCATTATTCGGAAAAGTGGTCGTTAACCCTTAAACGCGCAGTGTTCCCGCTCTGGGAACACAAAAACTCTCACGTTTTGACTGTTGCCAGTCCGGAAGAATAGATTTGATTTTTATTTTTTAACAGCACTGACATCTGCCGAAAAATGGAAGAATGCGAGAACAGCTAGATAGATTGCCCAATGCTGAAAAAAGGGCAGCCGTTGCCATCGCTCGACCTAACTACCAGCAAGATCGAAACGTTCATCGCGTACCACAGATCTGGAGACACTTTTTTCACGTCTACCCTCCATGAAGAATCCTATTCGAAATGTTCTGAAATCAATTTTTAGGTGTAAGACTGTTTGACCCCCTATCCCCCATAAGTTACGAATTTTGGAAAATGCTTTCCAAAATTCTTTCCAGCTGGCTGTGCGCGGGCACAGCCAGCTGTCGTCAAAAAAAGGGTCTCTAGATCTGTGGCACGCGATGAACGTTTCGATCGTCCGCCATCTTGCTGGTAGTTAAGTCGAGCGATGGCAACGGCTGCCTTTTTTCAGCATTGGGAAAGGGTTGCGCCTCAAAGGGTTAGGAGAGGGGGGTCGCTCAAAGAAGTATAAACATTTGATAACCAAGAAAAAAAATTGCTGAAAAAATTATTTGTTTTGTTATTTATGAAATAACAAATACATAAGTACTTATAAAAACATTTTCGAACCAAGTCTCGAAATAAGTCGCCGCAACCACGGAAAATGCCGCTAGATTATCCAGCGATGATCAACCGACGATAGAAAGTTTAGCTTCGTGTGTACATAAAATTTTATTTCACTTATGTGTTCCTTCTCCATTTCAAATTTAAAGGGTTTTCCAATAGGGAGGATACAATATTAAATGGTTAGAATGGCAACACTGCATATTCTTTTTTTACATTTCTTGTGTCATTTGTGTGTTTAGTCCTATGCTATTTAATCATGGAAAGATACGTGCTTGAACAACGTCTCGAAATCACTAAATTGCTTTATCAAAATCAGTGTTCATATGGGAATATTGAGACGAATTCATGGACGACATTATTCAGTTTTTGTGATTTCCTTCTTTGGAGATATGTTAGGTCACAAGTTTATGCTGATAATCCAATGACAATTGAGCAATTAAAAACCAACATTGAACGCGTTATTCTTGAAATAACACTCCAATTTATGTGAAAGAAAAATGGAAAATTGGGTTGACAGAATGCTGTGTGTACAGAGAACTCGTAGTGCTCACGTGAACTATATTATTTGTCATACTTCATGGCATAATGTAAGCTTTCAAATTAAAAAAAATCTGGAGTGACTCCACTCGACTTTCCGAACACTTACGATTAAGATCATTACCAAGCATTTAAATAAATTTTAATCGATGAATAATTCAAATATATATACCACATTGAAGCTCAATCGAATGCGCCGTTTAAACGCTAGCGCACATTCCAGAATTTTTCCCCATAGGATATAATGTAAAAGAAATCTTTGTAGTAGCCGTGTAGAAAACCTATATGTCCTATACACACCAAAATCAATACAGGTCTTGCGACGGTTGTTTATAACATATATATCCAATTTGAGCTCAATCGAATGTACCGTTTAAACGCTAGCGCACTTTCAAGAATTTCTCCCAATAGGCCATAATGTAAAAGAAATCTTTTTTTTAGCCCTGTAGAAAAACTGTAAGTCCTATACACATCAAAATCAATACTGGTTTTACGATGGTGGTTTATAACATCTATACCCAATTTGAGCACCATCGAATGCACCGTTTAAACGCTAGCGCACTTTCAAGAATTTCTCTCCATAGGCCATAATGTAAAAGAAATCTTTGTTTTAGCCCTGTAGAAACACTATAAGTCCTATACACATCAAAAACAATACTGGTCTTACGATGGTTGTTTATAACATTTATACCTAATTTGAGCTCAATCGAATGCACTGTTTAAACGCTAGCGCACTTTCAAGAAATTCCCCCCATAGGCCATAATGTAAAAGAAATCTTTGTCGTAGCCCTGTAGAAAAACTATAAGTCCTATACACACCAAAATCAATACCGGTCTTGCGACGGTGGTTTGTAACATATATACCCAATTTGAGCTCAATCGCATGTCCCGTTCAGGAGCTATCGTGTTCACTCACATACACACAAACACACATACACACACACACACATACACACATACATGCATACATCTCGTAAAAATAGCATAAATGAATTCAGAAGACCTCAAAACATGTAAATACACCAAAATCTCGAATTCGAATTTTTTTTATGATTACAATACTTTCCTTACATGGTACATGTTCGGAAAGTAAAAAAATGTGTATCACCGAATAATTTATGTGTTTTTTTTTTAATTTTCAAATTGTATCACTCTTGATGGAAAACCCTTTATTTTAAGGTTACTTATGAAATTGCAAAATGCTTACAAGTAAAGTATGTTTTTTCCTGTTCTTTGCATCGCATTGTTCATTCGATTCTTTTTCTTTAGGTTAAGTAAAAAAAGAAAAATAAAAGGAACCTGCAAACTCAATTTACTGCTATTATGTAAGTTTAGGTTGCCGTGAGCTATGGGCACTCATACGATAGTTTGTAGGGAAAGCGGGGTACAAGTCCGGGGACCTGTCCCAGAAAATTACATTATTTCACTGTTGAACCACTTCTACGCCATATCAGTACATGCATCATTACAGTAATATACGTATTTTTCAAGGAAGCTAGTGGTGGGGAGGGGCATGAACCCTCCTGCCTATTGGTATGGGCTCTCATGTCGTGAAGTTTAATTTTCATTTCCAGTTTATAAGAACTTGCTGCATTTTCTCGCTGACAGCTTCAAAATCTTGCTTAAAGCCTTGGAAGGATTGTAGACGTCGTCTTTATGTATCTTTTAACCTTTTAAAGCGCGGTTTTGACTGTCATTGGAAACGAAGAATAAATTTGATTCTATAAAACTACTGGAGGGTGGCATAGTGACACGAGAATCCTTTACTTTTTAGCACATCCTTTCCCGCAAACATTGTCAGAATTATTCGTAAAATTCTCAGGATTATTTTTAACAGCACTGGCACATGCTGAAAACTAGAGAATACGATAGAAATACATTGATATAGAAGAACAACTGGATGGACTGTCCAGTGATGAAAAAAATGGGCAGCCGTTGCCATCGCAGGATTTAACTACCATCAAGATGGCGGTCGATCGAATCGTGCATCGCTTGTCCCATATCTAGAGACAATTTGTTCAAAAAAATGGTCGCTAGATCTGCTGCACGCGATGAACGATTCGATCGACCGCCATCTTGCTGGTAGTTAAATCGAGCGATGGCAGCGGTTGCCCTTTTTGCAGCATTGGGAAGTGGTTGAGCTTCAAAGGGTTAACAATCCCTTTGGAAGAATCGTTGAAGAGATTCAACCAATTTCCAAATCGAGTTTCATTAATCACGGGCATTTGTCTAAGAATTCTATCAATTAAATGACGTTTAGAATTTGTAAACTGTCAGTTTTAGCCAATTGCTTTCTGTGAAAGATGAATTCGTTTTCGACAAACCATGGTTGGAAAGTTTGCTGCTACTTCAACGCTTCTCCCAAAGGGTTTATTAGCAGGTACATGAAGACAACGTTTCCGACCCCACACTGTTATGTGTGATTCTGAATCATATATATATATATCATTTTCACACATTTTATTTTACACAAAGTGATATATTAATTTTACATTACAACCTTGCGGGAAAGTTTCAAAAATCGGGTAATTTTGGAGGGAAGAATATTGTCGTAAGTTTGATCAAAACTCAAAAGAAAGAGGAAAAACTGAATTATTTTACGTCACGTTTGCCTCAAAAAAAAGGCAGTTGGTTTCATTTGAAAGAAAAATTTTTATTAATTTAAAATGAATTATTTACACTTCACTGCACAATAACTCTTGATGCAGAAAAAGTAGTTTTACAGTTAAGGAATAGCCGTTCTCCATAAAATATCTTCATTGGATAAGTGCCGTCAAAAATTTTGATCTATGATAGATATTATCTCGCTCCATTATGCATGGCACAAACTTCATATATTCAGTCTGAGTAGCATCTCAAAATATCTTATGCCTACTGAGTCGGCCACCACCGAAGCCCGGCCCGACCGCCCACTTGCCGCTCCGCTCGGCTCGAAAATCCCAACCGAAACAGATTCATGATAGTAAGACTTCAAAAGAGGTGTGTTCATAATGTATTGATTAAAATGGCTATTGTCTTTAGCTATTCGCGGCTCAACTAATAATATCGGTATTAACGCTCGGCGGCTCGCTCAAATGACCGAACTCACTTAGCATACCTCACAGATCAGAACTTGATTAGTGACTTCAGTACACTTCGTTTACATTTCACTGCATTATAACTCTCCATGCAGAGAAAGGAGTTTTACAGGCAGTTATAATTATCAGTCGATCTTTGGAAATTTCGCAGCAATGCATTTATATTTCACTGCATCATAACTCTTCTTGCAGAGAAAGGAGTTTTACAGGTAAAGAAAGCATCTTTTCGCAAAATATGTGTTATTTGAAATCCCCTTTTTAAAAATATTGAAAATATTCCCCTTTTTTTTATCTATGATAGATCGCTTGTTAATAATCGCATTTTCAAATTTAGGTACTCAGTCGCAGCAAAGTTCTGTTCCTATAATTTGTCAATTAACAATTTTTTCCTCAAGAATTGACGATTTTTAGTTATTTGGGATAACCATAAAAAAGTCCAAAAATTTCAAGGTTTCTGTAATATCTCACCAAAGCCTCACTTGGAAAAATTAAAACTTTCAATCCCTTCATTTAGATGCAAAACAAAGAAATTGAAAAAGGGGTTTCCAGCTTTCCAGGAATTACCGCGAAGAAATTTCGCTAGACTACAAAAGGACAGTGTTCACATTAGTTTTCAAAAGGGGCTGAGCGGATTTTCAAAAAAAGGCACTTTGTTGAGGAAAAGCGCACTTTCGGTTGAGAAAAAGGCCAATTTTTCCGACATTCCATTGGAAAAGATGATAGAGGGGGTAGGAGACATCAGCATTACAAAAAATAAAGATAGGGCGTGGTAGTATTAAGAGGCATTGCACTGGCATATCAGGCTGGGGGTTCCCATCACCGTCTCAGAATTTCATTAATTTTTTTTTTTTTCTTGCGTTGCTTTACCCAAGGAAAGAACAAATCTGAAATATTTTTGATTTACCTCTTTTAGTTTTGGAGTAATGGGGGGTTAAAGTACCCCAGAGGAGTGATGAAGAAATAATTTAGGGCCACTTTGCCACTTTATTATCACGACTGTGACTGGCTCTCTTTTTATCTGATAATATACCTTGGATATTAACATCTCAAATTGAAAATTCATTCGAAAATAGTCAGAGCCCCCAATACCCCCACTATTTAAAAAATACAGTTTTCAAGAATGCTTTAAATCTATTTTTGCACAGTGCAGTTATATATCTTCATATAAAGTGAAACCAATATTAAAAATTTTTGAAGCCCCCTCCCCTCGGTACGGAGCCCCAAATATGGTTCTTAACGCTAATTTATGCAATTTCGAAGGACTGATACAGCTGGCACCGACTTCCCACAGAAGAACTATTGGCATGGAGATGTAGTATCAACCTAATGGTTTCATACTATGAAAAAGCAGGTACAAAAGCAGGTGAAGGTACAACTGTTTCCAAGAAAAATCACAAAAAGTACCTCCTTTTTCGTTACATTCCACTGACACGCATGGGGCATTTCTGGGTCACTTTTACAAGTTTAATCTACTGTATCAATATTGAAAATTAGACTTATCCTACATACATCACAAATATATCCTCCATATATCACAAATAGTGCAACCATAAGAATTACAATACGCTGTGAGGGAATCTCTATAACTACTGATCCTATTCGGAAACTTTTTCCAGTGATAGAAAGCTTCACTGTTGCTGAGTATTATAGGGTACCTTTCATACATGTAGCATAAATAGTTCTTTTACAGGGACATTCAAAAAAATTCCAGTACATTACGCTGTATGGACATTTCTGTGATGAACTGATTCATCTGAACTGATTCTAAAAATTTTTCCACTGAAAGCTACACTATTCCTGAGTAACATAAGCTAAAATTCATGCATTTACAGGAATACTCAAAATAATTCGTAAATAATGTCATAACTGTCTCTATTTTCCAAATGAGGAAAAAAAATACTATCTAAATTTTTAGCTCTACATATACCATGTCTTAAACTTCATCTAAAATAAACAGAATGTATATAATATTTTATGCAGTCATTTTTGTGTATAGCGCAAGAGTCAGCAATTTCCTTTTTACTATTCATTCATGCTTAATTTCTTTCTGAACCTATTTCGGAAACCGACGCTGACGAAGTCGCTGGTAGGAGCTAGTATTTAATAAATATGAAAATGCTTTGTCCTGATATAAAAAAAAATCATTTTAACTGTCACAGATGCAAAAAAAAAAAATGTTAACAAAATTTAAATCACACCTGCACAAAAAAGTCAAACATGCTGGGAAAAAAAAGTTTTATGCATGTTTTATAAATAAAATATTTTTATAAAATAGCACTTTAAATATAATTTCATCTGGTGAAAAAAAGTACGAAGTAGCTAATATTGAGCTGAACTTTTACTGTGCAGTGAAATATGAAAAGTTATTTGACATCGGAAGGGTTATTGCTTTATCAGAACAAGATGAGACTGCTACGATGAAATATTTTCATGCAGTACCTGGCTCAGATTCTTTTACTTGGCCACGCCACGACAAGATGACGCAGAAACAGTTACTGCACATAAGATAATTTGTAGTCCAATTGAATTTACTTCAGTTACTCCATTTACCATTGCTAATGTAAAAATTATCAAAACAGCTCACAATCAACTATACAATACACTTTATAATAAAAGTACGTAAATAACCTGAGAATTTATTTATTTTTATACTTTTTGTTCGAGATGATGTTAGCCGATGTTGTAAAATAGTGTACAAGACAGATATAAATGATGTAGATTTGTGACAACTTTTATTCATTTTATTATTTACATTTTGTTTATCTTAAATGAGGTGCAAGACATGGTATATGCAGAATTAATAAATTTAGATAGTACTTTCCCCCCCCCCCATTTGGCGAATGGAGAAAGTTATGACATTATTTAAGAATTATTTTGAGTGCTCCCGTAAATTATGCTACATGCATGAATTTTAGCTTAAGTTACTCAGGAATAGTGCAGCTTTCAATGGAAAAATCTTTAGAATCAGTTCAGTAATTATAAAAATGTCCATAGAACGTAATGTACTAGAATTCTTTTGAATGTCCCTGGGAAAGAACTATTTATGCTACATGCATGAAAGGTACCCTATAATACTCAGGAACCGTGAAGCTATCTATCACTGAAAAAAGATTTCGAATCTGTTCAGTTGTTATAGAGATTCCCACCCAGCGTAATGTAATACTTATGACTGCCCCTGTAAAAGAACTGTTTGTGATATATGCAGGATAAGTTTAATCTTCAGTATTGCTACAGTCAATTAAACTTCTAAAAGTAACGCCGAAATGCCCCATGCGTGTCAGTGGAATGTCCCAAATAGGGAGGTACTTTTTGGGATTTTTCTTGGAAACAGTTGTACCTACAAAAAATGTTTTTTCATAATATGAAACTACTCGGTTGATACTACATCTCCATACCACTAGTTCTCCTGTGGAAAGTCGGCGCCAGCTGTACCAATCCTTCGAAATTGCATAAATTAGCGTTAAGGACCCTGTTTGGGGATCCTTACCGAGGGGCCCTGGGGCCTTCAAAAATTTTTAATATTGGATTCACTTTATATGAAGATGTATAACTGCACTGCAGCAAAAACTTTTTCTGTATCACGTCAGAGCCGAGATTTAAGGGGTCAGGTACCTTTGAGTGTTGAAAATCTCCATGAAAATTGACCATAACTTCATTTGCAATAGCTCTGCAAGTAACAATTCTGTAAACTTGCAATTTTTATCAGTTATTTAGAAAGATTTTATGAACCGTTTACAGCTCTTGGAATAGTTCTACCTATTAAATTAAATTTTGTATAACTAAAAGTAATCGAGCTCATTTTTTGCTTTTATAGTCTTGCGCGCAGCATTTCATAAAATATATATATATCACAGTAACTTAAAAATTTCAATACATAAATAAAAATATCCTTAAATTAAAATGACGAAAAAGAACTTTGTTGCGATGCATATAACGTTATAATTTTTGCATTTATTTGCATAATTATGCAAATGATAGTTATAAAAATTGCAATTATTCTTTTTTTGAAAGGAAAGAAGCGTACCAGCAAAATTATTTTTCGTCATTTTAAAAATAAGCCATTTTTCTATGTCTATAGGAATTTTTAAGATAATGTGACGCATATATTTTATGAAATGCTGCGCGCAAGACTATAAAGAGGCAAAAACTGAGCTCTAATACTTTTAATTATAAAAAATTTAATTTAATATGTAGAACGATTCCAAGAGCTGTAAAAGGCTAATAAAGGCTTTCTAAATAACTGGTGTAAATTGCAAATTTTTTTAATAATTACTTTTGGAGCTATTAAAAATAAACACATACTCTTTTTTCGTCGATATTTTCATTGCTCAAAGGTACCTGCCCCCTTAAAGCATTCTTAAAAACGTTTTTTTTATGAAATTGGAGGTATTTGGGGGCTCTGACAGTTTTCGAATGAGTTTTCAATTTGAGATGCTAATATCCGAGGTATATTATCAGCTAAAAAGAAAAAAATCTCTGAAACACCTCAGAGTCACAGTCGAGACAATAAAGTGGCAAAAATGACTCTAAAGTATTTCTGCGTCACTCCTCTGGGGTACTTTGATCCCCCATAACTCCAAAACTAAAAGAGGTAAATCGAAGTATTTCAGATTTGTTCTTTCCTTGGGTAAGGCAACACAAGGAAATAAAAATACATTAAATTCTGAGATCGTGGTGGAAACTTTTTTCTTTTTTTGCCCGATTTGCTCTTGCATTGCCTCTTAAATAAAAAATCTGGAGTGACTCCGCTCGACTTTCCGAACACTTACGATTATGAACATTACCAAGCATTTAAATAAATTTTAATGGATGAATAATTCAAACATATATACCAAATTGAAGCTCGATCGAATGTACCGTTTAAACGCTAGCGCACTTTCAAGAATTTCTCCCCATAGGCCATAATGTAAAAGAAATATTTGTCGTAGCCCTGTAGAAAAACTATAAGTCCTATACACATCAAAATCAATACCGGTCTTACAATGGTGGTTTATAACATGTATACCCAATTTGAGCTCAATCGAATGTACCGTTTAAACGCTAGCGCACTTTCAAGAATTTCTCCCCATAGGCCATAATGTAAAAGAAATCTTTATTTTATCCCTGTAGAAAAACTGTAAGTCCTATACACATCAAAATCAATACAGATCTTGCGACGGTGGTTTATAACATGTGTACCCAATTTGAGCTCAATCGAATGTACCGTTTAAACGCTAGCGCACTTTCCAGAATTTTCCTCCATAGGCCATAATGTAAAAGAAATCTTTGTCGTAGCCCTGTAGAAAAACTGTAAGTCCTATACACACCAAAATCAATACAGGTCTTGCGACGGTAGTTTATAACATATATACCCAATTTGAGCTGAATCAAATGGACCGTTTAAACGCTAGCGCACTTTCAAGAATTTCTCCCCATAGCCCATAATGTAAAAGAAATATTTGTTTTAGCCCTGTAGAAAAACTGTAAGTCCTATACACATCAAAATCAATACCGGTCTTACGATGGTGGTTTGTAACATCTATACCCAATTTGAGCTCAATCGAATGCACCGTTTAAACGCTAGCGCACTTTCCAGAATTTTCCCCCATAGGCCATAATGTAAAAGAAATCTTTGTTTTGGCCCTGTAGAAAAACTGTAAGTCCTATACACATCAAAATCAATACCGATCTTGCGACGGTGGTTTATAACATATATACCCAATTTGAGCTCAATCGCATGCCCTGTTCAGGAGCTATCGTGTTCACTCACATACACACAAACACACATACACACACACACACACACACACACACACATACACACATACATGCATACATCTCGTAAAAATAGCATAAATGAATTCAGAAGACCTCAAAACGTGTAAACACACCAAAATCTCTAATTCGAATTTTTTCATAATTTCAATACTTTCCTTACATGGTACATGTTCGGAAAGTAAAAAGGGTGGGATGCACCGAAATAATAAAAGACGAGCAGGGCGCGAAGCCCTTTGAGAAACGCGAAACGTGAAAACTGGCTAAGGATATGTAATCAAAAGTTGATATCCGAGTATTAATGACTATGGCATTTTATCTCTCACCCCCTTTATTGAAAATTGTCCGAAAAATGTATCCCAATAAAGCGACATAAAAATGCGATATAATTTTACATATATTTAAATGCTATTAGTTCACAACAGCTTTAATCTATTGTTACACTATTTCATAAGCTGTAGAATAGGCATCCCATATATTTTTCTATAAATAGGTTACAATCCTAAAAAATTTCAACATAGGGTTACCAGGCAAAATACACGAAAGATGAGAGATAAAATGACATAGTCAATTAATATCGTTTTCATATGGCAATAATGAAACTAAAAAATTACGAGGGTACAGGGGGGGGGGGTCTCCCCCTGACGAGGCTCGAGCAGCCGAGTTTTTATTTACTAGTTGTGTACAGGCTCTTCGCGTGGAAGGAATCAAATAATTTCTTATCCATAATATTGATATTTCATCGTTGCGGAACCTAAGAAAAAATGCAAAATTCTTCGACTCATGACATATGACTTTGCCTTACAGATACTAACTTGAGAAGACATGTAGTTCAACTGCAAAATAATGACATAAAAACTACTATCTCAGCGTTACTTGCATTCAAAAAGAGAAAAGGTAAAAGAAGCGTTTGGTAAACAAATTTATTCATTTACGTAATGCGGTATTTCCACAGAAAAAAATTTTGTCTTTTAGGTTTAATTCTAGGTTCAATTAGGTTTTCCTCTAGCATCGCGGAAAATAGCCTCACATGATGCACTGTTTTCTTTTGCTTGTAATTCGTAAAGCTGGAGAAACATTACAAAAATCTGCTTTTAAATCGATCTAGCCGTTTCGGTCTATCGAAGATAGACACATATATATACACGTTCTAACAAGCTTTAATTCTTTATAGGGGTAAGTGTGCAGAGTAAAAACCCGAGTATGAATACAAAAAGAACTTTCTGGACCCTGACTTTCTTTCTATTGGTCAGATTCAGATTTTCACTAGTTTTAAACCTTATCTAGACAACAGGGAGCATTTTGCAAATAACAGTGCCAGTAGTTTTAAATAGGGATGACGCGAGACGACTTTTTTGCGAGACGAGACAGAGATTTACAGCTTTTTTGCGAGACGAGACAAAGCTCTTAGGCTATTTTGCGAGACGCGAGACGCTTATTTTTCGTCTCGCGTCCATCCCTAGTTTTAAATTTAAAGAAGGAATACACATTTGAACATTGCCTTTTAAATAGACATATGAATGTATTCTTATTGAGATTACAAATAAAATTTTATAAACATCTATCTCACCATTGTGTACAAGAATGTAGGAACTTCAAACTTTATGTTTGTGACAGCAATGAACGAAATGAGACCAAGCTTGCTTGGGGAATAAGCACTAAGGGCTCGTGTCAAACTGGCCACCTGGCCGGGTGGACTTTGCCAGGTGTCCCTGAGGTGGTTCCGCAACCCAGAGACCATGGTAGTGAATTTATGGTTTGGCAGCTCAGGCCTTGACCACACGAGAGCTGCTGAGGTAATGTTTAGCAGTTATACATCATGTTTATTCCTTGATTTGACTTACATTTTTACTTCGGCAAGTTTTGGTTTACACCTGTGTGACTGACCCAGTGACTAGCTGATTCTTGGTGGTGTAATGGTATGTTTTAGTCATCAGTTTATTTTAGTGTTGCTTGTATATTTATAGATACAGGGTGTCCCAAAATGGTGGTAACACGCTTTAATTCTTTATTTTAAAAATGCTCAAAATGAGGTAGGTAAAAAGACTACGTTATGAAAAATAGTCCTCTCGTTAATTTTCAAAAAGTTACACTTATAAATTTGTATACAAAAAAAATTCCCGATTAGTAAAAGGGTCCATTACAGTCATGAGGTGATATACAGAATTTCAATTTTTCATCATAAAATCTCTCATAGATAACATTAAAATAATAAAAATTTAGAATTTAAAAAGGAATGTGGGGTCACAGACGTTCTTTTCATGCACGGATTAATAATCACTCCACAAAATGTGTTGAAATTATCTTATCAAGCCGTATAACAAATGGTTTATTCTACGAAAATTACAACGTTCAAAATGAAATCCTATTCATATCGATCAGTTTTATTTCAGTACTCTTTACGAAAAAAATAATTAAAAGTTTGGAAAAGTATGATAGGAAATTTCATTAACGCTTTAATACCTTTTGTGAGATTATTATTAACGGGTATATGAAAACAGCGGGGTTTTTTTACGCCATATGATATCAAAATTCAAGAGGCAAAGAGCAAAATTTTTTTTGTTCGAGACAAGTGACTTAAAAGTAGCAGTTGATTTTTTGGAAGAGAGAGCGTAGCATGCATGCATTACACTGCGTTTCTATTTCACTGCATTATAACTCTTTATGCAGAAAAAAGAGTTTTACAGGCAGAGGAAAGATTATCAAGCATGTTCAAAGAATACAGAGTGCGATGATTTATTATGTATGTTACCGTTAAAGTATGAAATCCGTTATTTTATAGAATACCTAGTTATTCCATGAAATAACTTATCGTGTCCGTTAAAGTGTAAAACTCTCTTATATTTCATAGTTTAACTAGTTATTTCATAGAATAACGATCTGCAGCCCGTTAAAGTGTAAAATAATCTATATCATATATAGCTTTTTAGTGTAAGGTACAGTTACGTTTCGTTTAACAATATGGAAAGTAGCGGGGAAAAAAAACGTTAATTTCGAATTGAAATAAAAATAATTTTTGAAGGACGGCAAAAATACCAAAGCATAAAACAACGAGAATACTCTCAAAATGTCAACGAAAAATACATTTACCTTCCACACCTACTGCATTTATGAACTATTCCAGGCCATAGGGAGAGAACATGGTTAGCGTGTTATTTAAAATGAAATAATTGTCATTATTTCATTTTAGATAAATTGCTTATATTACACTTTAACTGTCTCTCATTAGTTAATTTATAGAATAACTAGTTAAAGTGTCAAATTATTAACATACTACACACTTTAACGGACGCGATCAGTTATTTCATGGAATAACTAGGTATTCTATGAAATAACTGCATTATATACTTTAACGGTAACATATATATATATAAAGCACTGGTTTGTTCATTTTTTTCTTATCTTTTCTCTTCTCTTTTTTTTCTTTTTTTTTTTCTTTGGTAGTATTCGTACCTTAAAAATTTTGCCCAAGAGCAATTTAACTGATTAACTGAAAAATGTTAGGGTCTATGTAAGGTTCTACCAATGTCATATGAAGTAATGAAGGTTGCAAATGCTATCTACTGATATTCATTCTTTTCTAATTTCTTGTACGAAATGTTTATTTTTGTTTAGTTAATGTGAGTGTGACTCGGAAGGAAAAATTTCTCTGTTTATATATACAGGATGTTCTCTAATTCGAACGACAAATTCAGAGGATGAATACATGGCATCAAGAGGATGAAAGCTCACCATGGAGCATGAGGTTGCAAACCACGTTGAGAAGGTAAAAATCGTGAAAAACGCAACCTATGGATACAGGGAAGACGAAAGGTGGATTTCCTTCGGGTGCCATAATAGCATCCAAACTGGTACGCAGACATCAAAAGCATTATTGGCATCTAATGAGTGCTTCTGGCAATCGTTTTTACGTCGCTGGGGATTTTGCATTTGATTTAATGTGTATTCACGCTACATCTGGAGGAAAACGCCCAAGAGGCCAGATAATCGGTGTATATTTTTGAAAGCATATTGGTATATATCGTCAGAAAATTTTGTCTTTACACCCCCCCCCTCCCAACAATTTTGCTTAAAACCGGCTCTAGTCCCGTCACTAACGGAAATGTGTCATTTTCAAATAGTAAACGATCTGTCAAGTTACAAACATATATTAATCTGTAGAAAACTAAACTATTTTGCACTATGAGGAAAATTAATATTGCAGGTGCAACTTATGAATTGTTTAAAAAAAAAGGAGAGGGGAGAGATCGGAAGCAGGAAAATTTTTAGAAGGTCCTTTCAGAAGCTATCCTTTACAGTTTTAGAGAACCAGGACGGCAGGCAAACCAAAATCATAAAAACTTTTCGAATTAATTAAAAGAAAAAACATATAACGTTAAAGGAAAGAATGCTTATTTTTTTAAATATGATTCACATCCCTCCTTCTCCTTTGACAGTTACTTTTGTAAAGTGTCCCCCAAAACCTCTGAAAATTTACTCCATTGAAACTTTTGTAAGGAGGCTTCATCTCTTTTTTTTTTTTAGTATAAAGTCATGCATCCACGTATTTGCAACCACGTCAACGGCCGCCGCTTTCATCTTTTGTAATAATTAATTGTCGAGACAAAAAGTCTTTTTGTAATTGACATTGACCTTTTGTCGTTCCGGTGTGGCATCCAAACCTGGATGCGTTTTTTTTCGATTTTCACCTGCTCAACGTGGTTTGCGACTCAACGCGGTTCCATCCTCCTGATGCCTTATCGCCTCTCTGAATCCGAAAACACCCTGTATATATGTATACACATTTCGTACATTGAATCGCTTTGTTCATATTAATATAATTATACTAAATATTCTTTTGTTTTCATGTCTGGCAGCAGATCGGTCGATTAAACTCTTCGAATTAGAACACGAAAAGTGAAGCAGCATTGCTTTGGCCAGTGCTTGGAAGAGTGAAAACCTCTCTAGGCTGGACTGCAGTGGGAACCATGTACGCTAAAGGGAGCTGGTGCACGTAAAATCTGTTCGTGGCTCCAATGTCCTCCATGTTGTTGAAACGATACCTCCGTGCACCAATCCAGGTGCTAGGTCTCTCATCTGGAATCGGTTCAAAATCAGGAGACCACTCAAACGGATCTGCCTACTTGGCGCCCCCATAACGAAAGGACATCTCCGGTCCTCCTATCGATCAGGCCTTCAAGTAGGCCGCTGAACCAGCCATTAGAAATAAAAAAACAAAACTTATTATTTTCATCATTTAACGTGTGTATTACTAACTGCCAATTTAATGGTGTAAAAAAAAACTCGTTTTGTACTCTGACGCAACAACATACACCGCACCCCATATACCGTTCGACCGACCGGCATAAAATTTCTTATACTTACACATTTCAGCACGAAGAATATATTCTAACTGTGTTCCTTTTGATGTTACTCACCACTAGATGGCACTGCAATGCATTATTATTTTAACTCGCCACTAGGTGACGCTGCAGCAGGCCCAATTCTTGACCATTCAAACGGTCGCTATGAAAATCAGTATACATAGCTATTTGAACAATGAGAATATTTTGGCGTTATCCATTTTGCTATAACTCGCCACTTGACGGCACTGTAGCAAATCATTACTTTAATTAACCACTAGATCGCGCTGCAGTGTATCACTTCTTGACTGTGCAACTCATCGCTATGAAAATAGGTATACATAGATGTTTGAACACGGGGAAGAGTTTCGCGTTAGATGTCGCGTCAACACATGAACTTCAGGACTATTCAGCCGATCGTCCTGAAATTTCGTATTCATCGATATCTGAATGCGAAGAATATTTTCGCCGTATCCGTTTTGCTAAAACTCGCCACTAGATTGCGCTACGCCGCATGGCCTTCTGCACCGTACAAACGATTGCCTTGAAATTCGATATGCATGGTTATTGAACACAATATAATGAGATATCCATTTTGCTGTATCTCTTTATTACAATAAATAGTAATCACCACAAATCGTAATATCAAAAAGTCCATTCATTCCCGTGCGAAGAACGGGTACTTCAGCTAGTATTAATATAATTATACTAAACATTCTTTTGTTTTCATGTCTGGCAGCGGATCGGTCGATTAAACTCTTCCCATTAGAACACGAAAGTGAAGCAGCATCGCTTTGGCCAGTCTCCAATGTCCTCCATGTTGTTAATCGATACCTCCGTGCACCAATCCAGGTGCTAGGTCTCTCATCTGGAATCGGTTCAAAATCAGGAGACCACTCAAACTGGTCTGCCTACTTGGCGCCCCCATAACGAAAGGACATCTTCTCCGGTCCTCCTATCGATCAGGCCTTCAAGTAGGCCGCTGAACCAGCCATTAGAAAGAAAAAAACAAAACTTACTGTTTTCATCATTTAACGTGTGTATTACTAACTGCCAATTTGGTAAAAAAAAAAAAACTCGTTTTGTACTCTGACGCAACAGCCTATACACCGCACCCCATGCCGGGACGCAACGGCGGGCGCAGAGGAAAGATTCCGCGAGTTTGTAACGATGAGAACGAATCGGTTAAGCGTTCGTTGAGCAGTAGCGTGTAAGAGCAAATACGATTGCGTTTTGTAACCGACTTTTTCAGTGACGATTTTTCTTTCTTGTAAGTGAGTAATGTGTTGCATGCGTTTGGCGGATAGCTTTTAAATTTATTCCGATTTAACTCTTTAACGCACAGTGTTCCCGCTCTGGGAACACCAAACTCTGACGTTTTGACTGTTGCCAGTCACGAAGAATAGAATGGATTGCTATGAAAATAATAGCGGGTGACATAGCTCCACGAGAATCCTTTACTTTTTAGCACGTCATTCCCCGTAAAAAAATTGTCACGATCATTTTTTAACAGCATTGACATCTGCTGAAAAATGGAAGAACGCGAGAACAACTCGATAGATTGCCCAATGTTGGAAAAAAGGGCAGCCGTTGCCATCGCTCGACTTAACGACCAGCAAGATGGCGGAGGATGGAAACGTTCATCGCGTGCCACCAGGGGCGTAGCCAAGGGGGGGGTTAGGGGGGTCATAACCCCTCCCATGAGGAATTTTTTGCCATACAAAATGTATATTCTTCACTACATTATCACACCCGCGTATACATATATATATATATATGTTGTAGTAGTCGTAACCCCCCCTCATGAAAAATTTCTGGCTACGCCCCTGCGTGCCACAGACCTAGAGACCCTTTTTTGACGCTGTGCCGGACACAGCCAGCTGTCGTCAAAAAAAAGGGGGTCTCTAGATCTGTGGCAAGCGATGAACGTTTCGCTCGTCCGCCATCTTGCTGGTAGTTAAGTCGAGCGATGGCAACGGCTGCCCTTTTTTTCAGCATTGAGAAAGAGTTGCGCCTCAAAGGGTTAACTATTACTCGAGTGCCATGACGGGACACGGGAGCTATGGAAAATCTTTCCATTTTCCTGGATACCTGAGCAGCGGAAGGAAGTGGCCGGGAGGGGTTATCTGGAAAAAAAAAAAACGGCTGTGCATAGGTACAACTCCATATCGACTCGTTTGAATGATCGAGAAAAAGAAAAACCGCCTTCAAAATACAAGTTGGGGTTGCGCGGTGGCGGGGGGGGGGCTTGACGAAACATTCAGAAGACATTAGAGAGATCCGATTGGATGAAACATACGAGCAAGAAATCACATATGGTGTTTTTTATTTTTATTTTTTTTTACGTCACTCCTCAGACGGCTGCGGCGGTCGTGTGTTTTTTGAAATGTATTTGTAAAAATGGTTATTACCCCCCTGAATATTTTATGGGGGGGGGGAGCGGCGAAGGGAAATGGGATTATGAAATAAGTAAATAAAAATCGACGCATAAGGGGGGGGAGGGGGGATATGTTTTGAATCTCGCACGTAGTTCTGTAATGACGAGAGTATAAACTATTCGTTGAGACGGGCTTTGAATCAATTTCTTGTTATTCAGGACTCCTGTTAAAAAAACGTTCAAGGGATGGTAGAGGGAACTATGACAGTTCAGAAGCACACAGCAATGTGGTGGTCGGAAGCGTCGTCTTCATGTACCTGTTAATAATCACTTTAGAGTAATCATGAATTTTCCGACCGTGGTTCGTCAAAAACAAATGATGCACAGAAAAACTCTTTAAAATTTAATTATTAACAGGATTTATTAGTAAGGATAATATACTGTTTATAGTATTGATTATTAAATTGGCCATGACCATCAAAGCGATTATTAATAAATAAATGAAAGCAACGTTTCCGACCTCACTTTACATGTGGTTCTGAACCGAAATGGTTTCCCTCTACTACCACTTACATGTTTTCTTTTTGCAAGAGTTCTGAATCCCTTTATATACACTTCCATGGGTTAGAAATGGTTGTATTCATATCAAAATGTTGAGTCCTTTAGTATGTGAATCCGTGTTATTTCCTCCCCGTTTATCGCCTGTCTTAACCTCATGTCTAGGAAGATGATGCAGAAAGCATCGATTATAAATCTTTTCCAAGCACTTCTGCCTTAACGGTGTAGTTCGAAAAAAAAAGGGGATTTTGGTACATAAATACAAATAAACTAATCATGTAATGCACTTCACAAATTTTATAATGTCTCTTTACAATCCGTATTATAGACTGTAATAAACGATAAACCTGTATCAATAGCGAAACTTTCAGAAAAAATTCTTAAAATTCGAAAATTTTGCAGGATATATCCTTTTTCGAAACTTTTTAATTCCATGTTGAAGAATTTTTTTCCGAAAGTTTTATAAAAAGGTACTGTTGTTTCATTTATTGCGGTGAGTAATACTGGTTAGGAAGAGTCATCCTTAATTTTTTTCGAGCCCCTGTTGCAATTAGCTTATTCCGATTTGTGTACTTAGACCGTGAGGGAGATTTTATTTTTTCGAACTACACCCTTAATTGTATTTGTAGCACTGTAAAATAAGCCGAGACTTATTTCCTCTTTATAATGCAGGAAGGTGTTATTAGGCGATTTTTATTTTTTTAACCACTTTGTAATATGTTCCAAACAAAAAGACAAAACGTTTTTCTGTTACACTTAGACCGTGTACTTAGACCGTGAGGGAGATTTTATTTTTTCGAACTACACCCTTAATTGTATTTGTAGCACTGTAAAATAAGCCGAGACCTATTTCCTCTTTATAATGCAGGAAGGTGTTATTAGGCGATTTTTATTTTTTTAACCACTTTGTAATATGTTCCAAACAAAAAGACAAAACGTTTTTCTGTTACACTTAGACCGTGTACTTAGACCGTGAGGGAGATTTTATTTTTTCGAACTACACCCTTAATTGTATTTGTAGCACTGTAAAATAAGCCGAGACCTATTTCCTCTTTATAATGCAGGAAGGTGTTATTAGGCGATTTTTATTTTTTTAACCACTTTGTAATATGTTCCAAACAAAAAGACAAAACGTTTTTCTGTTACACTTAGACCGTGTACTTAGACCGTGAGGGAGATTTTATTTTTTCGAACTACACCCTTAATTGTATTTGTAGCACTGTAAAATAAGCCGAGACCTATTTCCTCTTTATAATGCAGGAAGGTGTTATTAGGCGATTTTTATTTTTTTAACCACTTTGTAATATGTTCCAAACAAAAAGACAAAACGTTTTTCTGTTACACTTAGACCGTGTACTTAGACCGTGAGGGAGATTTTATTTTTTCGAACTACACCCTTAATTGTATTTGTAGCACTGTAAAATAAGCCGAGACCTATTTCCTCTTTATAATGCAGGAAGGTGTTATTAGGCGATTTTTATTTTTTTAACCACTTTGTAATATGTTCCAAACAAAAAGACAAAACGCTTTTCTGTTACACTTAGACCGTGTACTTAGACCGTGAGGGAGATTTTATTTTTTCGAACTACACCCTTAATTGTATTTGTAGCACTGTAAAATAAGCCGAGACCTATTTCCTCTTTATAATGCAGGAAGGTGTTATTAGGCGATTTTTATTTTTTTAACCACTTTGTAATATGTTCCAAACAAAAAGACAAAACGTTTTTCTGTTACACTTAGACCGTGTACTTAGACCGTGAGGGAGATTTTATTTTTTCGAACTACACCCTTAATTGTATTTGTAGCACTGTAAAATAAGCCGAGACCTATTTCCTCTTTATAATGCAGGAAGGTGTTATTAGGCGATTTTTATTTTTTTAACCACTTTGTAATATGTTCCAAACAAAAAGACAAAACGTTTTTCTGTTACACTTAGACCGTGTACTTAGACCGTGAGGGAGATTTTATTTTTTCGAACTACACCCTTAATTGTATTTGTAGCACTGTAAAATAAGCCGAGACCTATTTCCTCTTTATAATGCAGGAAGGTGTTATTAGGCGATTTTTATTTTTTTAACCACTTTGTAATATGTTCCAAACAAAAAGACAAAACGTTTTTCTGTTACACTTAGACCGTGTACTTAGACCGTGAGGGAGATTTTATTTTTTCGAACTACACCCTTAATTGTATTTGTAGCACTGTAAAATAAGCCGAGACCTATTTCCTCTTTATAATGCAGGAAGGTGTTATTAGGCGATTTTTATTTTTTTAACCACTTTGTAATATGTTCCAAACAAAAAAAAAAACGTTTTTCTGTTACACTTAGACCGTGTACTTAGACCGTGAGGGAGATTTTATTTTTTCGAACTACACCCTTAATTGTATTTGTAGCACTGTAAAATAAGCCGAGACCTATTTCCTCTTTATAATGCAGGAAGGTGTTATTAGGCGATTTTTATTTTTTTAACCACTTTATAATATGTTCCAAACAAAAAGACAAAACGTTTTTCTGTTACACTTAGACCGTGTACTTAGACCGTGAGGGAGATTTTATTTTTTCGAACTACACCCTTAATTGTATTTGTAGCACTGTAAAATAAGCCGAGACCTATTTCCTCTTTATAATGCAGGAAGGTGTTATTAGGCGATTTTTATTTTTTTAACCACTTTGTAATATGTTCCAAACAAAAAGACAAAACGTTTTTCTGTTACACTTAGACCGTGTACTTAGACCGTGAGGGAGATTTTATTTTTTCGAACTACACCCTTAATTGTATTTGTAGCACTGTAAAATAAGCCGAGACCTATTTCCTCTTTATAATGCAGGAAGGTGTTATGAGGAGATTTTTATTTTTTAACCACTTTGTAATATGTTCCAAACAAAAAGACAAAACGTTTTTCTGTTACACTTAGACCGTGTACTTAGACCGTGAGGGAGATTTTATTTTTTCGAACTACACCCTTAATTGTATTTGTAGCACTGTAAAATAAGCCGAGACCTATTTCCTCTTTATAATGCAGGAAGGTGTTATTAGGAGATTTTTATTTTTTAACCACTTTGTAATATGTTCCAAACAAAAAACAAAACGTTTTTCTGTTACACTTAGACCGTGTACTTAGACCGTGAGGGAGATTTTATTTTTTCGAACTACACCCTTAATTGTATTTGTAGCACTGTAAAATAAGCCGAGACCTATTTCCTCTTTATAATGCAGGAAGGTGTTATTAGGAGATTTTTATTTTTTAACCACTTTGTAATATGTTCCAAACAAAAAAGAAGAAACGTTTTTCTGTTACACATATATGCCCGGGAAGTCTAAAGTCCGTACAAAAATTTCATAAAAAATGTACCTTGCGGCTGAAATAAGTCGGATTACAAGAGATTATAACGGAAGTTGTTTTAGCATACCTTAAGATCGGAGGTTGTTTTAGCGCTATAGTGCTATTTCATTCAACCGGGATTTTTCTGTGGATATATTAGGTTGTAACGAAAGTTTCCCGCCACCGCAAACATCGTCAGCACACAGTTCTCGTTGGCGTATTTGCTCCTATTTTGTCAAACGATTTTTGGCATTTAAAAGAAAGAGGCTTACTTTATAACACTGTGTTGTGAAATCTGTAAAAAATATAGTTATCATTCAGTATAAGGTGTCTCAAATGGAACTATCACTCTAGAGGGTTAGAACCATCCTTTACTTCCAGTTGTGTTGCAAAAAGTCAGCTACAGAATATCAACGAATTATGAGTACAGCTTTATGTACTATTGTTGTATCATGTGACACTGTGCAGGTTTGGTACCGAAAGTTCAAAAACAGTTATCTAAGGAGTTAGAAGTTAGTTTTTCAGGCAGATATGGCGGAAAACTTTCGTTACAACCTGATATTTTTGCTGACCGATTTTAACGGATCTGATTTGTGGACGTCGACAGGTTTCTGGTTGCATTTTGCATTTTCTATAGGGCTGCCAGATGGCGCGGGGGGGGGGTGAAATATTGAAAGCCGCCAATGTTTGCAATTTTTGATGATTTATCGACATGTTTTTCACCAAAAAATAAATCCACTAAACTGAACCTAGCTTGGCTTTATATTCCATATTTGGCTAGAAACTGGCAAACGCTACACTTTATTACAGATGAGATAGATGTATACTTAGAATATGCCTGGCGAAAATATTAAAATCATTTTAGTGGGTGATTTTAATATAGATTTCAATCCTGAAAAGTGTTTTATGGAACAAGAATAACACGACACACTTGTGGATTATTATGCACATTCTAAGCAGTATTTATAAAGGTGAAATATAGTTAAAATATGCTTGGCGAAGATTGTAGAATAGTTTAGGAGATTATTTTAATATATATTTCGATTCCAAAGAAGTGTTATGGAACAAGGAAGACAAACACTGCACACTCGCGGATTATGATGCACTTTCCAACTTAATAAGGAAGACCTACACGGGAATTAGGATACGCTTGTAATATGTCGCAATAGAGCACTTTAATGCGTACTTAAAATATGAAAGTGCTTCAGGTTTTGTTTTTGTTCTTTTCTTTTATTACGATCTCTTTCTGTTTCAACTCAAGGAAATCTCCCCGTTTTATCATAATTTGTCATTTTTTTTAACGAGTTCTTCAATCCAATCTCTGTCTAATCGCACTCATACACAGAGCAGTTTATTTAACAACAAAAACACCCCACAAAAAAAAACTAGCTTTTAAAAATGAAATACTTACAACTTCGTAAAACGGAACACATAACAGGTACTTATAGAACTGAAAATAACACACATAACAGTTTAATAAGTACCTGTTAAGTGTTATTTTACGAAGACTTAATTATTTTATTTCAGCAATTTATTTATTCATTTTTATCATGACTTGAAGTTTTCACGAATTTTCAACATACTCTGTATGCGTTAAATTTCAAGAGAAGGCTGACGCATCGAGAGTGAGTAAAATATTCGTGAAAACTGCAAATGATGATAAACATTTTCACAGTTAGATGCTTAATCGACGCAGAATTTACTGCTCTGCAGCTTAACTAAAGTGGATTTTTTTTTTCAGTAAAACTGATATTTTTTGAGTTATGTGAATAAAACAAAACATGTTGAAAATTTTTCGAAGTTTTTGTGGTTCCACTTGGAAAACTCACCTGAAAAACAGGAAGAACTTTAAATCCGTACACTAGGACGCAAAATAAAGGGATAAAAGTAATTTCCAACTTTCCTGGAATTGATGCTTGGCACGGCCTTTCTTTGTGCTAATTTTTACTTTCCGAACATGTACCATGTAAGGAAAGTATTGTAATCATGAAAAAATTCGAATTCGAGATTTTGGCGTATTGACACGTTTTGGGGTCTTCTGAATTCATTTATGCTATTTTTACGAGATGTATGTATGTATGTGTGTATGTGTGTGTGTGTGTGTCTTTGTGTGTATGTGAGTGAACACGATAGCTCCTGAACGGGGCATGCGATTGAGCTCAAATTGGGTATATATGTTATAAACCACCGTCGCAAGACCGGTATTGATTTTGGTGTGTATAGGTCTTTTTTTCTACAGGGCTATGACAAAGATTTCTTTTACATTATGGCCTATGGGGGGAAATTGTAGAAAGTGCGCTAGCGTTTAAACGGTACATTCGATTGAGCTCAAATTGGGTATACATGTTATAAACCACCATCGCAAGACCGGTATTGATTTTGGTGTGTATAGGTCTTTTTTTCTACAGGGCTATGACAAAGATTTCTTTTACATTATGGCCTATGGGGGGAAATTGTAGAAAGTGCGCTAGCGTTTAAACGGTACATTCGATTGAGCTCAAATTGGGTATACATGTTATAAACCACCATCGCAAGACCAGTATTGATTTTGGTGTGTATAGGACTCATAGTTTTTCTACAGGGCTACGAAAAAGATTTCTTTTACATTATGGCCTATGGGGAGAAATTCTTGAAAGTGCGCTAGCGTTTAAACGGTACATTCCATTGAGCTTAAATTTGGTATACATATTTGAATTATTCATCGATTAAATTTATTTAAATGCTTGGTAACGATCTTAATCGTAAGTGTTCGGAAAGTCGAGTGGAGTCACTCCAGATTTTTTTTTTTTTTTTTTTTTTTTTTTTGGACTATGAGAATGGCCTTCTGATTTAAAGATATTGAAAAACGCTCGGTATGCATATTTCCTTGAATTGCATTTTTTTTTGTGCTCTTCTAGCTGTCAGTTTATTTCCAATCTTTTTTCAAGTCAACCGTCAATCATTCTTCAATGGATAATTTCACAAATTTAACTTCATATTTTCTTTTAAACATCTGAATTTTTTTAAATGTATAGTAGACAGAATACTTTCTGTCAAATATAATGTAGTATTTATGACTTTTTTTACAGGGCTAAACAAAACAGCTCTCATAGATATGGCTCTAAAGACAGTGATTAAAAATACAGGGTGCTTATAATTAAAGTTCCACTTTAAAGCGGACAGAAAAGGAAAACTACTGGATCAAATATTATCAAAATTGGCAATTGTGTAAAGGTGATCAGGGGGTTTATTATAGGCGAAAAAAAAAAGTTCAAAAATTCAACACCAGGGGCAAGGACGTATTTAAGCGGGGAGGTCGAGTGGTCCGAAACTCCTCCCCTACGAAATTTTGATTTTTGTTACTAAAATGATAATGATATAGCGTACTTTTGAAAAAAATACTCCCTTTTTCACCGTTTGGACCCCCTCATAAATTTTTGAAGCCCCTCCAAAATGTTCTTCATGGGAGGGGCGGGGGTCGGACCCCTGAACACCTCCCCCCCCCCCTTATATACGTTCTTGCCCCCGGTGTTGAATTTTTGAGCTTATCGTCTGCGGATAATAAATCCCTTGACCACCTTTGCACAATTACCAAGTTTGATAACATTTGATCCAGTAGTTTTTCTTTTCTGGTCGTTTTAAAGTGGAACTTTAATTATAATCACCCTTGTATTTCAATTGGCTTTAACATCATCTCTTCATCATTGCAAAAACGTGACGGTACCGATTTCCCCTTCTGGGCCCAGCGTTTCTTCCCGGCTAAAATCTTTGAATGACCTGTTGTGGCCCTACGTTTGCATGCCCAAATTCCCGACTGGAAATCAACGGTGGGCAGTGCAATCGCTGCCTATGCGTCTATGCAACTGTGGGAACGAACAGGTTAACTGTGCATTAACACACTGAAAGCAGGCGAACTTCAAGAAAAAGTAACGTTGACAGCCTGTTGGTTTTGCCAGAAATGAAGTTACATCTCTGATCACCTTGAATATGCAATGAAATACCCATATACACTTTCTGTTCTTGGAACCTATTGTTTAAACTATCGTTTTTCTGCATCTTTTTACGCAAATAAGCTGCTCTGTGCTTATTGCTCATAACAGTGAGCAAATGACTTCACTGCTGGGCGTTGTATTTTCCTTGTGGGGGCGACACTTTTTATTGGAAAAAAGATAATTACAATCCGCCCTCCGCTCTAGCCCTGGTTCTGGACAAACGAAATTTTACGCGATCCGCTAGCAACGTGTCGATTAGAGATGAGTTCGGGCTCATTTTTTGAAGCCCGAGCCCGTCCGAGCCCGAAGACTTTTAATCCGAGCCCGTCGGAGCCCGAGCCGGCCCGAGCCCGAAATTTTAGCTAAAGATAAATAAAATTCAAAGAAGTAATTCTTTGATAGAATACAATAAATTTTGCCGTTTGTGCAAATTAAAGACAAATATAGTTGCAAATTTTGAATGCACTTTCTAATTCTTTATATCTATGTTTATGAAATAAATGTCGGATCTCATGACTAACTAAGCAATAAAAGCCGCCGTTTTGAAATACCCAAAGAGCTTCACGCGCCTTCTAGGCACCCGTGCCGCTATTTTTTTTATAAGTACTTTTATTTTCCATATGAATCACTTTTTAAAAATCTGTTTCAGGGAGAATGTTCAATAAAATAGAAATTTTTCACGAGCCCGAGCCCGAATGCAATTGTGAATTACAGAGCCCGAGCCCGGTTCGGGCCCGGGCTCGGGCTCGGGCTTTCGGGCTCGGGCTGAGCCCGTCTCATCTGTAGAGTCGATACGCTGGTAACAAGTTTGTGCCGGAAAGCGTTTCATAATCAATGCGTTTTCCCAAGATTTATCTTTCTTGGTGCTTTCTTTTTTTTTTTTTTACAGATATTCATTTCGTAACCCTATCCTGCGAGAGGGAAAGCAATCCTTTACGAAACCCCGGAAGTCTTTTACCCTCCGCCCTCCTTCCTTCTGCCTAATGGCCCTTTCACAAGCTCGGCGCTTTTGCTGATGGCCATTTCGCGTGACATCATAAAGTACATAAGCATTCTATTAGGAGAAAGTTAGCACAAAAGGAGTTATGCATGCACGTATGTATGTGTGTGTACTGTAGTTCATATAGTCATGTTTTCTGACAGCGATATCGCATGTAACAGGACTGCTGACTAGCTGAGGAGAGAGAGATGATTGTGTGTGTGTGTGTGTGTTTGTACGTCGCAATATTTTAAAATTTTCTCCAGCAGTCTAGGATAATTTTAATCTCTGCAGAAAGGGTCTTTGGCGATTAGTGGTCATTACCTTGTAAATAAAATCCTAAGTGTAACAATTCAGGGTTGTACCACTCAAAAAAAAACCACCTTCAACCATCATTACTCCGAAACGATGAAAAATTTGTGCTAAAAAGTACGTAATAAAATCTGGTGCGATCGGATGGAAAATTTTTGTAATTACCCCAAAACAAATATTTTTAAAAATTGCTTTATTTTGAAAATTCACCCGTTCCTTAGTTTTGGGAAATTTTTCGTAATCTCACATTTTTAACACAGCTGACAATGCGGCGCCGCACAGCCAGCTGTGTCTTGATTTAAGTTAAAGTAAGTTTTTGTGTTATGGCAAGACTACTCAAGGGACATCTGCCATGGGGTAGGGGGGAGGGGTGCCTTGGCGGAAGAACTTTTTAAGTGGCTCTGACACGTATTCGCGTTACATCTGGAGAAAACCAACCTATGCTCCAAACCGTTATATCGACAGCGGCCCGATAAGCCTGAATCCAGGTTCTTCACACTTAGCCGCTTACCATGTTCAATGTCTTATCCACCTAGTCATGGTGGGCCTTGACTTTGCTTTTAACTTCAAGAACCAATAACACTGGAGGAATTTTCCGTACTTTGTTTCCCACAACCCCTTTTATTCCTCAAAGGCGGGCATTTGTCCTTGAGGCTTTCGCTACTATCAGGTTGTAACGAAAGTTTTCCGCCATATCTGCCTGAAAAACTAACTTCTAACTCCTTAGATAACTGTTTTTGAACTTTCGGTACCAAACCTGCACAGTATCACATGATACAACAATAGTACTTAAAGCTGTACTCATAATTCGTTGATATTATGTAGCTGACTTTTTGCAACACAACTGGATGTAAATGATGGTTCTAATCCTCTAGAGTGATAGTTCCATTTGAGACACCTTATACTTAATGATAACTATATTTTTACAGATTTCACAACACAAAGTAAACCTCTTTCTTTCAAATGCCAAAAATCGTTTGACAAAATATGAGCAAATACGCCAACGAGAACTGTGTGTTGACGATGTTTGCGGTGGCGGGAAACTTTCGTTACAACCTAATACAATGTACTAAGGCCCGAAGTATTGGCCGCTTTACTATGAGGGCACCCACTAGATGACTAACGTTACTCCCCGTGAAGGGACGAAAGGGATAATACCCAATCCCAAGCCGGGAATCGAACCCGGACCCAAGGCGTGATAGAATGGTACGTTAGCGGCTACACTACCTGGGCCCATGTGCTTGCTTGCAGGTGGGAGGGGGTGGGGGAAACAGGGGTCCTGGCACTGGAAATATACCATACTAGCCGCCCCATATTGTTCTATATACTCAGTGCAGTGTTGTCCACATTATCGGAGTCATTTCAATGAAAATCATGTTTCTTTGTTTTAACAGTATTCGTCATTCAATTTATTTAGGTTAGGGTTGTTACCAATTTCGAGTGTCATGATAAAAGCTGATGGTGGCCATATTGGCCATGCCAAGTACTATCATTGCAAGATGTATGAAAGACATAATTGGTGACATTTCCATTAATAAAATTATTATAATAACTCGGCTGTTTGAGCCTCATCAGGGGAAAACACCCCCCCCCCTGAACCTCCCTAATTTTTTAGTTTCATTATTGCCATATTAAAACGATATTAATTGACTATGTCATTTTATCTCTTTCGTGTATTTCGCCTGGTAACCCTTTGTTGATTTTTTTAGGATTGTAACCTATTTATAGAAAAATACATGTGGTGCATATTCTACAGCTTATATTGTAACAATGGATTAAAGCTGTGACGAAATATTGTAACAATGGATTAAAGCTGTGACGAAACATTGCAACAATAGATTGAAGCTGTTATGAACTAATAGTATTTAAATATATGCAAAATTATGTGGCTTTTTTATGTCGCATTTTTGGGACACATTTTACGGACAATTTTCAATAAAGGGGGTGAGAGATAAAATGGCATAGTCATTAAAAATACTGTATTGGGTGATAACGTGTTGTCAAATTCCTACACATATACTTCTTAATTGCAGCAGCTGGGGGTTAATTCGCCAAAGTTAGCGCCTGGTGTTTTGTAGTATGGTTTCATTATTTAACAGGTATCCTTGTTTACAAAAATACAAAACAGGAAATGGCTAAAATAAGCTTCAGACCACTGCAAACGATGATTTTTCTCTAATGTGCAATAAACGAGCTATGAAAAGATCCAAAAGATTTTGCTTTTCCACCTAGCGCATTGTTATTTTGTAATCTAGCTACTACGTGACATACGTATAACCAGTAACGAACATGCCTGCTTCAGCTGACGTCACTGAACTGGTCATTTGGATTTTTGCATGTGTGTAATTGTTATTACGCTAATGTCTACATCTAGTTGAAAGCCGTTCCCAGCATAGAGATATCGTCGATTTCGGTACTGCATACGTTAGCGTATTATATAGATTTGTGTTGAAGCACTTCAACGTTACAACAGTGCATACATTTTTACGGTAATGTACTATATTTTTCGTGGAAGCTAGGGTAGGGGCATGGCCCCACCCTAGGTTGGTATGGGTGGTTAGAGAAGACATAGTAGTGGGCAATTACCGACGACTAATCAAAGAATAACAGATTACTGCATATATTCGAACTAATCTATAACCCTTTAACGCGCAGTGTTCCCGCTCTGGAAACACCAAACTCTGATGTTTTGACTGTTGCCAGTCGCGAAGAATAGATTGGTATTACGCTATAAAAAATAGTTGCGGGTGACATAGCTCCACGAGAATCCTTTACTTTTTAGCACGTCATTTCCCGAAAAAAAAAGTGGTCACGATTATTTTTAACAGCACTGACAGCTACTGAAAAATGGAAGAATGCGAGAGCAGCTGGACAGACTGCCCAATGCTGAAAAAAGGGCAGCCGTTGCCATCGCTCGACTTAACGACCAGCAAGATGGCGGACGATCGAAACGTTCATCGCGTGCTATAGACCCTTTTTCGACGCATCTGGCTGTGCGGCACAGCCAGCTAGTGTCTGTGTCATGAGCCTAGCTCTTTGTCACAGCTCTGTGTCATGCGATGAACCTTTCGATCGTCCGCCATCTTGCTGGTAGTTAAGTCGAGCGATGGCAGCGGCTGCCCCTTTTTCAGCATTGGGAAAGGGTTGCCCCTCAAAGGGATAACAGGAATATACATTCGAATTGCAGATATATAGGTAGGTACATTTGAATAAAGGGATTGATATTCAAATTAAAGATTAATATTCAAATATCCGACCAGTGCAATTAGCCATTGTTTGGCCGATTATTCGCATAATATTTGAACAACAGAGCTGATCGAACTGAAGGAGAATTTCATAAGTCCACTCCCGCCTAAAAACAAACAAAATAAAGCAAAATAAACAATCTAGCTTTCACCTTTATGAAAACGCATAGCAGTTGCACATTAACTCTCGGAAAACCGTCTCCCTTTACGCCAGATTAGATAGCGTTAAGAGCCAAGCTTTTAGCCCCCACTTCAAGCTTAATGGAGGAACAAAATATACGGCGGGGCAAAAAAAAAAAAAACGGCCTTCCGTAAAAATAGGGGCGTTTTCATATCACTTTTCTCCCCGATACCGTAAACAAATAGAGCGCCACTCTGGGGCACTCCACACCCTTTGGCCAGAGAGATATATATGCTTCTGAAATATGTAATTGGAGACAGCGGCGTAACACTATCTCTTTTATGGAAAAGCTCCCCATTTACCTATCTTGGGCACAGTGTTTACCTAATGTTCCAGGTTGGCTGAGTGTATGTAGATAGGGTGCCTCCTTTATTAATAATATTCTTTTTTTTTTTCCTTTTTTTTATTGTTTCGGAAAATTGATAGTAGAGATGGCTTTTATGACTTCTTTTGGAAGTGAGTGGGATCAATTAATTTGCTTTCGGTAGATAAATTTATGTTTTAAGTTGGGATATTTTACGTCGATAGTTGGCTTTTTCTTTTTTCTTTTTTTTCGGGGAGGGGGGGGGGGGTACGTAATTTGCCAAACTGTCTCATTTATTGGGGCTTGGCATTTAATTCATCACTGGCGTAGAAATAAGACACAAGTTCTGTCTTAAGGGGTTTGGATAAGCCCCATCTCCGCCATGTTAAATTCATCAACTTTATGAACCTTTCTCTCAGAAATGGTAAAAGATAATGGTAGAAACATTTGAAGGTAGTGAGAATAACATACTTCAACGTTTCAGATTTTTTAAAATAAAAATACAAAAATTATTAATAATATTTTACTGAAAATCACTTTTATATTTGAAGAATGTAATATACGAATGCTATTACATTTAAAGTGTCCAGTATATTACAGTATATTCCAGTATATTACAATCAAAGAATGTAATATACTGGTTGATTATAATTAAAGTTCCACTTTAACACGTAAAGGAAAAGGAAAACTACTGTACCAAATGTAATCAAACTTGGTAATTGTGTAAAGAGGGTCAGCGGATCTATTATCGGAGAAAAAAAAAGCTAAAAAATTCAACACCAGGGGCAAGGACGTATCTAAGGGGGAGTGGGGTCGTCTAGGGGTCCGAACCTCCTCCTCCACGAAATTTTGATTTTTGTTACTAAAATGATAGTGTCCTTTTGAGAAAATTACTGCCTTTTTTAAACGTTTGGATCCCCTCCAAAATATTTTTCATTCGGGGGGGGGCGGACCCCTGACCCCCCCCCTTAAATACATCCTTGCCCCTGATGTTGAATTTTTGAACTTTTTTCTCGCCGATAATAAATCCCCTGACCACCTTTACACAATGACCAAGTTTGATAACACTTGGTCCAGTAGTTTTCCTTTTCTGATCGTTTTAAAGTAGAACTTTAATTATAATCACCCTGTAATATGGCTGTCATTAAAAAATTGAGTGCATAAGTTTAATAGATATTGAGAAAAAGCAACGCGAACCTGTAAAATCCACGTTTTAAGAAAACCCGCTTGAAAGATTTCACATATACGTATAAACTATGAAGGGCATTGGGGCAAAGGCGTAGCCAAGGGGGGAATAGGGGGTCCCACACAACCCTCCATGAGCGATTTTTTGCCATACAAACTGTATATTCTTCACTCCCTTATCTCACATACGTATATGTGAGTTGCAGTAATCGTAACCCCCCCGTGAAACATTTCTGACTACGCCACTGCATTGTGGAAATATACAAATTTCTAATACTACTATTTTCCAGATAGACAAATGTAATACATCGTTAGAAAGATAAAAGTTTAAATTATTTAATGCAAAAAAAAAATGAAAATCGATTTTTCGACCAATAACCTGGTCCCCCTAAATATTTCTTGAAATTTAGGCACGTTCTGTGTTTTATGTACTACACAAGGGGCTTCTTCGTGTGTGTGTGCGAGTGTGAGGGCGCGGGGGGGGGGGAGTCGCTTCTTACTATAAGCGGAAAATCTCGTGTTTGGGGCGAGGAATTCGCGATAGTTGTTACTTGTAAAAAAAACTTTGCGTCAGGCACGTATTTAACTATTTTGCCTTTTGTTAGTAAGCTGGCTTAGTAACAAAGGGTTACTACAGCAAGCTGTTATCAAATGTTTACACTTCTTTGAGCGACCCCCTCTCTTAACCCTTTGAGGCGCAACCCTTTCCCAATGCTGAAAAAAGGCAGCCGTTTGCAGAAAAAAGGCAGAAAAAATGCAGAAAAAAGGCTTTTTTTTGACGACAGCTGGCTGTGCTGGACAGCCAGCTGTCGTAAAAAAAAGGGTCCTTCGATCTGTGGCACGCAATGAACGTTTCGATCGTCCGCCATCTTGCTGGTAGTTAAGTCGAGCGATGGCAACGGCTGCCCTTTTTTTTCAGCATTGGGAAAGGGTTGCGCCTCAAAGGGTTAATCGTAAGTGTTCGTAGGAAAGTCGAGTGGAGTCACTCCAGATTTTTCTTCTTGCGGTTTGATCTAGTCAGTAGCGGATCCAGGGGAGGGGCTAGGGGGCTTCAACCCCCCCCCACAAGAGATTGCTCAAGGGTAACATTCTGCTTTATTATACACTTTAAATAGCTAAAATGATCATATTTTATTACTTAGCCTCTCCCAAAAGCCTAATACATTGGTTTAGACTAAAATTTTTATTTATAGTACATTTTAATTGGGTGAAATAAGCTTTTTAAAAATTTAGCCCCTCCCAAAAAAAAATTTCTGGATCCGCCACTGGATCTGGTACATCACTGAGGTAGCGCACACATAAGGTGAGCCCTGAGAGAGCCCAGGTCCATAAAAAAAAATAATAAATAAAATAAAATAAAGGGCAGGATGTCCACAAACGTCTCCTGTCCAGGACCCTATCGTGACGCCATTTTCTCCGCTCTATATCCGTTTCGGCGTCATCCATTTCACTTTTGATGGCCCTATTGCGTGACATCTCAAAGACGTAACAGGGACTTTCTATTCAGACGTGCACGCACCCCCTTCCGAGAAATAAAAAGAAAGACATTTTCTACGTCTCTTCTTCTTGGTTCCCTGATCAGGAACTCGCGTTTTTTTTTTTTTTTTTTTTTTTTTTTTTTACCGAAAGGCGGATGTGCCCGGATAGTTCTTCATCTTCTTCTTTTTTTCTTTTTTTTTTCTTTCGTTTTATTCTTCTTATATCTTTTTTTTTCTCTCTTCTCTCTTGCTGTTTCACTCTAAAAGATGGAAGGGGCATGTTAACCGCAATGAGGTATAAAAAAGGTATATTTGTGTCCTAGTTGAGACAGATGGTTTGGACTTTTTCGCATGACTTCGTAATTTTAGGGGGAGAATGAGAATTGCTATTAAATGCTTCATCTCAGTTGTTTTGTTTTGTTTTTTTCATATCTTTTATTTATTTGTTTATTTATTCTTCCTGGTGTAGGGTTTGGCACTGTAACTTTCAGTTTAGTTCGATGTACAGTACTACATCAAACCCCGTGTTTGTTAATTCTTTCCACTGTTATATTGGTGTTAAAAATGCGGAAATATATATATAGAAAGGGTGAGGCAGAATACGCTTAAATATATTGATTAAAACTAACACTCCTTTATTGATTCAATTTCTTTTCTGCTGATTTAAATCCTTTTACGCTAAAAATTTCTGAAAAAATGCTCTTTAAAGACAATAATTTGTAAACTCCTCAATATGCGTCAATGCTCCGAATTCGCTAGATTCTATTTAGCTCTATTTTCATTTCAATCTTGTCTATTTGGAGAATTCTTCTCCCCCACGAAAAGAAATCCCTGATACCCATATCCTATTACTATCACGTGACCAACACTCTTCAACGGTTAACGGTTCACAGTCACAAACGCGGGCATCGAAGGACAAGCATGTCGTTATCAAAATATGATTTGAAAGAATTTCGAAAGAGGATACTGGATGTACATTACTTAATCCTAAGTCCTTTTGCTGTGGGTGATTACTTCTCTATTCGCTGGTGATAATTTTATTTTATATCCGAATACCAAATGCATCTTTTTCATATTCGGAGTTGTGAAATAAATTCAACCTAAATGTGGAGAGGATGCTTTCGGTATAAATTTTGTTTTAATGGACATAGTTTCCTACGATTGGATTATAAAAATCTCGTCGCTGTTGTAAAACAAATGAAGTTATGATATCTTCAGTCAAGTGAGTAAGTACTATTTTATCATTTTCGTGTAAATAAATTGGGTTGCTGCCTTAATTAAATCTCACAGCTGGTTTAACCAAGATTGCATTTGTGCATTCTGACTGTACTGTGAATTCGTTTTATAACTAGAGACTATAGTGAAATTATATTCTATTTATTAAAAAAAAATACTTTTTATAGTGCATAATATATATGTAATGTATTTGCCTTGATTTAAAATTTATTTTCTCGGGCTTATAATCATAGATTACAGCTCTGATAATAAAAAATGAAGAAAACGAATCATTCAATATATTAATCAAAAACAGCAAATTTTCATAAAACACCCTTTTTATAGCTTAAAATAATAACAGATATATTAATCACAAAAGGACTGATTTTGTAAAAACGCTCATTCTAGATAATAAATAGAAAAGGCTTAAATAATAACCATAATTGAGTACAGTTATATTAATCAAAAACGGACACATTTTGTAAAAACAATCCTCTTTTTTTATTATTATTTAGGCTAAATGGAACTGTTGTATAATGCTCAAAAATTGAGAATTTTTCGCTCCATTGATTTTTGTCGATTAATGGAGCGAATTTTACTCAATCGGGAGACTGGCTGTTTGAAGTCAAAAATTGAGTAAAAATATACTCCGTTTGATTATTATTTTACTCAGTAGATTTAAGCGTATGTGGGACCGTGTACGCTAATTCGAACTGGTACAAGTAAAATCTGTCGTGCCTCCAATGTCCTTGATGTTCAAACGATGCCTCTGGGGGTGGAAATTCAGGTGCTAGGTCTCTCATTTGGAATGGGTCAAAATTAGGAGAACACTCGGGGGGCAACGATGATCTGCATACTAGGCGCCCCATAGTGAAATGACCAAAGTCTCTGGCCATCGTGATAGTCAATCCTAAAGAGTAGGCAGCTAACCCGGTAATTAGTAAGAAAAATAACTATTTAAAAAGAAAAAAAATCATTATTCAAGTTCATTTAACATTAGATAATTTCAGTACAAACTGGAAGTATTTCAAATTTTTTAAAGGATAAAAGTTAAAATATTTTTAAGGTTAATGAGACTTTTTAAGGCTACTTCATTCATATTTATTTTATGCCTAATACACAGTAACACACATAATAAGATCCTTAGATTGGTATACAAGAAATAATATTCAAAAGACACTTGTGGTATTTTAAGAATTAATTTTACCCTTTTAATGATCTGCTAAGTGTCCTTGTTAAAATTATAATACACCAATTAATTAGATTTTATGCGTTTTAAAGCAAGAATTAAAATCGGAACAACTTTGCCAGAGTTATCATTTATGTGTTCATAAGAAATGAAGAGTTCCGTTATTTTGTCATAGCATCAGAATTCATTGATCATAGCATCAGAACTTGAAACCACCAATAAGGTACCATCTATCCAGTAAAAAGGAGTCATCGAAATCGGTCTACATGGTAAAAGATTATCTCCTGGCATATATTTTTAAAAGCATTTGACAAATTCAAAACGTCCTCCTGTCTTAAAAATCGATTAAAAATAAATTTCGTTTTGTGCTTTATTTTATTTTTAATCGAATACAAGAGAGAATGGCAAATTAATAGTATACAGTATAACCCTGATTTTACGTCATTGAAGGAATCGAAGTGAAACAACGAAAAATGATAAATTGGAAATGGAGAAAAAGAATGAAATTAAACGTAATTTAGGTTTGATACGTTTTGCGCCTACGTTACTTTTCAAAATTATTTTATAAAGAAATAGATTATTTTATGTATTGTGTTACATTTTTTTTACTGTTTGCATTACAAATGTCCTTTTCAATAAATATGAGTTATTTTGTAAATTTTTCTTTTGACTTTCAGTACCAGAAAGGAACGATTTCACTACTTTCAAGCTTGGATTGCTTGATTGTTTCCCTTCACAATTAGTGTGACTTATTTTAGAACACACAATTAGTGTGACTATTAGTGTGACTTAATTTAGTGGAAATGCCCCTGAACATTTCTCATAAAACAAAAAAAAAGGAAGAAAAAACCTAAAACGCCGAAAATGTAACGTTATTACCTGTATTTTTTACCATTATAACTAAAGGAAAAATTTGGGACTTCTGAAAACGACGTTATATGCGGGAAAACGTTAAATGCGGTCAATGTTAAATAGTGGGTTTCACTGTAATTAGTATTTATTCAAACTATAAAGAGCGAACCCCCCCCCCTCCATTGCCAGTGCCTTTTTATGAAATGTAGGCTCTGCCAAACAAATATTCGCTGAAGCCTGCACATTGTCTGATCCTGTAAAACAGGTTTTACCTTCTTAAGGCTGCCCGTGCCAAAAAGCACCATTCTCATTTAAGGAAGTGCGTGGCCCTTTTTAAAAAAAATGCAAAATTTTCATGAGGTTCATGCATTTTTATTTGAAAGGTTATAAAACATGACAGAAACAATAATTTATTTTGCAAAAGTTTCATAACTTTTTTTTCAAAAAATTGCACTTTTGAATAAAAATTCGGCAATATTCCATACTTACGCCAACTGCTGTACACTGCATTACTCTCAATATTAAGTAACTTCCTTCGCACAGTATACTCCTATAAAAATTTTCTGTATTTCGTGCCAAAAGTTTTATTGTATTTTAAAAGTTGCACTGAAATATTGCCAATTACGTACAAAAACATCGAAATTTTTGAGAAAAAAATCGAATTTTTCGTTTAAAAGTACCTGTAAGTTTATTAATTTCACGCGTATAACTTAACTTTTGCGACAAGACACACTTTAATATCAATAGAATGTTCATGTAAATTTTCATTAAGATATCTTTAAAACTTTTAGAGTAGTTACTGTTATCGTGACGCAAGGTAACCAAAAACGCAGTTTTCCAGACAACGCATTTTAAGATTTTATTTTAGCAACGATGTTCAGCCGGAAGGGACATTCAAACAGCTGTATCTTTCTTTCTATTTATCGTAGAAGCAAAAGTAAAGCAGTTTTGAAATCTTAAGAATATGATGTTTCAAATAAATTAATAAAACAAAAATGATTTTTCTCGCAAAAATTTCTTTTTAGACCTAAACGTCTATTGTAAGGAAAAGGAAAAAAATACTGCTTTCGTTTTTTCTTTCTACAGCTACAATATAATTATGACGCATTCTAAAGCAAATTAAGACATAGAAAATTTTAAGTATGCTTCTCTTTCCCAGTTGTATACATAGTGAAATACGATAAAACCCTGCCAATTGTGCTTCAGAAAAAAATTATTAAGTTTCACTTCTGCATGGTAACGGTAATGAGGAAATAGGTATATTTATGTCCTGTAAAAGCAGATGGCTTTGGCTTTTTCTTGTAAATTCATAATTTGGGGGATGAGAATCTCTACTATTTGTCGTATATTTTTAACAATTTCCAATATCTGAAAAATAGTTGCGATTCCGCTTTATCTCTCTGTTTGGCTTTCCAACCGGCCCCGTTCTAACAGCTATAAGTATGCATTAATTACTACTAGTGATGCGCAATCTAGTTCATTTTAGTGAACTAGTTCTGAACGAACTAGTTCATGCCATGAACTAGTTCTTCGAAACAGTTCATATGAACTATGGAGATTTAATAATGAACTATATGAACTACGTAGTTCGTAATGAACTGTCTAGTTCAAAATGAACTAAGTAGTTCAAAATGAACTAAGTAGTTCAAAATGAACTAAGTAGTTCAAATGAACTAAATAGTTCAGGCGCGCACACAGGATTTTTGCCTGGGGGGGGGGTCCAACTTTTAGGGATGTTCTAGATTGACAAAAATCAGTGATGAAAGAGCTCGTTTTTATTAGATGGAATTCATCAAATCTCGTCCCATCCAGTTCCCTAAGGGTCCGGACCCCCTGGACCCCCCCCCCTTGTGTGCGCCACTGAAATAGTTCAAAACGAACTATGTAGTTCAAAACGAATTATCTAGTTCAATACGAACTATCTAGTTCAAAATGAACTAAGTAGTTCAATGAACTAGATAGTTCATTTGAACGAACTATAGTTCATTTAGTTGAACTATTTAGTTCTTTAGTTCATTCTAGTGAACTAGTTCAATGAACTAGTTCGTTCATGAACTACCCATCACTAATTACTACAAAATTTATGTAAGTTATTATTACCAAGTGCCCTATGTAAGAAGGTGCTTTTATCAGTTATAGTTACTTTATAGGAGCACCTAAGAGAGTTCCAGTACCTAACATTCCATAAACAGTCATTGTTTAAAGCTTTTTTAGAGATCTGTCTAAAAAAAGCTTTTTTAAGGCTTTGTCTAAAGCTTTTTTAGAGAGATGTCTGTCATAGTTGAAAAATAGTTACGATTCTGCTTTATCTGTCTGTTTGTCTTTTCATCCGGCCCCGTTCTAACAGCTATAAGTATGCATTAATTACTAGAAAATTTATGTAAGTTATTCTTACCAAGTACCCTATGGAAAAGGGTGTTGTTTATCATTTATAGTTCTTTTACAAGAGCACACAAAAGAGTTCCAGTACCTAACATTCCATAAACAGTAATTGTTTAAAGCTTTTTTTAGAGATATTTGTCTACTTTATATATATAGATAGATAGATAGAAAGACAGACAGGTGTTGTTAAATGTTAGAAAGTAAAACTCTCCATCTAAATTAGTGTATGTAGCTTTTACAGTCTTTCTACGCCGACCGAGTTGTATGGTGGGTAAGGCACCGTACTCCGGTTTCAGGTTCAACTCCCGGCGCAGGGGTTCGATTGCCGACTAGGCATGGTTGTCATGTCCTTCCCTTCATAGGGGGCGACGTTGGTCCACTTACTAGGTGCCACCATATTAAAGAGACCAACTGATTTGGCCAAAGCGTTCAAGGCAGCGTCCGGACATTAGAAAAAAAAAGTTTTTCTACGACAGCACTCAAAAGAATTCCAATACAATACGTTTTAAGGCTGCTTAGAGACATTGATGTATTTCAAGCACAATACAATAAGTATCCAGGCATTTATAACAGCTTACTCTTCATTAAAAGATATAAATAGCATTCGATGTTCTTTTACAGGTTTCCACAAAATTATATTAATAATAACATGCAGTTTTTTTTTTTTTAAGTTACCTCAAAATCATCATATTTGACGTAATTAGGTGTAAGTACACAGTCGTGTTGGAAAATGTTTTATAACTGATGCGTTTGGCATAGTTTATCTTGATTCTTTTTTTTTAAATTGCTTCGATAATGATGCGTATGCAAAAAGTGAAAGAACTTCAGGTTCGTTTCAAATTTCACTCTTTCGCTGCCGTTATCAGCTGGGTCACTCCACGTTAGATCAAACTGTGCAGTTCACCATACCAACTTAGATGTTTCTCAAATTTTATATAGATGATTTAGAGACTAAGATAACCCCAAATCTCAAATTTTGTAGGTTTTACGATAATTAATTAACGTGAAATTAACTATGCAATTTTTTAAGCTTTCTGCAAGATGCGCCATTTTTTCTTATGAATTTCTAAAATAACTCCTTATTTGTTGAGAAAATTTGTTTCTAAGGGTAACTTTTTAAGCTGATTGCAAAAATGTTATCCAAAATTGAGTATCTTCTATAATTTATGTATGAGCATTGCACTTATTAGGTTGTAACGAAAGTTTCCCACCACCGTAAACATCGTCAGTTACACAGTTCGCGTTGGCGTATTTGACCATATTTTGTCAAACGATTTTTGGCATCTGAAAGAAAGAGGCTTACTTTATAACACTGTGTTATGAAATCTCTAAAAAAATATAGTTATCATTAAATACAAGGTGTGTCAAATGGAACTATCACTCTAGAGGATTAGAACCATCATTTACTTCCAGTTGTGTTACAATAAGTCAGCTACTGAATATCAACGAATAATGAGTACAGATTTAAATACTATTGTTGCATCACGTGCAGGTTTGGTACCGAAAGTTCAAAAACAGTTATATAAGGAGTTAGAAGTTAGTTTTTCAAGTAGATTTGGCGGAAAACTTTCGTTACAACCTGATACTAAAGCCATCATGAATTTTTTGCCGCGTGTATGATCAGAAGCACATGTTTTAAATTTTTACATGTTGTTAAGATGGTATGCCACTACATCCCAAAAAAATTTCATCTTGGCTTTCTGCTCAGAAGCTGATCCAAAAAAAAATTGTTGACTTTTCGTACTTAGGGTCTAGTAAGATGTTTTAAACAGCGTGTCAAAGAAATTAATATGTAATAATGCATTTATACGTCAAAGTAATCTCCATTATATTACAGCACCCACCGCCAACGGTCAGGTAGAGCACGGATGCAACATCATAGAAGAATTCATCTTTTGATGCGATGAAGTCATCAATCAATTTTTGTTTTTCGTCCAATATGGGGAAGTGTACAGAAGACAAGGTATTGTTCATTGACCGAAATAAATGATAGTCCGAAGGGGCTATGACAGGGCTATACGCCGGGTGCTCCAAGACTTCCCAGCCGAACTTTACTAACGTGTCCTAGACCGGTTTTGGCAACATGAGGCCCTCCATTGTCGATTGGGATATGAAGGGTTGTACTGTATTACAAACTATTGAAGCCCTGTTGAAAGTGTTACTGCTGTACAGTACAACCCTTCATATCCCAATCGACAATGGAGGGCCTCATGTTGCAAAACCGGTCTAGGAGCTTTACTAACGGTCTAGGACACGTTAGTAAAGTTCGGCTGGGATGTCTTGGAGTACCCGGCGTATAGCCCTGACATGGCCCCTTCGGACTATCATCTACTTCGGTCGATCAACAATGCCTTGTCTTCTGTATACACTTCCCCACAGTGGACGAAGTAAGAAAATCGATTGATGACTTCGTCGCATCGAAAGATGTATCCTTCTACGCTGCTGGCACCCGCGGGTTACCTGACCGTTACCGGTGGCTGCTGGAAAATAATGCAGATTGCATACCATAGATAAAGGTATTATTGCATATTAATTTCTTTGACAAGCTCTTTAACCCTTTGAGGCGCAACCCTTACCCAATGCTGTAAAAAGGGCAGCCGTTGCCATCGCTCGACTGAACTATCGGCAAGATGGCGGATGATCGAAACGTTCATCGCGTGCCACAGATCTAGAGACCTTTTTTGTGACGACAGCTGGCTGTAGCTGCGTCAAAAAAGGGGTCTCTAGATCTGTGGCACGCGATGAACGTTTCGATCGTCCGCGATCTTGCTGGTAGTTAAGTCGAGCGACGGCAACGGATGCCCTTTTTACAGCATTGGGTAATCTATCCAGTTGTTCTCGCATTCTTCCATTTTTCATCAGATGTCAGTGCTGTTAAAAATAATCGTGGCAATTTTTTTTCGGGAAATGACGTGCTAAAAAGTAAAGGATTCTCGTGGAGCTAGATCACCCGCAACTATTTTTATAGAAATACAATCTATTCTTCGTGACTGGCAACAGTTAAAACGTCAGAATTCAGTGTTCCCAGAGCGGGAACACTGCACGTTAAAGGGTTAAAGATGAATCTTTCTATACTGCTGGCACTCGCGGGTTACTTGACCGTTGGCGGTGGGTTCTGGAAAATAATGGAGATTGCATACCATAGATAAAGGTATTATTGCATATTAATTTCTTTGACAAGCTCTTTAAAACATATTACTAGACCCAATGTACGAAAAGTCACATTAAAAGTTAAGAATTTTTTTGCTCAGCTTCTGAGCAGAATGTTGTTGTTGTTGGTTGGTTTTTAATGGCACAAGGTCCAGAAAGGACGTACTGCGCCAGACAACGTGTCATGATGTATTCAGGTCATGATGTATTCAGGAGTTAAAAACGTGTCATGATGTATTCAGGTAATAGGTGCACAAGACCTAGTAAAAGCTAAAATTCAAAAATGTACTAAAGTGTACTAAAATGTAAAAGACTAAAAGGTGAAATGTAGAATTCAAAAGGGTTAAAAGTAGATAAAAAGGTGAGGACATCTGGATGGGGCTCCCATCCAGATACCAGTCAGACAGAAGTGAACACTTTACACTGAATAAAAAATATTGATACGTCTAAGAAAAGCGAATAAATTTCGATATGGGGTTTCACCCAAAATATCGTCAAGTTTAGGATGAGAACAGTTAAAAAGTATTTGGTAAAAACTATTAAAAGCAGTGCACGACGTTAAGAGATGACGAATGGTGAGTTGAGTATGACAGTGAGGGCACTCCGGAGCAGGTTCGCCCAGAAGTAAGTGCTTATGTGTAATTCGCGTATGTCCAATGCGAAGACGAGTCAGAAGGACATCGTGCTTGCGGTATGGATGAGTGGACCAGTGGGTAAGGGCTGGCCGGATAGAACGAAGTTTGTTTTGGGTTTCACAGTCCCATATGTGGATCCAGGTGCCTTTTATTAAGGAAGAGATGCCAGAGTTTATATCACAATAGGGTGGGTGGAGATTATATGGGACAGTAGAATGCCTGGCCAAAGAATCAGCCCTTTCGTTGCCGAGAATCCCAATATGGCTAGGTACCCAGCAGTAGAGGATGTTGTATCCACGGTTCATGAGGCATTTGTGCATGTGTAGGACTTTCAGAATATAGCTATGAGTTAGGGCACCAGATCCCAGATTTTCCAAAACGCTTAATGAGTCAGAGTAGATGATGAATTGTTTGGTAGTTGCTCTAGAGATGTAAAGAAGACTTTCATAAATAGCTATTAATTCGGCTGTAAATACGGAGCAAAACGAAGGTAGGGTGTAGTTGCAAGAATGATTACGATGTACATAAGCAAAGCCTACATGATTATGAGATTTTGAGCCGTCAGTATATAGTTCTTCAAAGTTTCGATATTTGCTTTTATGGTCTAGAAATAACTGTTGATATATTATGGGATCAGTGTTTGGTTTTGTGGAGCCTTCGAATGGTTGTAGGTAGGAGATCTGCAATTTAGTCCATGGTGGGACTTCATGAAATGAACAAGTAGACACATTAACATCCTCCAATTGGGTACCGACTACACTCCTACGGATCCGAAGTCCGAAGGGGGGAGTGCAGGAAGGGCGATTTGCATAAAACTGGTCCAGTTGGGTGTCTATAAAAGAATGCTTTAAGGGATGTAGAGGATGGGAAAGGATGCGAAAATAGGTATTTAATGATAATTTCTGACGTATGAGAGTGAGAGATGGTTCATGGCAGGTGATGTAAAGGCTATGGACAGGCGATGTCCTAAAAGCACCGGAACATATGCGTAGTGCAGTATGATGCACAGTGTCAAGTTTTTTAGCATTGATTTAGAAGCTGATCCATAGATGCAGCTTGCATAGTCCATTTTAGAACGGATGACAGCACGGTAGATGCGCAAGAGAGCATCACGGTCTGCCCCCCAAGAGGTATTGGTTAAAACCTTTAACATGTTAAGTTTTTTCTCGCATTTATTGCGGATGTCTGAGATATGTTTAGCAAATGTAAGTTTCTTGTCAAAATGTAAACCTAAAAATTTAACAGAATCTTTTACAGCAATATTAGTATGGCCCAGATAAAGTTCCGGATCCGGGTGAATCCCACGCTTCCGGCAAAAATGGGTACAAGTTGTTTTCTCTGCTGATATCTTAAAACCGTTTCTGTCACACCACTTTAAGATGCGGTTGATGGCATTCTGAAGCTGGCGTTCTATCAGGCGCATGTCCTTTCCCTGACAGGAGATGTGAAGGTCATCTACATATAGACTACCGTAGACAGTCGAAGGCAGTTGGTTCAGGATGTTATTAATTTTTATTGAGAAGAGGGTGACACTGAGTACGGAGCCCTGTGGACTTCTGAGCAGAAATACAAGATGTAATTTTTGGGGTGATATAGTGACATACCATTTTAACAACATACAAAAATTTCAAACATGTGCTTCTGATCAAACATGCCGAAAAAAATTCATGATTTTTTTTAGCAAATGCGATGCTCATGCATAAACTATAGAAGATACGCAAATTTCGATGACATTTTTGGAATCAGCTTAAAAAGTTATCAGTTAAAACAAATTTTCGCGTTAGTAACCTTAACAGATAAGGAGTTATTTAAGAAATTCATTTTAAAAAATGGCGTAACTTAAAAAAATTGCATAGTTTATTTCACGGTAATTAATTATCGTGCAACCTTCAAAATTGAGATTTAGGGTTAATCCTATTCTATAAATCATTTACACAAAATTTGAAGAAATGGCTTAGTGAACTTTTTCCAATTTTGTGTTTGATTTAACGTGGAATGGCCCATCAAGAGATTTCCATACAAAGCACCATAACGCATTCAACTTTTTACTTTTCCGAGCATGTACCATGTAAGGAAAGTATTGTAATCATGAAAAAATTCGACTTCGAGATTCTGGTGTATTTACACGTTTTGAGGTCTACTGAATTCGTTTATGCTATTTTTACGAGATGTATGTATGTATGTGTATGTGTATGTGTATGCTTGTGTATAGGTGTGTGTGTGTGTGTATGTGAGTGAACACGATAGCTCCTAAACGGGGCATTCCATTGAGCTCAAATTGGGCATATATGTCATAAACCACCGTCGCAAGACCGGTATTGAATTTGGTGTGTATACGACTTATAGTTTTTCTACAGGGCTACAGCAAAGATTTCTTTTACATTATGGCCTATGGGAGAAAATTCTTGCAAGTGCGCTAGCGTTTAAACGGTGCATTCGATGGAGCTCAAATTGGGTATATGTGTTATAAACCACCATCGTAAGACCGGTATTGATTTTGATGTGTATAGGACTTATAGTTTTTCTACAGGGCTACGACAAAGATTTATTTTAAATTATGGCCTATGGGGAGAAATTCTTGAAAGTGCGCTAGCGTTTAAACGGCGCATTCGATTGAGCTTCAATTTGGTATATATGTTTGAATTATTCATCGATTAAAATTTATTTCTGTGCTTGGTAATGATCTTAATCGTAAGTGTTCAGAAAGTCGAGTGGAGTCACTCCAGATTTTTTTTTTTTAATCTGTTACGTCACAAGCTGATTTTCAACGAGAAAGTTAGGATGAGTGATTTTAGGGGGGGAAGAGAAACCCTCTACGCTGGTTCAAACTCTTTATTTCAACGCTCGGCCCGTTCTTCTGTGCCTCCATGGCCGCGCCTCCCTCCTTAAAAACACAGTTGCCATGGTGTTTTCCCCGTGAATGTCGGGCAACGATAGCATTTATCGCCGTGTAAAAGTGTTTTTAATGCACTTCTCCGATGACAATACCGATGAAAGCCATCTATCGATTAAATGCCAGCCGCGGGGAAAACAAATGGGGTTGCCGCCACCGGAAAAAGCCACTCCAATACTTTCTCGCGGGCTCCAGATGATAAGAAGCAAAAACAGCGTTATTGTTATGCTTTACCACCAGTACAGGGAAGAGCTGTTTTTTGGAATAGTGATGGACGCGAGACGACTTTTTTGCGAGACGAGAAAGAGATTTACAGCTTTTTTGCGAGACGAGACACACATTTTTACTTTCCGAACATGTACCATGTAAGGAAAGTATTGTAATCATGAAAAAATTCGAATTCGAGATTTTGGTGTATTGACACGTTTTGAAGTCTTCTGAATTCATTTATGCTATTTTTACGAGATGTATGTATGTATGTGTGTATGTGTATGTGTGTGTGTGTGTGTATGTGTGTTTGTGTGTATGTGTGTGAACACGATAGCTCCTGAACAGGGCATGCGATTGAGCTCAAATTAGGTATATATGTTATACACCACCGTCGCAAGACCGGTATTGATTTTGGTGTGTATAGGACTTACAGTTTTTCTACAGGGATAAAATAAAGATTTCTTTTACATTATGGCCTATGGGGAGAAATTCTTAAAAGTGCGTTAGCGTTTAAACGGTCCATTGGATTGAGCTCAAATTGGGTAGACATGTTATAAACCACCTTCGCAAGACCGGTATTGATTTTGATGTGTATAGGACTTACAGTTTTTCTACAGGGCTACGGCAAAGATTTCTTTTACATTATGGCCTATGGAGGAAAATTTTGGAAAGTGCGCTAGCGTTTAAACGGTACATTCGATGGAGCTAGGGATGGACGCGAGACGACTTTTTTGCGAGACGAGACAGAGATTTACACCTTTTTTGCGAGACGAGACACACATTTTTAGCATTACGATATAGGGACTTTTTCGAGACGAGACAAGCTTTTAGGCTTTTTTGCGAGACGCGAGACGCTTATTTTTCGTCTCGCGTCCATCCCTAGATGGAGCTCAAATTGGGTATACATGTTATAAACCACCATTGTAAGACCGGTATTGATTTTGATGTTTATAGGACTTATAGTTTTTTACAGGGCTACGACAAAGATTTCTTTTACATTATGGCCTATGGGGAGAAATTCTTGAAAGTGCGCTAGCGTTTAAACGGTACATTCCATTGAGCTTAAATTTGGTATATATATTTGAATTATTCATCGATTACAATTTATTTAAATGCTTGGTATTGATCTTAATCGTAAGTGTTCGGAAAGTCGAGTGGAGTCACTCCAGATTTTTAACCTTACGATATAGGGATTTTTGCGAGACGAGACAAAGCTTTTAGGTTGTTTTGCGAGACGCGAGACGCTTATTTTTTGTCTCGCGTCCATCCCTATTTCGGAATGATTGCTATTAGCGATTGCTAAATACGAATAAAATCAATAATCGAATAATCGAATAATAAATATTCGTAATTTTTACTATTTGAATTGCATTTTGTGGTTTCACTATTCGAACAGTGATCGGGATTTCACGATTATAGTAGTATTCGCCATTTCTATTCGAGATTGGGCTCGCGCGTACTCGCATTTTACCCGTAAATCGATTTTTTTTTTTTTTTTTTTTAATTGACTCTCACTTTTTGAAACTGCGAGTCAAATTTGACTCTCAAAATTTCCGCCGGACGGTTATGCTACTCATGTCTGTAATCTAGTTTATATTAATCGTGCATTATGGAGAAATCAATATGTAGGTGTAAATTAATAATTATATGAGAAAAAAAGGAATGTCTTTATTTTCTCTCTCTTAGATTTAAAAAAAAAAACTAGTTTTTTTTACTTTGACTCGCAGTTTTCAAAAATTGACTCTCACTTTTATTGACTGCCAGTCAACATGACTCACACATTTTGAAGTCTAGCGCGAGCCATGCATGTGCCAATTGAATGCTAGGTGATTTTTCAAAATTGATTATCTCGAATGAATATAATAATCGATCGATTCAAATAGTTTCATGCATTCATGTTCATTACTAGAAGTGGCTATCGCAGAGAAGTGAAAGTTATTTGAAAAAAAAAAAATCAAGCAAAATACTTTTGCAATCCCTTGAAATTTTGCTAATTATTTCAGTCTGGAGTTCGATCAAATAATCACTGTTGCTAAAATTAATTAAAAGCTTCTTAAAATATCATTTATAAAAATGATACTTGTGAAAAAATGTCGTTTCGGATTGGTCTAAAGGTCCACCCTTCTTCAGTAACAAAAAGTGTTCTACCACCCACACAGCCATAAAGGTTAAAACTGGTAGAAATGTTAAATTAAGCAATAAGGGTGGACTTATGATGGCACTCGAAACGATCGCTTTGCTTTTATTTTAATTGTGCTATTTTATGAAGTAATTTTACGTTTTAGAATCATTTTTTAAAGTATTTTTGTTAATTACTGTAGTTATCATGAATTTTTAAAAAATTAAGTGAACATGAATATTTACAATATAAATAGAATGTTTATTAAATTCCGACATTTTTTTCTTCACATTTTTACTTCCTTGTAAGTAGTATAAGGAAGTAATGTGATCCCGAAAAATTTTGGGGGCCAAATTTCGACATAAAAACCGATTTTGACTACCTCTAAATTTAATTTAAAAATTTTTTTCGATGCATCTCATCGTAGGCTAGCATGCACGATCATATTAACGCGTCTGCAACTCATTTTGACCAGTGGCGAGTCTACTGTGGCCAGTTTTTCCATGCCGTCTGTACGTACGTACGTATGTATGTAACTCGCATATCTCAAAAACTATTGGTCGTAGAATGTTGAGATTTGATATTTAGGATTGTTCTATGATCTAGTTGTGCACCTCCCCTTTTGGTGGCAATCGAATGGATAGTTTATGTACAGGACCGCCCAAAAGATTCGAAATACATTACGCTCTATGGGCCGAAATTCATTAAACTCGCCTAACTCAAAAGCTATTAGGCGTAGAATGTCGAAACTTCATATTTTGGATAGTTGTAACATCTAGTTGTGCACTTCCCCTTTTTATTCCATTCGACTGGATAGTTTATCTACAGGACTGCCCAAAACATTCGAAATACATTACACTCAATGGGCCGAAATTCATTAAACTCGCATATCTCAAAAACTGTTAGGGGTTGAATGTTGAAACTTTATATTTAGGATTGTTGTAACATCTAGTTGTGCACCTCCCCTTTCGGTTCCATTCGACTGAATAGTTTATCTACAGGACCGCCCAAAAGATTCGAAATACATTACGCTCTATGGGCCGAAATTCATCAAAGCGTTTTTTAGAGGTATTGGGCTATTTCAAACGACTCAGAAGTGATATATGCTGTAAAGAGTTAGAAAATGAATTTCTCCATTAAAAAAAGTGTCTTTATCATTTATAGTTCTGCTACAGGAACACTCAAAAGATTTCCAATACATTACGGTCAATAGCAATTTTAGGGGCATTCATCCATTTCAAGCACAATACCGTCCTACCACATAAGTTAGGTAATGGTCCGACCACGGTCACGTGCCTCCCTCAAGAACTATGCCAAAAGTCGCCAAGCTTGGCGACTTTTGGTGTACGTGTGTGCATATTTAACTCTCAAATCTCAAAAACTATTATGAAATTTCATATATAAGAATGTTGTAACATCTAGTTGTGCATCTCGATTTTTGGTTCCAATCTACTGGAGAGTTTATTTACAGGACCACCGAAAAGAATTTCAGTACCTTAATGTCTATGGACATCTTCATTATAATACAACTGTAGACAGTCATTGTTTGGTACATGCCCAAAATCTCGCCGTCTGTCCTCGACCTTGGCGAGTTTTGGCGAAATATCGCCAAATTTGGCGATAGTCAGTCATTTGGTCCATGGCCAAAGTATCGCCATTTGTCATCGTTCTTGGCGAGTTTTGGCGAAATATCGCCAAATTTGGCGATAATCTGTCATTGTTTGGTTTATGCTTAAAATCTCGCCAAATGTCGTCGACATTGACGAGTTTCGCCGAAATATCGCCAAATCTGGCGCCAAAAATTATTTCCTATTTTGTATAACTCTAAAACTTTAACCCGTAGATTTTTTAACTTTGTATTTAGAACTATTGTAATATCTAACTGTTTTCAATATCTTTTTTGACAGCAATCGACTGAGAATTTATTTACATGGTGAGCCAAATGACTTTGAATACATTGAGGTGTATAGATGCATTCAATTCATTGAAAGTCTGTGGTCAATGACTACTTTGGCTATCCCCAAAATCTCGCTGACTATCTCAAGTTTGTCGGCTTTTGGTGAAATATCGCCAAATAAAGTGTCAGAAGGAAATCTTTCAAATTGAACTCAGCTTGGCGATATCGAAATATTTGGCTAGAAATCGCTAAACCTTACTATTATTGATATTTTATCTCTTTCAAACAAATAAATTTAGAGGAAGTGCGTCGAAAATATTTTTGATCTAATGGACGTGCAAGGAAGTCATGTGTTGGACACATCAGATTTTTTCTAAAAGAAAAATAACAATTATTTTAAAAGCGTGTACTTAATTTTATATAACAAAAAAAAAGGCATTTTTTGATGCATTTAGTTCAATAACAATTTATAAAAAGAAATCATCGTTTCCTCAAAAAATATTCAATTTTTTAATACTTCTCGTCGGTTAATTATTTAAAGCCGGCCATTTTGAACAATAATTTTCGGTACCAGATCTGTCAGAAAGTAATTGAAATAGACTGTAAGTTTTGTAATAGCAAAATTAATTAAAATAGAGTAGATATGTTTTTCTTTCATTCTTGTTTAAACTCAGCATTGGTAATAATTTCACTCGTTTTTAAAGAATTTTAAATTTTTAAAAGTGGTTTTTCTCGCAATGTTAAACAAATACTTATACTATAGCGCATGCATTAGTTTATGCTATTTTCATTCATGCAATTTAGCAAACATTTAAAACAAAGGTACTATCTCCATTTTTACTTCTAGTCTTTAGAGAAAAAAAAACAAAAATTATTTTTAGTAAGTACAAGGGGCCAAGGCCCCTAGACTCGCTACGCTCTCTTTTCGTACACAGTAAAAAAATTCAGAAACGTTACATACTTATAGCGGAAAGGTTTCCGAAAGTATAGAGCAACCTACCGATGCTCTACTCGAACTCACGATTTCGGAAACATAACCCATATTTCGGGGTAAAGTATTTACGTTTCTAAATAGTTTACCCGCATGGTTCGGAAACGTTTCCGCAATTTTAAACTACAAGAGCTGCCCCATTTTTTGGGGTAACCTTTCTGCATTTTTTTTACCGTGATGAGGCATTCGGCCCCAAATAAGGCTTATTCGTAAAAAAAGGCATAATTCCAACAAACAAAACCCAGAGGCTGGATCAGATAGAATGTTATCGAGCTATACATTGCTTGGTTCTTGCATGTTCCTTGGAACATAAAAATTTAAACTTCGCACTATTTTTAATTATGTGAAACCCATGGAGCCCCTTGCGTGTTCGCCAATTATGGCGAATTTTCATAATTTGGCGACTTGCGTATATGTATAATTACCAATTAGCTCTAAGAAAACATTACTTCATATGTTTTCTTTGATAAAAAATACGAAGCAGCTAGGATAGCTTGCCACCCATGGCGACTTTTCATTATTTGGCGATTTACACATGCTCGCAACCTATAATTATTGCTCATTTACAGTTCACGGAAAACCGTTATCCATATTTTCATATACAGAATCCTTTGCAGATTGCCGTATTTAGCACTACGAATTATATCATCTCGCCGCGCTGGCAAATATCCAATGTGTCACGGTAAAAAAAATTCGGAAACGTTACCCCAAAAAATGGGGCAGCTCTTGTAGTTTAAAATTCCGGAAACGTTTCCGAACCATGCGGGTAAAGTATTTAGAAACGTTTCTGCATATGTCGGAAACATATTTACCTATTTTCTTGCATTTTAGGTAAGGTTTCTGGAAAAGATGGGTAACATTTCTGTACATTTTGGTAAAATATTGAGTAACCTCTCCGTGTATTTCGGAAAGGTTTCAGAATTAAGGAGTAACCTTTCCGTGTTTTTCAGAAAAAAGTAACATGCACTAGATGAAGCGTTTCGAGTATCTTAAACTAGATGGCAGCACCAAGCTCTGTCGGAAGGAGCGGTGAGGACTAGCGACCAGAATCGAACGCTGGACCTACGTATTCAGAAGAAAGCACGGTACCACGACGCTGCGGCTTCCTTGCCGAATTTTGCTTTAAAAGTAAACTGACTGCTGCAAAAGTTATTTGTGGTACCGCTTGTTTTGGAAACTTAAAATTTTTTTGAAGTATTTTGTAAATGGAGAGAAAATACCATAATTAATAAATATAAATTAAAAGTCTTAAATCTTTTTTCTTCCACATAAATTATTTTCAGGAGATAATGTGCTGTTTTATTTAAGTATTCATCCGGCCATGTCACCTGGTGACTGGTCACAAATAAACTTCGCAGTGACCACACAGTGAAGTTACATCACTCACAAGTTACCAGACCCTTATTATCGCATGGGCAAATCAGGACTTTGCCCAGGGCCCCAGTTTCAAATGTTGTTCTGAAATATTCTTTTATATGTCAAAATATTATGAAAAAGAAAACAAATTTTATAGATGGGGACCCCCAAATTCATTAATGCCTGGGGGCCCTGTTGGTCATAATCGGGCTGTGCAAGAAGTTACAATGTGACAGTCCTGTGACAATTGTGACCCTCTGTGACGTCACAGCGACACTTTTGTGACCATCTATGCTATTAGGAAAGATGCGTTCACTGTTATCCCTCTATCTCTTGGCACTTGGCGCATGCGCGCGAAGTCCCAAATAAAGATTTCCTTTCCCCCGTAAATACTTTACCCCGAAATATGGGTTATGTTTCCGAAATCGTGAGTTCGAGTAGAGCATCGGTAGGGTACGCTATACTTTCGGAAACCTTTCCGCTGTAAGTATGTAACGTTTCTGAATTTTTTTACTGTGTACTATAACTGCTATAATGGCATAGCCAACGCCACCCAATATTTCTACTGGTAGCTAAGTACTCCAGCTAGACCGAACCGGCTTTAAAATAATCTGCATTTCAATTATTTTTCATTTTCTAGATATTGGGTTCTAACATTTTTGAACTCGCGGTTTAGATTCACCCTGCTTGGAAAGATACCATTTTGTCAGATCGTACCTAATGCCAAGATAGCGCTTTTAAAATCAGTTAGAATTAGTTATTCTGTTTTCGAAAAACGAATAATCGCTCATTCTAAACTCTTGTTGTCTAAACGAACTTACTATTTGAAAATTGTCAACTTTGTGTAACGCACTTTGAGTTATTTATTTCATATACTTTTTAATTTGGCGTAAAATGGGTGTCATTATACTTAATGTTTGTCAATTTCACGCGATTCTACATACTTGGAATTGCTTTGTTGCAAAGGAATGAATGATTTCAAGCCAAATCTGCAACCATTATGTTTTATTTTTTCAGTTTTTTATTAATATCTTCTAAAATAATTCGATTTTCGAAATTTAATTCAGCTTATCTGGTTCCTCGGAATTTGCCGAATCCGTGGACATGTTTCACGAAATTCAAGTCCCCGCTCCTTAGGAGAAGATAGCCGAACAAGCTCTTGACTGCGGCGGCGACAGCGGCCGTTACTTTTTTTTAGAATAGAGAGATGCCCAGCAGCAGATTGGTCTATTAAAAACTCGATTCCCATTAGGACACCGAAAGTGAAGCAGCACCTGCTTGGCCAGTGTTTGGGAGGATGAACTCCTCTCTCGACCGAGTGTTTTGTGGACCGTGTACGCTAAAAGGAGCAGGTGCACTTAAAGTCTCTCGTGGCTTCAATGCCCTCCGTGTTCAAACAATACCTCTGCTAGTGCCAATCCAGGTGCTAGGTCTCTCATCTGGAATTGGTTCAAAATAGGAGACCACCTGCTGGAGGCTACGTTGGTCTACATACTTGAAGCCCCTTTAATGAAATGACCAACATCTCAGGCCCTCGTAGCGGTCAAGCCTGCAAGTAGAGCGCTGACCCAGACATCAGAAAGAATAATAATAATAATAATAAGTTAACAAAATCAGATTGTTTCATTTATGTGTTAAGTTGTTACATTGCATCTATCTATATATATAAAAATGAATGTTTGTGTGTATGTATGTATGTGGGTGTGTGGGACGTTGAAAAACTCCTAAAACGTTTGACCGATCACCATGAAATTTGGTACACTTAAATCTTTTGTCACGGAGAAGGTTTTTATGCTATCCATTTTACTCTAGCTCGCCGCTAGGTGGCGCTGCAGAACGTCGAATGCTATTCAACCACTTGCTATGAAAATACCGTTTAACTTATCTTAACGAAAATTGGTACGTATGATATTTGAACACGGAGAATATTTTTACGCAACCCATTTTGATATAACTTTCCGCTAGGTGGCGCTGCAGAGTGTCGAATTCTATTCTGTTGGATCGCTTGCTATGAAAATACCATTCAACCAATTTTGATGAAAATTGCCATTTAGAGATATTTGAACACGGAGAACGTTTTTAAGCTATCCATTTTCCTCTAGCTTGCCGCTAGGTGGCGCTGCAGTACATCGAATTCTATTCCGTTCGACCGCTCGCTATGGAAGTGCCGTTCGACCGGTTTTGATGAAAATTGGTACACACGGATATTTGAAGACGTAGAATATTTTTACACTATCCATTTTGCTGTAACTTGCCGTTAGATGGTGCTGCAGAACGCACTATTTCGTTTAAGCGCTTGCTGTGAAAATACCGGTGAACCGATTTTGATGATAATTTGTTCACATGAATATATGAACATTAGCTGTTACTCACTACTAGAAGACACTGCAGCGCATTTATACTTTAACTCGCCATTAGATGCCAATGCAGCGATGCCTTGATCTCTATGAAAATTGATATAGCTAGATGTTTGAACCACCATAGATGTTTGAACACGGAGAATATTTTCGTGTTATCCATTTTGCTATAAATAGCTACTTCACTGTGTTGTAGCACATCATTACTTTAACTCGCCATTAGATAGCGCTGCAACGTATCAATTCTTACTTAATTCGTCTAATGATGGCGCTGCAGCATATAAAGACTGTTCAACTGATCGCTGTGAAAACTGGTATAGATAGATATTCGAACACGGAGAATATTTTGGCGTTATCCATTTTGCTATAACTTGCCACTAGATGTCACTTCAAACCAATAACTTCAGGACCATTCAACTGATCGCCATGAAAATCAGTAAACATAGATGTTTGAACGAAAAGAATATTTTCGCCGCATCCGTTTAGCTTAAGTCGCCTTCTGCACCGTTCAAATTAGTACACACAGATATTTGAGCACGGAGAATACTTTTACGCTATCTACTTTGCTATGACTTGCCTCTAGAGGCCGATGCAGCGCACCAACTTCAAAGCCGTTCGACCGATCACCTTAAAAATCGTATACATACACATTTGAGCAGGGAGAATATTTTTTTAGTATTCATTTGGCTGTACTCACAACTTGATGGCACTGCAGCCATGGCATGATTTCTGGGAGGGTATTTGGGGCAAGCGTGCGGTCCCCCAAATTGTTCTTTACGTTTAAAAACTTATAAATTTTGAAAAAGTTTTCGAAAGAGGGTCCCCTAATGAAGCTTTTGCCCAGGGCTCCCCAACTCGGCAAATCTGCCCCTGACTGCAGCCCTAGAAATCTGCCCCTGACTGCAGCCTTTGAAATCACCACTGGACAGCACTTCAGCAATCAACTTCTTGACCGTTCAACTAACTGCTCTGAAAATTGGTATACACACACACTTGAGCACAAAGAATATTTTCGCGATATCCATTTTGCTTAACTCGCCCTTTGATGGCGCTGTAGCGTATTATTACTTTAATTCGCCACTAGATGGCGCTGTAGCGTATCTCGACCGTTAAACTGTTTGCTATGGAAATTCGTACACATAGATATTTGAACATTAAAATATTTTGATGCTATCCATTTTGCAAAATCTTCGACAGAGTATGGCATTATACTTTATCAACTGTTGATGATTATACAGTTGATGGTATTATTACTTTAATTCGCCACTAAATGGCGCTGTAGCGTATCTCGACCGTTAAACTGTTTGCTATGGAAATTCGTACACATAGATATTTGAACATTAAAATATTTTGATGCTATCCATTTTGCAAAAACTTCGACAGTTGATGGCATTATACTTTATCAACTGTTGATGATTATACAGTTGATGGTATTATTACTTTAATTCGCCACTAGATGGCGCTGTAGCGTATCTCGACCGTTAAACTGTTTGCTATGGAAATTCGTACACATAGATATTTGAACATTAAAATATTTTGATGCTATCCATTTTGCAAAAAATTCGACAGTTGGTGGCGCTGCGTCCAATCACCTTCTTCATCGTTCAAAGGATCGCCATGAAATTCTTTATGCATAATTATTGAAAGCAGATAATATTTATGAGATATCAATTTTGCTATATCTATTCAAATATGATAAATAGCAATTACAACAAACCGTACTATAAAAAAAGAATCCATTCATTCCCGTGCGAAGAACGGGGCATTCAGCTAGTCTTATAAATAAAAATGAAATTCTGTTTGTTTGTTTGTGGATTTGATTCGTATACAAATCCACAAAAATGGACCTATCGGCCTGAAATTTAGCACAGATATGTAAAATAATATAGAATAAATCGTAGTCCACTTTAAAACTTTGAAAGTCCACCCGTTCCCGGAATTTAAGAGATTTTGTATGCTCTTCACGCAGAAAGCTTTCCGTAATTGTATACATAGATAAGGTATACATAGATATTTGAACACGGGGAAGAGTTTGGCGCTATCCATTTTCCTATAACTTGCCACTAGATGTCGCGTCAACACATGAACTTCAGGACTGTCCAGCCGATCGTCATGAAAATTCGTATACATCGATATCTGAATGCGAAGAATATTTTCGCCGTATCCGTTTTGCTAAAACTCGCCACTAGATTGCGCTACGCCGCATGGCCTTCTGCACCGTACAAACGATTGCCTTGCAATTCGGTATGCATGATTATTGGACACAATATAACGCGATATCCATTTTGCTATATCTTTTTATTACAATGAATAGTAATCACCACAAATCGTAATATCAAAAAGTCCATTCATTCCCGTGCGAAGAACGGGTACTTCAGCTAGTTTAATATAAATTTCAAGAACAGAGTAACAAAGTTAAATGCCACATGATCTTCATTTTTTAAAACAAATTTTTGGCCCAAAAAAAAATTTTTTTTAATTGCATCATTTTATGCTTGTCGAAGAGTAAAGATATTCGATTATAAGTCAAGACATCAAGACTTTCTTAAACTTCTTCCAGCCATGGCAGTAACTCATAATGATTTTGATTCGTTTATGCTTTTCGAAATTCCACCGATTGCACGTACAAGGGACAAAAAATTTAAACACCTAGGCAAAAAACAGGAAGCGTAATTAGCAAACTTGAGTTCATGGGGGGAAAAAAATCTCCCAATCATAAAATTCCAGCAGTATTGACTTAATTGCAGGCATCTCTTTTTTTTTTTACAACTCCATATTTTTTATGTCTTTTTTTTTACGAACGGGCTTTGAATTAGTGATTTCATATCAAGCGAATTTTTTTTTTAAAGAGCTAAAAAAAATGTCGCTTTTAATTTATAGATGTCTAAGAATGCTTTAATGACTTTTTATGTAAAAGGAAAAAATAATTTATGGTACTTTTTTCTGACAATAAAAAATGATTCTCTTTTTTTTTTGTGGGTGTGTTAGAAATAAATAAAAATTACGTAAGTACAGAAATTAGTTTTTAATCCGAAACGAAAAGTGTTAAGAAAAAAACTTAGTTTGCAAAATACGTGGTAAACTGTCTTAAATCGACGAAATCTTTTCTGCCAGTCCTCATAAATGGTCTGTATATTTTGTTTATGCAAATCACATTTTTAATAGAATATTTTCTAAAATATGTATTTTTAAGCTACTACTAATGTTAAAGTCTTTTTAAAAAAAAACATACATTTAAAAAATAATAAATCGCCATAAAGTCTTTGTTAAGCTTTTATTTTCCAACGGCGCGACACTGTGCATCAAGCTTTGGTCAAGGGGGTCTCCACTGAGCGGCCATCATTACCCCTAACAAGGGGTCATCATAAACCCCCAAGTCGGGAATCGAACTCGGACCCAATGTGGGTGATAGAATAGTTCGTTCGTTTGTTTGTGTAACATGTATTTCGGATTGGTGTGCTTGGGCCGAAATCCGCTTATAAATCCACTTCAGAAGGACAACACAAGAGGGGGGTGCCCTCCGGGGGGGTCTTTCTAACGGGTCTTAACTCGTACTTACGCTAGTTTCGGAGAAAACCACGGAAAACTCCGAACGGTTAGGTCGATAGCCTAACCGTTCGGGAGGGACCCGAATGCGGGACCTTCACACTTCGACCATCTACGATTTTCAGTGGCATAACCACTGTGCCATGGTGAGGCTATACTAGCTCGTTAGCCACAACACCATCTCGTCGCCTCTTTGTAAAATTAGTCTATCTTCCTGAAAATGTCTACGTACCAGATCAGTTAATTGTGAAAGTTGAATATAGATGGACCTATCATAGAGATGAGAAATATACCTTTTTTTTTTTTACTTTTGTATTGATCAGCTAAAAATTCTCACAATTTTTTTTTCTCGAAATGTGCGATTTAGTAACTATGACAAAAATCTAATGCAATATACACTTTCCGGGTTTTGCTAACTCTATTTTTATTGCCGCTGCCTACTGCCATCTTTGAAATAAGCCGTGTTTTTTTGTGTGCGGAGCTATGTAAGCGTATTATACTGTTACGAATTTTCGGGACAACTCTCTGTTCTGGGGCTTAAGGGGGTCCGGGGCACAAAAATCTCGAAAAAAACACATTTTTATTTTTTTGCTTTAAAAAATACTAGAGAATGCTTATAATCAAACACTGCAAATCGCATGTTTCTACGATGATTACATCTGTTCACAATACATCTGTTCACAATAAAGTTCGACTTGCTTTACGTATACCTAAATCTTTAAGTCCATTTATCTCGGAATCAGTTTTTTTGCGATTCCTCAACTTTAAAAAGATATATCTCAAGTTCCTTATATAGTACAGGTATGAAATTTTGTACAGACTTTCTCTATTATATTTTTAATAATTTGTCTTCAGGAATTTTGATTTTAGACAAAAGGTTTGAAAATTCATGCCCTAGAGCTAAAAAACTCTTTAAAAAGAGTGATTTTTTAACTTTTATATTTATTAAAAAATATATAAACAATATTTTAAAAAATCCCGAAGAAAAATTAAAATGCCATCTTTTCTGTGTCCAAAAGTGAAAGAAATATGCAAATCGAGCTATTGGTTCTGCAGTTATATAAAAAATAAAATGTTTAAATTTTAAATTTTTTAATTTTTTAATTTTTAAAAAATTAAATTTCAATCTTTTCAAGAGTTTTTTATATGGAAAGGTATCTTGACATAGATATATATTTCAGAAAAAAAAATCATTATAAAGTAGCTATTAATAAAAAAAATAAAATTTTGTGCCCCGGACCCCCTTAAAATAGTTTAAAATTCGTATTCTACGCTTCAAATAGTTAAATTTTGCTTTTTGTTGCATCAAAATCGATCAACTAGAACGGTTTCCCCTTTGTTTTTTATGGTGTTTCTAGAAATCTCGAGAAATATTAGTCCTAGGCCTTCGGTAACTTCACTTTCGGGGACTTATTTTTGGAGCCAAATTTGGCGATGTTTCACCAAAAGTCGCCAAGCTTGGCGACATTTTGGCATTTGGCGCGATTTTCCCAATGGGGCCTGGAAGTTGGTTTTTCTGCATTAAAAACACATAAAAACCTAACATTTCTCTTGTATGACGTAATCAAAATTCCCGCTTAATGTGGAATCCTCGAGAAATAGACTCTTCTCGAGGATTCTTGTAGCTTCTGCGCCCGGTATAAATATAAGCGTGTTTCAGAAGCCCCAGTTTAGAGTGAGTTGAGCTCTGAGTGAGTACGCTTGCTTTGCGAATTGATAGTGCTATAGAAGCATTATTTTCGCTTGCTTTTCGGAGCTGTTTTTAAAGTGCTGTGTGTAAATTCTTCATTGCTGTGTTCTAAGGCAGCGGTGCGCAAACCGTGGGTTGCCAAATTTTTGGGGGTCGCTAAATTCAAAGAGATTCAATTTTATGAAAAATCTACAATTATTCATTTCAAAGAACTGAAATAAAACAAGAGAAGAAACTGACAATTATTATTTTACGAGCGCGATATTCGCGATCGCTATCACAGGGCTTCAAAACCACGTTATCATGCATAGTGATCTGCAAATTGATCATGCATAGTGATCATACATAGTGATCTTCAAAATTATTTTCCATTAAAAACAAAACATCGATCTCGATTGGATCCAGAGGATAACTTACGACTTGCGATTTCCAATACAGATCCGAACATAGAAGCAATCATGAGCTCTTTGCAAGCACATATTTCACATTGACTTTTTATGATGTAAAGTTTCTTTAAAGTAATTTTCATTAAAAAAATATTTATATCCATATGCATATATAAAGCATTGTTTCATAAAAATATGTGTTGATTCATTAACTGATTTTTATGATGTTACAACTTTTATAGCATTTTTATGGTGGTTTATAAGTTGGGTGCGCTGTTTTAAAAACGCGTTATTCCAATCGATGACGTCACGACACTCTTTTAAAAACACCCTGTAAAAGCAACTCCCAGAAAGAATTTCAATGTAACTTCGTTTTCAATTAAACAAAATGTGTACTGTCTATCCAGGGTTCGCGACAAAATTTTACTCAAAATAGGGGGTCGCGACAAAATTTTACACAAATTAGGGGGTAGCAGATGAAAATAGTTTGCGCAACCACTGTTCTAAGGGATTGTGTACGATATCCCTTGAATATTTTCACTGTTTTTTTTACTGTGAGAGTGTCTTATTTTGTGTGAGAAATACAGCATTTGTGAGAGCTTCAGATCTAAGCGGACTGTTAAAAGCACATTACTGTTTGATTGTGCTTGTGAATTTTGTACAGCTGATTGTCCGACGAAGTTCTAGAAGCAATAAAGTAACTTCTTCATTGCGGAGTCTTGAGGGCATATTTACGATTTCCCTCGTAAGTTTCCACTGAATTTTTGCCTGTGGAAGTGTTTTATTTTGTGCGAGAAATACAGCATTTGTGAACGCTTCTGTACTAAGCGGACTGTTATAAGCCCGTTGCTGGCGGATTGTGCCTGTGAATTTTGTACAGCTGATTGTTCGACGAGGTTCTAGAAGCAATAAAGTTGTGTTCCATCCTGACGAGTGGACTTTTTACTAGAACTTTCTATACCAACTGGACTTTAGAACGACGAACCCCGGAAACAAGCAGAGGTTTCTGCAACAATACTATAACAGAAATCTTTTTTTTTTTTCCATATGACTTTCAAAGAAGTCGTTTTTAAAGATTGAGCGTTTAACGAGGCGATAGAGCAACGTTGCACGTACGCTAATTGAGCATCAACCAACTGCGCATCCTTCAGTGCACATCCCGCCACGAAAGTAAATAGTGGAAAATCAAAATCGAACTTTTGTTTAACCCATTCAGTCTCTTACAATCTTCCAACAACTCAGTGGCGGCCCGTGGTCAAGAATGTTAGTGCAGCCGGAAGCATATGAGCCCCCCCCCCCTTTCCTCCGGACAGGATTGGAAAATCTTTGTTACTGAATTCGAAAGCTGGCGGATTAAGCCCTCACCGAGGAAAAAAAAAAAAAGAAATTACATAAAAAATGTCAGAGATCCTATTTTACTTCCATAAAATGGACATAAATTTCAACCAGCCGCTCTTATCCTCAAAATTGCATGAATCCGTGTCTGATTCGAAGTTTCCTTAGAATTTTCTTTTGTAACGATAACTTGAGAAGAAAAGAAAAAAAAAACTTACTTATTTTTTATAAGTCAAATTTATCCTCCTTTCTTTTAAACATGCGAATCGGTCAGTGATGTCCCCATAAAAAGGCGTTGTTTTAATTCAGATATCCATAATTTTAAAAGCTCTTTAAAATTTCCCATGTTTAAAGAATTTTCTCGCTCGCCATGTTCTCTAAATGCCAGTTCTTGCTTACTTAAAAACAATACTGCTTTGATGGGTCATTGTCCATTCATAAGCGTCTATTCAGGCTTACCTTCTTGATAAATTCAGCAATATAAAATCGAGAGTTTTCCAAACATATATTCTCCTTACCCCCTCCCTCACTTCTCGTCCGAGCGAATCAGTTAGTCGAGTTCTCAAGTTCAGCCGCCGTTAGAAAATCTTCCATCGGTTGTATCAGCTGCATACTCCCTATGCCGGAGAGGCTGCTTACGTAGTCGTTGTCATGGCAACGGTGCTGCCAATTTTCTTATCAGCGCTCTGGGCTGAGCCAAAGATTTTCCCAATTGAATTGCGGGAAGATTAAAGTGCTTTTTTCCTGAATGAGCGATCCGGCCACAATACGTTTTTTTTTTGTTTGTTTGTTTGTTTGGTTTTTTTCGGAGATTTTTTTAATTTACCGTAGGAATTCCACAATTCGAATCTGAATTTAGGAAAATTAGTAGAATAAATTATTTTAAAGTACGTGCTGATAATTTCAAGTGCATCCCGGCTGTACTTGCTGTATCCCACGAGCCGCCACTGCAACAACTTGAGCTGAATACCGTTTCCAGAAGTTCAAATCGTGCTGCATGACGGGAAGTGTTTGCCACACAGTAGCGGTTACTCGGGGCCTTCGCTATTAGTAACGGGCCTGCGCGTGTATTCCGATGAGTCATCCAAAGAGGCCTACGGATGCTCGCGTCTTCCCGTATACATCAAGCAATTTTTAAGCTTTCCGATGCTTTGAAACGTTATTAAATGTAGTTTTAAGTAGTGATTGTGTTACTAATTCAAGTACGAACTCATTAACAGTTTCTTTACTATGATACACGCGGACATAAAAGTAAATAGATGCATGTAATTTGAAGGAAAAACAAAGTAGTGCTCACTCTCATGATTCATTATTTTAGCTTGAATTTTAATATACATGAAAAAATTAAGCTGACTTTTAGTATACATTAAAGTAAACGAATACACAAATGATACAGACATTTTTATGCATTTCTTTATACTGAATGTTTAAGTTTCACATTTTCAAAGCAGTTACAACCATTATCACTTTTAAAATAAATTTAACTAGTAGTTATTAAATTTTCATTTATTAAATATTGTTCGGTTAATATATTGATAAAATATATGACGAGGAGCTGAAACAGAATTTAAAATATTTGATATTTACAATTCACGTATACAAAATTTAAGTACTGATATACTATTTAATTTTTAATCTTTTGTAAGGCGTAGGTATCAGAAGAATGTTTGCTATAATTATAAGTACAACCTGTGCACTGCAAGTCCTTGGTATTTACATGAAAAATAATGTAAATTAATTTAACGAGAAACATTTAGAATGAATTACAAAATAAAGGGTGTTCCATAAATAGTAGTACGAACTTAAAGGGGAGATAATATATCAAAAGGATTAAGAATAACGTAACAATGATAAAACACGTTTGTTAACTGTTTTTATTTTGGTTAGTTCAAATGAGTTTATTTATCGAAAATTTTACCATTCGAAATGAAAATGATTTATAATTTTCAGTGTTAGTTCCATATACTTTTTCTTCTCAAAGAAAAATTATAAATTTTAGAAAACCATACTAGGAAATACCACTAATATTCCAACACTTTTTTTTAAGTTATTATTAACTGGCGATTGAAAACAAATGTTTTCGTCCCTTCATTGCTGTATATTAGCGTTATAGCTTAAAAAAAAAAAAAAAAAAAAAAAAACCTGCTCCACGGACTTTGAATACAAATTAAGATAAACTAACAGCTCTAGGACTTGAAAAATTTCAAGATCCCTTTTCACAAGCTGCTCTAAACACTGTAGTAAACTAAAAACAAACGATCTCTGAATTAATTACTTTTTATTATAGCCATTATCTAAATGGAACTTTGAATTTGAGTATGATGAACGCTTATACAAAATATTAACTTCAATTTAAGTTTCTACATAAACATGTGCAAAAATTAATAACATATTTTACAGTACTTCTGCCCTGAAACCAATATCACACATTTAGTTGCATTTATAATAAATGATAAATGACATTTTCAACTGAAAGATTTAAACAGATAAGAATGTCTAACTAGTATTACAACGCACGCTTATTTACTAGAATAATGAACTACCCAAGTTAAACGATTTCCGATTAAAATGATTTATAAATAATACATGAATATTAATTCACAAAACATGCTTTATATCCTATAAATTTGTAGAATTTCTAAATACAAGTGTACACTTACCTTTACATTCAGAACTTAAAGTTCGAATTCTATGAATTCGTTGATTTATTTCCATAAAAAAAAAGCGCAATCTTCAAAAAATTATTACCTACATCTAAAACACCTTGTCATTAAATCATTATGACAAAACTATAACAAAATTGTTTTTTAATTATAAAATAAATTAACGTTTATAATCCCAAATCGCATACAATCGAACAGCGCAAATGTAAATATTAGTCCTCAATGTTTCACTCATTTCTTCCGGTGGCAACGAAGAAGCAGGCCCGGTTGCTAATAACGACGGCCCCGGGTTACTCCACTAGTTTCCGTGTTCACTGAAATATTTTCTGAATTTTCTGATGTGTTTGAGCATGCATACATGCAAAGGAGGCGTACTATTTTCATCTGCCATACCCCAGGATTCAAAAATGTTTCAAAGAAGATGTGATAAGTATGACGAAGCATTTTATCAGAAATGGTTGAAACCATGTTTAACCTGTTCGCACTCATTAATGAAAAGACGCAAAGGAGAAAGCTACTGCGCTAGCGCAACGCTGTGTTCCCGCTGAGCATTCAAAGAACCATAATGGAAAACAACACTTATGGAGAATCATAATCGTTGTGTCTTTAATAATGAGAGTTAACAGGTTAAAATGGTATTATAAATTGAACTCTCCAACATTTCAGGTTAAAATGTGGTCATTCAAGGTGAGTGCTAAATTCTTCCATCGCTACTAAATGAGTACTGTTTTAGGCGCGTATACACCAACGTGGCACATTTGTGCGGTGGCGCACGAAACATAAGAGAGGCGTCCCTATTTGCAGATAGCAATTACTTTGATCTCGCAGAAAATAAGTCCGCCGAACGACCACTTTATGAGGCAGACCCCTTGTTCTGCAGACATAGAGCGGGATCTCTACAATGGGATTGGAGCTATTTTTTCTGGTTCGTTATCATTATTTCCCTCGCCTGTTCTAGTCGTGCTAGCGTATACTCACCATTACACAGCTACGCGTCTAGAAAGGGCCCGATTCTTCGTCTTGTGACCGAATTAAGCCAGATAAAACTGGTAATGAAATTCGGCAAGCCAGTAGAGAACGAATCGCTGGGTAAAGCCAATTGGTAAGTAGCAGGCTAGTAAGGAAGGCGGCTAGTAAGGAAGAAAAATAGGGACGACGCATACATTATGATACGTTTTAGTACATAGCACTTTAGAACGTATTTAAAATATGAATGTATTTCAATTTTTGTTTATTATTATTAATAGGGATGATCCTTAGCTATGTTTAATGATATTAAATTCATATAGTCTGTGTTTTTCGTAAAGCTTTCTTTGCGCCTATTTATAGTTTAAACGAATTCATGACGCCCCCGGTATTATTACATTTAAATCTATTGACACAATTTTTTTTTAAATTTAAATCATTCACAACATTCCATTCAGATTACGACAAACACGAGTCAATCGAGCACTGACCATGAGTCAGTATGCGATTCTATACAAAAATATATTTAGAATAGCTGACCGTAGCACTGTTTCCCAGCGCCAGATGGTTGTTTCTTAGCCATGACACATGCACACAACGAAACAATGGATAAAGGTGGGGGGGGTGGAGCAAAATGAACTACCGCTAAATGTGGAGCTGGGGCGAGTTCGCCTATTTTGGTTGTTGTACGGAGCCCCTGCTATGCCCTGCTGTAAGCAGAGGTCTCCGTAATTAAAAGTCCGGCTTTCAGCTGACTACCACTATACTTATTCAGTTTAGGGCGTTCCCCTGACAAAAAGCTTTTTGACATAAATATCAATACAGGCGGATATTAACCCGCACTAAACTTCATTCAGTGAAAGAGGTGTTCCAGCATACTTGGCGACTGATCGCTTTTGGCAAGAATAATAAACAAATAATTTTGCTTGCAGTGAGTGTCTATATTTTTTTTCTATGAATCGCCCGTTTTAGAATTTTTATGAAATCAGTAAAAAGTGCAATAAAGTGTACAAGAGTGCAAATTTATTAGAATATTTTCGTGTTTGTTAGAGTGGTTAGGCTTCAAAGAATGTAAACTGTACTAATAGTAAGAAAAGTTAATTGAACTACATTTTTTTCAAACATATAATTTATTGTTTATATATTTAGAATAATTTATGTTCAATTAAATAATGTACTTAGATTATTTGTATTTTAGAAATTGATTTATAATATTGACAAACGTGAATATATATATAATAATATGAAAAAAAAGTATAGAATTTGACGAAAAATATATTTAGAAATTTATTTTAGTTATTTTAGTAAGAAATTGTGTTCTTAAAATGAAACATAATACATAGTGTCATTTCTTAGAATATATTTATTTACAACTAAAGATAGTACATCTAAAACATTTACATTTTCGTGTATTTTTAACATTGAGAGACGTAATTATATTCAAGATCTCTTACATCTTAATGCATTTTGGTTTCTCATGGGTAACGGCGATAGCACATTCTGTTCTAAAACCCTGTAACGCATTTTTTTTTTGTACTTTTTTTTTTTTTGGGGGGGGGGGGGGGAAATATATATTTATTTTTCTTTTAGAAGAAAATATGAAGAAATATTTTAAAAATTAAACTATAAATTTTTACGACATTTTAAGTTAAGTTTATTTTGTTATAAAATACATATTTTTGATGAATAATGTTGCCAAGTTTCCGGCAGTAGATCGGTCGATTAAGCTCGGTTCCCATTAGAACACCAAAAGTGGAGCAGCACCGGCTTGAACAGTGGTTGGAAGATGTGAACACCTGTCTAAAACCGAGACTGCTGTGCACCGTGTACGCTAAAGGGAGCTGATTCGCGTTAAAACCTTCCTTGGATTTTATGCTCAAACGATACCACTGGTGTTGCCAAACCAGGTTCTAGGTTTCTCATCTGAAATCAGTGCAAAATTAGGAGACCACTCGTGGCAGGCAACGTTGGTGTACGTACTAGACGCACCTATAATGAAATGATCTCCGGTCCCCGTAGCGGTCAAGCCTACAGAGGTTGGCCGCTGATCCGGCCATTAGTAAGAAAAGCAAAATATTGCCATGTGGCTATATTTTTTTTTTAACTTTAGGAAAGAGAATTTTTCTCTGTAGCCATTTGGCAGCGTGATTCATTGCAGCATTAAAGAACAGAAGATGGAGTAACTTATAGTGTTATCCAGTCTGTTGTTCTATCCAAATGCTGGACCAGTTTATCCACTAAGTTCATTGAACTCTTAAGTCTACAAGTCCCAATCGTTGCAGAGGCTCCATAGCGGTCTCTCAGAAAAAAAATCCCGTGTTTACTCGCGTAATAGCCGCACTTTTTTGCCAATTTTTCATGGTGAAAGTCTTGGTGCGACTATTATGCGGGGAAAATTTACTACATAATATTGTGACTCTAAAGCTATTTTTTTTTCTGCTTTAAAACGTGTGTGCGACTATTACGCGAGGCCGACTATTACGCGAGTAAACACGGTATACATCCTATACCGGTCGCGCGATGGTGGTCTATAATATATATGCCGAATTAGAGCTCAATCGAATTCACCGTTTAGGAGCCATCGGGTTCACTCTGATACACATGCACACACACACGCACGCACGCACACGCACGCACGCACGCACACGCACGCACGCACGCACACACGCACGCACGCACGCACACACACACATACATCACCGTAAAAATAGCATAAATGAATTCAGAAGACCTCAAAACGTGTCAATCCATCAAAATCTTCTACACGATTAAAATATGATTCCTTTCATGGTATATGCTCGGATAATAATAAAAAAAAAAAATGTTGTTTTCCATAGTAACCTAATAAATGACATCCACGCACAGAACTTCTAAATTTACTTCTTTTTATATAGAGACTTACCAGTATAATGAAATTTTCTTTACTAAACACGCGAACTCACAAAAAACGGCTTAGTCGAGAGAATAAAGAAAACCAAAAAAGCTTGCCGCTGTGAGTCTTACATTTCAATGTCCGCAACAAATGGCGTTGCGTCAATAATGCTGAAATACGCCCGCTGTTTTTATAAAGAATCAGTCTGTTTTTCACTTTCTTTGGGGAACCAGGAACGCTTCTGCGAGTTCGCATTTCTTCTGAACAGCGGGTTCACTTACTTCAAACCAGTCTCCAGATAGATTCTCTTGATAACCCCAAGCGCCATGGAGTTCTTCTTAGAGACGTTTCCATCTGTTTCACGTGGCAAATACGCCATGCGTGAAGGATAAATTTAGTGCGTTTCAATAGATACCGAGAGCTTTATATCCGGTGGAAATAAATTGTAATGCGAAAGCAGTCGACTTCAAAAACGAATTTCAGTGGTAAATGGTAAAATAAAAGTACCAGTGTACTTGTACAACAACGCGATTTGTCTTATTCGTTATTTTCACAAGTAACGTATCTGAGAGCTAACGTGAATTCCTCAGCAAAATTTTCGCTAACAGTAAGAAGCACCAAGCACAATGTTTACCGTACAGTACAGTACAGTTATAATCTACTTATGAAATACGCTAACGTATGCGGTACCGAAATCGACGATATTTCCACGCTGCGAACGGCAACATCTAGATGTAAACATAAGTGCATCAACAATAACGCATGTGCAAAAATCCAAATGAACAGTTCAGAGACGTCCAACGGCGCAAGCATGTCACGCAGTAAGCTAGGTTACAAAATAACAAAAATCTGGACTGACTCCACTGAACATTCCAAAAACTTACGATTAAAATCATTACCAAGCATTTAAATAAACGCTAGCGCACTTTCAAGAATTTCCCCCATAGGCCATATTGTAAAAGAAATTTTTGTCGTAGCACCTGTAGAAGAACTATAAGTCCTATACACACCAAAATCAATACCAGTCTTACGATGGTGGTTTATAACATAGATGCCCAAGAATTTCCCCCCCATAGGCCATAATGTTAAAGAAATCTCTGTCGTATCCTTGTAGAAAAGCTATAAGTCCTATACACACCAAAATCAATACCGGTCTTGCGAAGGTGATTTATCACATATGTACCCAATTTGAGCTCTATCGAATGTACCGTTTAGAGCTATAGTGTTCACTCACATACAAACACACACACACACACACACACACACACACACACATACATCTCGTAAAAATAGCATAAATGAATTCAGATGACCTCAAAACGTGTCAATGCGCCAAAATCGCGAAGTCGAATTTTTTCATGATTACAATACTTTCCTTACATGGTACATGCTCGGAAAGTAATAATGGATAATCAAAAATGCAAGATCTTTTGGACTTTTTCACGGCTTTAAAATTTCGAATGGACAATACTTTGCGCATTCATCGCCCATCTAAAAAATGTCACCATGGATTGGGCTAAAGCACATTTTAGGTATTTGCTGTTTCGACATCGGCTTTTAGGATGACACCCAAAATATGTGACAACCCTAACCTAAATAAATTTAATGGAAAATACTATTAAAACCAACGCGATATAATAGGATAAGAAGTCGTTGGTTAAAACAAATGGTTCTTGAAAAACCATTGAAATACTAAGGCTAAAGTTTAGTTCAAAACATGTCCAAAATGTCGCGCTTTGCATAAAATTACAGCATTTTTAACAATTTAAATGACTATTTCGAAATGTACAAATAATGTCACCATTTTCTCAGTAGTTTTTCAACATTTATTACACAATTAGGGCCATTTCTTGAGCTGAATTCATCCGTTTTCCATGCAAGGCACCAGTGGGCATTTTTTGAACTAAACTTTTTTTTAAAAAACTTCCTTGAGCGCATCTCTTCTACAGTCTATGTGCCAAACAGTTCGCCCGTTTCAACTGCAGAATGCTGCTTACAGGAGAAGTTTAATTATAATCACCTAGAATATCATTGAACTTTAGAACGTTCCAATACCAATACCCACTGAACATTCTATGGTATTCGAAAGGCCTTAGTACGACTTTCAGTACACATTCAAATGTATATCCCTCTGAAATGGTTGTGATTGTGGGATTGCGGCCAATTATCTACGGGAAAGATCTAGGCCGAGGGAGGGGTGGAACGTTGCCCTCCGTGGGGGACTTTCTAGAGGATCCTAGCCAGTATTTACGCGAGGTTTTGGAGAAAACCACGGGAAAACCCCGAACGGCTAGGTCGACGAACGCGACCTGGGTTTGAACCAGGCACATTGGCGCACCCACGGAGGGGGGCTATGGAGGCTCAAGCCCCCTCCCCACAAAGGTGAAAAGTATTAAAAATTGAAATTAGTCTCTAATGAATTAAATTTTCACTTTTTAAAAATTGCGTACTTACGTATTATCCCGGTGGTCAGCCAAGACGAGCGATTTTTCGCCAAGATAAATGCCATACGCAGGAAATTATTGATGGTTTGGAATACGATTGGCAACAGTTTGCCAGCACATTTGACGAAAAAATAGTTTGGGCGGAAATGGCCGCCGGGATAAGACATAAATACCAAAAATTGTCTTTAAATTATTTCTAAAGTACTTTTTACAAAAAAAAAGTTGGTTTTTAAATAAATACTTAGAGTTAGTGTACAAAACACAGTTAAACTCACTTTCATCTACTATACTCAAAAGATCTATGGGCAAGACAAGTGGTACAGAATATTTTCACGTTATAAGAGAGTTATAACTACAATAGAGGTCACTATAACAGAGTTCATCAGAATTCGTAGCCCAACCCCCCTCCCTCTAAATTAAAACCCTGAGTGCGCCAATGACCGGGCACCTTCCGTCTCCCAGTTCAGAGCGCAAATGCGCTCGACCACTGTTGGGGGCTCCTGAAAGGGTTGAACTAACTTCCACCTTCTTGCTTCAGAGTGATATGATGAGTTTCAATGTTAAAAGATATTTACTACTAGCTAAAAATATTTTAATGGGACAATTACGTCGGTTTTATTTCATGACAGGGAGAGTCACGTCAAACTCCCACACGGCTTTGAGGGGCCGAGTTAATTTCCTAATTACCTGGGCCAAGAAGAGTAACGCAACTACATCTCTTTTGTCATATAGAAAGTAGGCCAGGTCCTGGTGGTTCATTAAAAACCAATTAGCATGTTCTGTTCAACGCTTTTATCTAAGTAAAAGGTGCCATCCGCGGGAAAAATAGCTCATCTTGCTAGATTAATATAGTTCACTTAATCAGTAACCTGCTAATAGGTGGTGGGGAAGGCTGGTGAATAGTAAATTCATCTTCATGCGCCGGTGACAGTGCTTAGATAAATTGCGTAGTGGTAAATGTTAGTTGGTGAATATGCTTGTTTTTACGCAATGCTATATACATTATGCAGTTTTGGGAACTGTCGAGTTTAGTTGTGTTGTGTTGCGGTCGTATATTAATCTGTAGTAATTACTCAAATTGCATTCGCATTGTTTGCCAGAAAGCGTTGAAACGTGGTTCAGAAAGTTAGATTAACGCTTCATTATGTGTTTCGACATTGCAGTTTAATGTATCAGAAAATTTTCACTTTCAATATCCCTTCCCAACATTTTTTTAATGTACTTATGCAACATCATTATCTATCAAATAAATAAAAATTTTGTGAAAAATACACACATAAAATGTCACTTATATCATAATTAGACCAAAAATTCTTTCGGTCTTCATCAGTCAAAGCCCATCGTCTCACTGAACAGAGGGAACTGAAAAAGATAAACAAACAAGCATGTTGCCACATGGGAAAAAGGAAAGGTGAACAAAACCACGAAGATTAAAGATAAGAGGATGGGATAAAAAGAAAAGAAAAGGAGGACAAACAAAAATACATAAATAAATAATAATAAAAAGCAGAAAAGAACACACGAACACAAAAAGAAAAACAAAACAAAACAGACAAAACAAAAGTACAAAAAACAAAAATAACATATTATCTATCGCTTCTCTCAGGGTACACAAAGTATTTCATTCAGTTAAATTTACAAGAGATTTAAAATATACATAAAATAACTGCGGGATTATATTTTTAAAAAAATTCACATCGGACATTCTACATGTTCGCTAAGCTCCGTTCTCGTAAGAACACGGAAAATGAAGCACCACCGGCTTGGCCAGTGCTTCGGAGGGTGAACTCCTCTCTCGGATGGAATGGTGGGGGACCGTGCACGCTAAAGGGGCTGGCGCAAGTAAAACTTGTTTGTGGCTCCAATGTCTTTCATGTTCAAACGATACCTCTGGGGGTGCCGATTTCAGGCGCTAGGTTTCTCATCTGGAATTGGTTGAAAATTAGGAGACTGCTCTTAGGAGGCAAAGTTGGCCTACCTAATAGGCACCCCCATAATGAAATGAGCAACATCTGCTGCCCTCGTTGTGTTTTAGCCTCCAATAGGCTTCTGACCCAAGAAAGAAACAAGCATTCTATCTATTAAAGATAAAATAATAGTTGATGTAAATAATATTTTTTGTGATAGCAATACTAATGTTCAGTAATTCATACATGAAGTAATTAAGAAGAATAAAATAATTCATGCAAAATACTTGATTCTAAATTCTCATATTCAGATGATAAATTAAATAAATCTTCAAATTTGGAGATTTTTCTTGTAAAGTTCCTCAGATTTCGCTCGTATTTTTACAGACTGTTTGACTGTGACATGAACACTTCCCCGGACCCGCCCAAGCCTCGTCTTCGGTGCAGACGTCATACAGCTAATAATCTGTAAATTCGCGCCCAGAACAGAGATATTAGAGGTTATGTGACCAATGTGGCAAAGAGGTACTTCACCGAAATCCTAAGGTGGAGAGCATGTATTCTCTGATAACAATCTGCCAAGAGTCCTTCTAACATTACGAGGCTCCCGCATTTCCTGCATTCCCAACTTGTAAAATTCCCATCCATTCCATTCCATTCAGAATAAAAGTTCTAATTGTATAATTGAATATGTATGTATTTAGAATTCCAGTTCTTCACACACGCACATATACATATCGTATTTTACTGACCCATTCCTCCTTGAACGAGCCTTGGTTGCATTATTAATTAATTGTACTTAATTTCGTAGTTTTAATTGTTTTTATGGGACATGAACACATGGTGGGTTATTACTTCAGTACATAGCATTAGCTCATGTTTTATTCTATACTGCAACTCCGCGTAAATAATGCGTTAATAATTGGACTTTTCTTATTTTTATTTTCTATGTTTAATATCGTAATATGCATAGATAGAGAGACAGCACATAGGGATGGACGCGAGACGAGACAGAGATTTACAGCTTTTTTGCGAGACGAGACAAACATTTTTAACATTTTATGATATAGGGCAGGGACGTGCCAACGTCTTGGAAAGTGGGGGGGGCGAATTATTTTTTCCGATATCGGGAGGGGGGACAGTCATTTCATCAGCCCCTCATCCCCCCCCCCCTCCATCAACAAATGTTCTTAAAATAAAACATGTCAACCTTGGTACCAGGAAATTTATTGTTTGCACTTCTAATGCTCAATTACAATAATCATTTTCTTCAGGGACGGGGCAGCTATTTTGCCCCCCCCTAATTTTTATAAATAATCGGCATCAATCTTTATTAACCTCGTCTGTACACCCTCTCAAAAAAGTATTCGAGTGTAAGCCAAATTTCCTGTATCAGTTTCATGTAAACTAATTAATTTACCGATTTTTTTTTTTTTTGTATCTCAATAGTTTGCTTAAAATAAGTTTTCTTCATGCGGAAGGGGATGGGTGGTGGCAGCTATTTCGCCCCCCCCCTTCCATTTAAGCTAGTAATATTCTCGTTTATGCCTCATTAGTTTGTTTAAATTAAATAACCGTTTTCTTGGGGGGAAGGGCTGGAAAAATTGCTTCCCCCATCCTGAAGAAGAAAACTATTGTAAGCAAACTATTGAGGGGGCTAAAATACAGAGGGGGCGAATTATATAGTTCGCCCCTTCTAGTCATTTACTGAGGGGGCGATAAACCCCCCTGCCCCCCCTGTTGGCACGTGCCTGAGGATTTTGCGAGACGAGACAAAGCTTTTCGACTGTTTTGCGAGACGCTAGACGCCTTTTTTTCATCTCGCGTCCATCACTAACAACACGACAAACAGAGGGCAAGACGAACAGACGTGGCAATAACAAACTTTCCATGCACAACTGGGATCGATGCAGACGAAAATTGGGTCCGTTTTGCGGCCCCTTCACAAAATTACAAACGATTAAAGCGGCCCCTTCATAAAAATGCAATCGATTAAAACGTCCTCTGAACGAAAATATAATCGATTAAAATGGCTCTTCATTGGCATTTTAGCCTATATTTTAATTTGTTTTCTCAAATATTTTAACCAAAAAAAAAAAGTTTCTTTTATTGATAATTGGTATGAAAGTTCACAAAAATAAGTAATGAAATTCACAAAAATGGGACCCTAGTATAAATTCCTGAATCGATCCCTGCACAACTAAAAGCAACGCCTTCAACTGAATTCTGGCGCGACTAGGCCTAGAACTTTTATTTTCCTCGTAAGGGTAAGATGAACCTATCCGCAGAAAAATCGCTATTTCATCACATAGCGCCTTTCGTGGAGGAAATTTTCATAACCTTCATAACATTTTCTCCTCCGAAAAATCCGGATTGCGTGTACTTAAGGATTGAGAAAGAATGACCGCAGTCGCCTGATATACATTCACAATCGCTCCACAAACGATCCCTAACCCCCCGTCCCCGTCCCCTCCCACAGAACATACACTCCCACACTTCTTCAGCTCCCCGGGTATAAATGCAGTTTCCCAGTCGCGCGGCGGTGTCGTTTCGGAGCACGATAGCCCCTGCCCACTTAGCGCCGGGGCCCGAAGTTTTAAGTGATGACAGAGCGCCCCCCCGAAAGCGGTTGCCTTAGGAACCTCTCTCCCCCCCCCCCCGACACTGAAAAAAAAAAACACTGAGCTTTCTCCTCCGGATGCCATTTTGAGTCCCATGCTGGGAGAGAGTAGTGCATTTAAAATCTGTCTGGTAGGAACGAAATGGGATTGCTTTCGGAAATGACGTCATGGCCATTTTCAGTTTCCTGATCACCCCACCAGACAAGGGGGCGCCTCGCAAAGTGCTGTGAGAGTTTTATACTGACAACTGAAATTGTTTTAAAGTTCTCTAATGCAAGCATAAGCTTTTAAATTTTTTAACTTTAAAACGACCAGGGTGCATTCAATTACATTGCTCTGCATGAAAATCGACCCCGACACCATTTTTAAAAATTTTATCAAAAATGGCCGCCTGAATACGAATATGACCCCCCCCCTCCCTACGCTACACCAACCACCGTTTTCTGAGACCCTCTCTCCCTCCCTTAATGAAATGTTATATGTTATTATTTTTCTTGAGACCCTCTCTCCCTCCCTTAATGAAATGTCACGTGTTATTATTTTTTTTAACATTTCGTGCATTGTACAGTGCCATAACCGGCGATTTTTAGAACGAATTTTTTTTTTTCGAGGAATCTTCCATGTCATCATTTGTCGCCATGCCAAGTTTGGTATCATTTCGATTGTTGGAACGAGCTACATGCGGATCTGAACAGCGTCAATTTTTTTTTAATTACCCTGTATTTGTGTATGTGTGTATAAATTCTTCATTTTATGAATTATATATTTGTCTCACCATTTTATAATTCTCATACATTTTTCCCATTTTCCGACGTCATTTACATTTATGGTAATGAAATACCTATATACATGAGACGTCAGATATTTCAGTAAAGTTCCAGAGTTAAGGCAGTTAAAACGGTTTATTAAACATCATCTTTAAGTTACAATATAGGGTGAGAAGAGGAGAGGGGAGACGGGTACAAAAATCAGCGTGGACTCATTAAGCAGTTCCAGTGGCAGAAGTCTCTCGATTTTCGATGTGCGGGTGTATTTACGCTCACCAGACCACGTGGTTTGCGAAGACATAACTCCGCCTCTCTCTTATCTCTGATCGAACCACGCACATTTACCACCATGACCTGCATCCGGGATTACAGAGGCGTGGGGACACGTGTACACTCTAAAGAACTCAGAATCGACGGCCCGATGTCTGAGAAATAACAAAATAAATAAAACATAGCTCCAGAGCGCGTGTGGCCAGTATGACAGGAAAGCAAAACTTACAGTGAAAGTACCTGCTTCTAGTAAAACCCAAATTACCTTTTTAGACATTACATACATTTTCTTGTTTAACTTTTTTGTGTCAACAGGTTTATTTTCGAGCTGACGAAAACACAACTCGCAAAAGAAGTTCGAAAATCTGAAAATTCCTGAATAAATATGAAATTTATTTTGCGTTTCAAAGGATATTTCAAAATTGAACAAAAAAAAAGACACCTCACTTTTCATTTTCTTCATCTTGTTATACTTACGTTATATTAAAAAAAAATTAAAAAATCTCTTTACTGCTTTCAAAGTTTATAGCTGTATGCATAAAAGGGAGTTCATATGTCAAATAAGCAACAAAAACAAGACCTGAAATATTTCTATAACACTATTTTTATAATTAAAGTAAAAAGACTTACTTTGCAGAAGAGTCGCATTTTTTCAAACACCCTTGCAGATCAATACCTTCAATTTTCTTGAAATCATCCTGTTTGTTATTCTTTTTATAAATTTCTGAGCTATTGACACAAGGCCCTATCAGCCAAGGCATGCCTAAAAAATAATAATCACAATGTTTTAATAATGAAAAGTAAATGTATACACGTATTACAAATATAATTAAATTTGGTTAGAGGAATAGTAGGCAATGAAATTGATTGAACTGAACAAAAAGTTTTCAATGATTTATTCTTGAAGAAAGATTTACTTTGTTGAATTAAGAGAAAATTTGTAAAGAAATTCTGTATGTATTTGTAAAGAATTGTATTGAATTGTATTGTTGATGGATTGTATTTGTAAAGAAAAATTTACTTCATTGAAGCAAATAAAAACTTGTATATCAATTGTATATGTATTTTTAGTGAACTGTATTTGTGAAAGTGTCGCATTGAATCATATTTTTTTTTTAATTGCATTTTTCTTTACAAATAAAGTACTGAAAATTAAAAGAAAAATTATTTTGTACTAGCTGAATTACCTGTTCTGGTTTTAATTGTTTTTGTGATAAATTCTACATTTTCACCTCTTGGATCCTGCCCAAAATTCTTTTTCCGGCTACATGCCTGGTCCTACATGTAGTGGGTTGGTTGAATAGGGCTGCTGGAGAAACCCAGCTATCTTCATGTGGTGGAAGTCGGGGTCGCTGGCCAAGTGGGACAATTGCCGCATTGGTACTAAATTTCCGTGCCGTTATTAATTTTAATTAATTTATTTTCTTAATTCATATTACTTTCTGTTTGGCTATCAAAATTAGAACACCACCCACTTTCTGGCTTTCTTCGAAATTTTATTTACATTTATAATATGTATATTTTTGTCATTAGTAAAATTAAATTTAAATACCTTATACTCTTTGGCTTTCAAAATCTTATTTACATCGACTAAAAGTTTTTTTTTTCTTTCTTTCATCTTTGTATATATCTTATCAAAATTATTATTCTATTTTTAATTATTTTCTATTTCTTATTTTTATATATTATTTTGTATATATTCTGTATTATAGTATATAAGTAAATATAGTATATGTATAGTAATATATGTATATAGTATATAGTATATGTATAGTATATGTAAGTAAATATAGTATATGTATAGTAATATATGTATATAGTATATAGTATATGTATAGTATATGTAAGTAAATATAGTATATGTATAGTAAATATGTAATTATATTTCTGATGTATTCCTATAATATGTAAAAAAAAAAAATTGTAAAGTGAAACTTCAACTGTCGTTGAAGTTTCCCTAAAAAATGGCTTGATTCAGGAACAAGAAAAAGTCTTAAACCATGTAGGTAGGCTGCTCCTGAAGCTACTTTCCTGTCCCCTCGAATGTATTGAAGTTATATTTTGAGGCTTAAAAGTAACTGGTTATCAAGTGGCGTTTCCTAACCTATAAAAATATGATAATGTTAAACTAATTAAAATTACTGACCACACTGTCAGAAAAATTCGTTTTTATACACTAATTTATCCCTCATTTTTCAATGAAAAATTTCCGTACTCCTTGGAAACGTAATATTTCCGTGAATTCTTCCCGAAAATCTGAAGAGAAAAGAATTTCGTTAATTCTGAAGAAGTTTCTTCAATTGACAGGAGAAAAAAGAAACGGATATTCGTCAATTAAAGGAAATATTCTGGCAGCACTGGTTGTTGTAAAATTTCCGTGAATTGAAGAAATAACTTTTGAGAGTGAGTGATTGTGCTTTTATTCGGAATTTTTGGGGCAATAATTCTCAGAGAAGATATTACTTGATTTAAAAAAAAAATTATATTAGTAATAGCTACATGAATTTGCCAGTTTTGTCGGATATTACATTCCGCACCGAAAAAAAAATGAGGTTGAAAAAGGAAGCCTCCTAGTACCATTGGGTTCATCGCTACGCATTCTAAATGAGTACAGTGCTGGGTACAACCGTCACCTCCGATATAGAAGGCCTACGCACCGAATACAGAAATTGGCACGATGGCGCATTCCGTAGTCCAAGCTCCGTTGCTTTATTCACATGTTTACATCTAGTTTTGACGTGCTCGTGAATATACTCTCTGTCTCTAGAGTTGTCTCATCTGTCATAAGCTCTTCGTTCAGAAGCTAATTTCTACAGGGAGAAGGTAAGTGGGAGTGATGACTCATATATCATTTTAAAGATCTTTCCATTACCAACAATTTGATACCAAATTTATTGTAAAATCATAAAATATAAATAAGTTATGAAGGTTCAAAATTACGTTCAAATACGCAAAAAAATTTTTTATCGTTATTTCCATTATTGTTAATTGTATTATGACAATAGTCGCCAAGTTACGCGAATTTCAATGGCATAATTAAATTATTTAATAGAATTATGTGTTAAAACTTGACATGAATGGTTGCCATGATGCATGAATATTGTCTGTACTTAAATAAAACGTAATCTTGCTTTTAATATTGCTCATGTGTTATTGAGTTATTTATAATAATGAGCCAAATGTAAATTTTTTACGTGGTATTTCCAATTGGGATTTCTTTTATATCTAAAATGGAAGAGGCTAACAACACATAAAAATATTTTTAAATGTTACTCACAATGCACTAAAAATAGCTATTTATGGTGTATATAAATTTTTTCGATTATATTACATGGTTCAAGAGGTATAGAGCACTTAGATATAAGGAATTTTGTCGCCAAATGCCAATAAATCTCTAGCACTTCCGTTGTTCTAATGATTTCTAGGCTCATAAGAATAGCAACCTATCTATAATTTCATGTGTCCGGCATTTATCTTGGCGAAAAGTCCTTTGTCTTGGCGGACCGCCACCGGGATTATACGTAAATACCTAATTTTACATACATTTTTATTAGATTGGTAAAAATCTTGAAATGAGTGTTGTATTTATGCCGAAAATAGTATTTTTTTTCTACCCAAATACAGTAGAAATTTGCGTTTTGACTACTTAAACTGCTACTCAATTAAAAAGAGTGTTTACTATGAAAACATCTTTCCCTCTGGCAAAAAAGCTGAAATTTTGTTAATCAAGCATTGATTTTTATGGATTAAGTATATTCTATAAAAAAGTAATACTTTTAATAGTTTAAACCACAAACTTAATATGCTTTAGAGGACTTTTCCAATATATAATAATTCAATTTAATCTAAATGTGATTTCACTGCTACATAAGAATACTATTAAATAAATCCCCATGAAAAGACGTTGAATTTGATGTAATAAATTTATGAAATGGATATTTTTTTTTTCAAATTAAAGTGGTAAGTTCTTATGAAGAATTTTTCCATTCTGATAAAGGCAGTTTCATGTGAATGGATATTTTATTTACTGTTCAAAAAGAAAAGTTTGGGCACTGTTTCAGTCAAAACTCATTCAAATGGACGCAGAGCACTGAACTACGGAGTCGGCCATTTTGAATCGGTGTGGAGGCCTTCTATATCGGAGGTGACGGTACAACTGGCAAGGCAACCCTTAAGAGTTGCACATCCTGAGCAACAAAGTCGCGGAACAGGAGCTTTGCGACAAGTCGCAGGTCGCAGGGGTGTTCCGCGACATTTTTCAGGTAATCAGAACTGTCGTGATACTTGCTGCCCTAGTACACACTTTCGGCGACATTGTATACCGACAGTGTATCGCGACTGTCTCTATACAACGTCGCGCGACTTTGTTCTTTATGGTGTGCCAGACCTTACCCATGAGAATGGCGCTGCTTTCGGCAGATCGTATACATCTAGGAGCCTTAATCCTCGTTCACACTAAACCATAAAGTTGCGAAACACTGTCTTTACTGATACTTGCTCCTCTATACTCGGGGCAAACCTAACCTGGTAGTGGAGTGGAGGGGAAGGCTAGAGGGGCCATTTCACTACTCACCTCATGTATCGCTCCGACACTCGTTTCTCCTTCCAGGTATTTGGCTATCAATATCACAAAGCAACCCAATTGCAAGGAAAATCGGCAGTACAAAATTCCCGCCAGCACAAAAGAGGTGATGCTTGATTAATGATACTTGGTCAAGCGTCTGGGAAGTCGTTACATCTTGTTTCTGACTTAATTTCTCAATCCTTTTAATTACTGCATTCAAGTGACATAAATATGCAATTATTTTATAACATGCACTTTATTTTAGCACTTTATAGATGAAAAATGTGTTAGTTCTGTAATAACCTGGGCAGATCCGATGAATATCCGATGTGCCCTAGCACGATCCTATCGTAATTGTTTCACTGTCGTATTCCCTTTCGGAAATAATGCTGTTTTTCCCGACACGTTGGATGAAGGCGAAAACTTGCATTCCGGTACCGGAGAGTACAAGATGGATGGGCTTTTATTGTGTGTATCACGGAGTGTCCATTACTTTCACAAAAGGACCCCACTCCCTGGCACGGTGGGTCAGTGAAAAACAGGCTTCCACTGTTGATGGATGTCTCCGAAACTTCTGAAGACAATGCCTTCGTTTAAGAAAAAGGCTGTGCGCGCACAGCCAGCTGTCGTCAAAAAAAGGGTCTCTAGATCTGTGGCACGCGATGAACGTTTCGGTCGTCCGCCCTCTTGCTGGTCGTTAAGTCGAGCGATGGCAACGGCTGCCCTTTTTTTCGACATTGGGGAAACTGTTGCGCCTCAAAAGGTTAAATGCGACACCTGACAGTCGCGAATTCCATCCCTCCCCTCCCCCCGCATTTCGCGACATCACACGCACTCACATTCCAATGATTACCGTTCACGAAACATACAACATTCCTCCACCCCACCCCACTAACTAATAAAATCTACCGCCTACTGCCAGGTAATTATTATATCTTTTGTCGATAACACCGTGTGCCATCGGGCCAATATCGGGCCAATTTCGGATGGTGCAAGGGTCTTCCCATCTCCGGGGCTGCGGTATATCCACAAGTTAATAATCCAGTCCGCAGACCGGGTATATCATTCAGTAACCCTCCACCCCCAATATTATATAATTTCTCTCTCAGCGAGGCTCCATAACAGATGATCCGATGATATCCGAGCGAGCTGTAGAGAGAGAGAGAGAGAGAGAAGCAAGCGGAACCCCTTTATCGATATACAAAACACGATTAAATCATCGGAGATGCCACATTCGATTACCGAAACCTATTCGTTATCGATATATATACGCGTATACGTAACTACGTACGACTCTCTCGTATTAATCCTTTTGTGGGAGATGCCAGAGACACTCGGCAAAGAAACTGAAGAGTATATGTCGGTATATATATATATATATATAATAAAATCTCCACAGAGCTTAACAGATGAGAATATGCCAAGGCCATTGTGCAGTCGCATTGGTGCTTTGCCGTCTCTGAATTAAGGGAGATGAAAGGCGGCGATATTTATTTTGGTCGCCGCGATGGCCGGGTTTAATGGATTGCCGCGATATAAATAGAGAAGCAATAAAACGGATGAGCGGTTTTAATTAAAGCAATTAACGGACATGGAAAGGGGTTTGGTGGAATGGGTTTATTTCTGTCAGACGTGTATGGCAGCGCACGTACAGTTCCACGTCTTATTATTTGTGTTTATATTTTTTTTTGTCTGAAACTTTGCTGACTTGTGTAATGAAGAGGTCCTTTTTTTTTTTTTTTCTTGTCGTCTTTTAAGGCTGTTCTTTCTGGAAATCATGCAACTTTTGAACAGCTTTGAAAGAATTGAATTGCGCTGTGGGGACACAAAAATATTTTAGAATGTCTCTTTACAAGTCGTACTGTGAAGTAATTACAAGCCATGAACTTATAGGAATTACGAAATACTCAGGAAAAAATCTGGAGTGACTCCACTGGACTTTCCGAACACTTACGATTAAGATCATTATCAAGCATTTAAATAACGTTTAATCGATGAATAATTCAGCAAAAATTCTTAGTTTTTTTCAATTTGAGCTCAATCGAATGTACCGTTTAAACACTAGCGCACATTCAAGAATTTCCCCCCCCCCCACAGGCCATAATGTCAAAGAAATCTTTGTCGTAGCCCTGTAGAAAAGCTATAAGTCCTATATGCATCAAAATCAATACCGATCTTATGACGGTGGTTTATAACATATATACCCAATTTGTGCTCAATCGAATGTGCCGTTTAAACGCTAGCGCACTTAAAAATTTCCTCCCATAGCCCATAATGTAAAAGAAATCTTTGCCGTAATCCTGTAGGAAAACTGTAAATCCTATAAAAAATAGCTAAAATGTTTTAGTATTTAGCTCATAAAAAATACAGTCAGTCGTAGGACTGACTGTACAACTAACTAGCTAACTTTTTGTCAAGCTTTCTCTCTCTCTCTCTCTCTCTCTCTCTCTCTCTCTCTCTCTCTCTCTCTTTCTCTCTCTCTCTCTAAACTTTATGTTTATGCAAAATTTAACTGGTTTTCACACATTATTGTATTCGTAATAACAAAAAATGAACATTTATAAACGTTTATTCACATTTTTATACATTTGAAATTCTTTGTAAAAAATAAATAAACGTTTTATTAAAGCTGTAAGAGTATCCCACATTTATTTATGATATTCTCACAATTTTACTGGGATTACTTACGCAATTTTCACTGGGTTAGCACAGAACATTTTTGATTTTTAATTTAATTACATTTCAAATTTCTCACTCGATTTGTGTGCACATTTAATATTTAAAAATGGAGAGGGAGTGCTCGCACAGGCCGCAACGTGACACAGCTGGTATAAGGGTACGGTAATCAGCGATACACATTTTTCTGCACATGTTCGATTTTGTTCAATCATTAATTACGTACGTAATTTTATTACACACTTAAATATACTGATTAAAACTAACACTCCTTTATTGATTAAATTTCTTATCGGCTCATTTAAATCACGCTAAAAATTTCCGAAAAATACTCCTTAAAGACAATAATTTGTAAACTCCAAAATTCGCCTCAATGCTCCCAATTCGCTAGATTCTATTTAGCTCCATTTTCACTTAAATCTTGTCTATTTCAGAATTCTGTCTCTCCCTCACGAAAAGATTTCTGGTAAGATATCCTATTACTATCACGTGGCCAACGCTCTTCAACGGATACGGTACATCGTCACAACGCGGGAATCGTGGCTACGGCGGTCATTGAAGAACAAACATCTCGTTATCAAAATATGAATTAAAAGAATTTATAAAGAGGATACTGGATGTACATTACTTAATACTAAGTCCTTTTGCTGTGGGTGATTACTTCTCGATGTATTCGCTGGTGATAATTTTATTTTATATCCGAATACCAAATGCATCTTTTTCATATTCAGAGTTGTGAAATAAATTCAACCTAAATGTGGAGAGGATGCTTTCGGTAAAAATTTTGTTTTAATGGACATAGTTTCTTACGATTGGATTATAAAAATCTCGTCGCTGTTGCAAAACAAATGAAGTTATGATATCTTCAGTCAAGTAAGTACTATTTTATCATTTTCATGTAAATAAATTTGGTTGCTGCCTTAATTAAATCTCACAGCTGGTTTAACCATGATTGCATTTCTGTATTCTGACAGTGCTGTGAATTCGTTTTATAACTAGAGACTATAGTGAAATTATATTCTATTTATTAAAAAAATACTTTTTTATAGTGTATTAAGATATACGTAATATATTTGCCTTGATTTAAAATTTATTTTCTCGGGCTTATAATCATAGATTACAGCTCTGATAATAAAAAATGGAGAAAACGAATAATTCAATATATCAATATATAATAATTCAATATTAATCAAAAGCAGCAAATTTTCATAAAACACCCTTTTTCTAGCTTAAAATAATAATCTTAATTGAGTACAGATATATTAATTAAAAAAGGACTGATTTTGTAAAAACGCTCATTCTATAGCTTAAATAATAATCATAATTGAGTACAGTTATATTAATCAAAAACGGACAGATTTTATAAAAACACTCCTCTTTTTTATTATTATTATTTAGGCTAAATGGAGCTGTTGTATAATGCTCAAAAACTGAGAAATTTTCGCTCCATTGATTTTTGTCGGTGAATGGAGCAAATTTTACTCAATCGGGAGAATGGCTGTTTGAAGTCAAAAATTGAGTAAAAATATACCCCGTTTGTTTATTATTTTACTCAGTAGATTTAAGCGTGTAATTATCAATAGTTATGTACTTACGTTGTAATGAACAGTAATCCTATTTATTTGTAATGAATGGTGGATTTATAATTCAAATTCAAATGCACTGTAGTATAACACTTAGAATTCAAATAATGTACAGTATATAATTATTAACACTCTCCACATTATCAAATTAATTTTATTGCACAATCATTATATAGCTATCCAAATTCAGTACAGTTTCTTAAATAAATAATCGAAAATTATAGAACCTATCGAGCTACAAAAAGTCTGATGTTTTTTCGCAAAAACATATACATTGCATTGCACACAATTTTTGCATAAAAAGTGGATGTTTTTTAAATTTTTGAAAGTATACACTTGTTATGCAAATTATATGCAGTTTTTATGCATAGTAAAACAATCATTTGTGCAGTTCGTAAGGAACTTCAGAAAAATTTCAAAATCTAATCAAAAAAGTTTTAAATCCGACGAATATAATTTAAGTTGAGTGATCTCCTACCATGTCACCAAATTTCATTTCTTTCACTTTAGTCATTATTACATGATGTGTGAACAAAAATTTACGCAGTTTGAAACAATTTTCGGAAAATCTCAAAATCTAATTCATTTTTTAAAAACTCGACGTCTATAGTCGAGTGACCACCTCTCATATCACAAAATTTTATTTCATTCGCTTCAGTCAGTTTTACGTGATGCGCGAAGAAAAAAGGCGCCACTGTCAAAACGACAGGCAGACAAACTTTTTTTTTACGGTCGTACTGGGGTCCCAAATGCTTAAAACGGATGGAAATCTTAAGTTTTTAATACCAAGTAGTGTACAGGCAAAGTCTAATATTATTTATTTATGTACATAAAAGTTCCCATTCCAAAATTGAAACAGCAATCACTACGGCGGTCAAACTTTAGTCATTTTCATCCCGAGTCGAACCCGTCTGATGGTTAGAACGCTCGCCTATCACACCTTGGGTCTACGGCTCGATACCAGTCGCGGTAGCTAGAAGGACGCAGTTTAAAAGTAGCTTGAAGTTTTTACGTATGATAACAGGTGATAACACTAAAATTCAAAGAAAGAGGAAGAAATCTCAGCAGGCAAAAGACGATGTACCTATGACGTCACGATTTACTTTTCCCCCCATATGTATCTGAGCGTGATGGTCACGCGAATTCAGTGATTTTCTCCATCCCAAAAGGGCCCAAGGCGCCTAAAGAAGTTCATACATTATACCAGTATGCAAATTATAACGATAATATGGGAGCTAAGGGAGTGGCATAGCCCTCTTTCTGCCCATAGATATAAACGCCCATGGATTGATATGAAATTTTGCTCAGATTCAGAAAAATATAGAAAAATAAAAGCTTAGTTAATATAAAAACTAGAAAAATCTCCGATCCAAAGACTTTTTTTCAAATATTTGACTTTGAAAGAAAAACTCCGATAGTGTCAGGCCAATCAGCTGGAAATGTTAGTCATACATGCAGAAAAATGCAGATTTTTAAAGCATATAGATTACTTTTTGAAAATTATATTAGTTGTGAAAAAAATTCTCATTCCCGCGCGAAGAACGGGCACTTCAACAAGCAATTATGCGTATTAAAAGAAGATTAATATTGAATACAAATTATTAATATATATACTGCAATTTAATATTAATACAAAATATTAAATTGCAGTTATATAAATGACATCAAAAAAGGGTGCAGTAAAAAAAATTCTTCTTACCAATTATTCTACGTATAACCGTTACGAATTTGTGCATCATTGACACTATCAGCAAGTCGTTCTATAGCGTTCTGGAAGTTTTCTTCTGCAAAAGTCTCTTAGCTCCCACATAATGTTGACGTTACGGCCAGCTCTACCATCTCGAAATATACCGAACCCTAAAAACATATTAGAATGCGACAAACAGTCTTTACAGCTAAAGCTTTCTGCCTCATTTTTGTTAAGTTTCGCTATGAGTTTTGCCACTTTTAAAAAGAAAACTTCATGTCACATCTCTGTTCCACAAATACTATACCATTTCAAGCACCTAAATAACTCATTCACAAGCCAAACGATAATTTTCTCATTAACATCTCAATACTCGCCCTGAGGCTATTAGCAGACGAGAATCAAAAATGTTTTTACTACGTACAGTAGCAGACAAATTAAAACTACACCGCGTGGAAAAAATGAAAAATTGAGCAAATTAGGTTTCTCATGTAGTATATGTTTTAATGTAAAGATCACATTGGTTCGATAGAACAAAGTATTAAGATTAATGTTGGCACTTTCAGGCCAGACGTCCACAATTGAGGACATAAATTATGGATCATGCAGCAAGTCCTCTGTCCAGTTTATCTTAGTCCGTGGGTTTTATTTAACTTGTGTTTCGTTACTGTCTTGGATGTTCTATTACATATAGTTCATATTCAATCAGTCTTAAAACATCTTAACCAGACTTTGTGAGGAACCAAAAACATCACCCGAAGCAAAAAAACCAGTCATCGAAAGAGTCAATTAAATGAAATGCCAAAGTCTGGAAAAGCTCTAAAAATATATATCTCTGTCGCTAACAGTTAAAGACTCGGAAGCCTATGTAAGTTCTTCCTACCGTGTAATTCATTACGTAACGACTGCATCTGAGTCACGTATCTGTTCGTAGAATTTATAACACCCTTACAAGAACTTATGTTTAATCAGTCTCTGATCTTAAAAGAAAAAGCTATAGCGTGAATCGATTCTTAAATCATTCGACCGTCTCGTGAGAGATCGAATCGGCGAAAACCCAATAATGGTCCGTTCTTCAAATAAGCCGATATCTGATTGGTTATTATTTTATTTTTATTTTTTTCTCTCTGTCGTCGTACTCGTTTTCTATCGACACTTGTTAATAATGATTTTGGGCGTTTTAATATTTGTGTTGTACATGCACTGACTATCTAATGGTTCTTCCATATGTTTGTGAAAGTAAGAATAAAGAATGTTCGAAATTAATTTCACTTAATAAAACAGGTTAAATTGCTTATTATGTTAAAAAGAAGAAGAAAAATGGATAATAACGAAAGCATGAAATGTAAACCACTTTCCAATCTCTGAATGTATAGCAAAATCTCATTACAACGAGCTTCATATTTGCAAACTTCATATTCACACGTAAATTTGCGATTTTTGAAATTCTAATTCGCTCAGAATAGCTCCTCCACATTACCCTGTTTGACTTTTTTAAGGTCGATAAAATGCGGTTTCTTTGGATGCATTGAAGATACAAGGGTTACCAGACTGAACATTTTACAGTTCGAGGGAATTATTTTTAAACCGTAAAAGCGTTCTCGGTGTCATATTTACGTCTCTCTGTTAAATTAGTTTTAGTATTGGAATGTTTGCAAGCTCTGACGAAAGCGTTACCTCACGATAAAGATGGTTCCGCAGGCATTGAGATGCAGATTAGCTGGGAATAGCCTTAAAAATTATTTTCAGTTTCATTAAATTGAAAAAAAAAAATAGCATGATTGCCATTGCATTTTACATTTTCTTCCCAATTTTTAAAGAATTTTGAAGCTTTTTAAACTTTGAAAACGCTTTTGATACATTTGTACAGATTGATACATGGGCGCCCATATGATTGTTTGTAGGGTGGGGGAGAGGGAAATTCAAAGAGATACTATTTATTAGTATTTTATGTTAGTATAGTATTCAAGTTTTGAACCACTTCTACGATATACCAGTATGTAAGTTATATTGATAATATGGGAGCTAGGGGTGACATTGCCCCCTCCCTCTCTGCAGGCCAGTAGTCAAGGGGGTGGCAGGTGGGGCTGAGCCCCACCTAGCAGCATCATTTGCCCCCCTAGAAGATTTCACATTAAAAAGAATGCAGATGTTTTGAAAAAGTTTTATATATTAATAGTAAGTTAAGGTTATTAAAGTTTTATATAATATAATAATAAGTTTTTCTTTATAATACTCTATTATAGTCATTGTTTTTGTTTTGTGTGTTCTCATTTTCCAAACAGGAACTTTGACAACTTTAAATCCATTCTGTGTAAGCCGACGAACTTTCACTTCTTGGAAGCCGTTAGAACTTTTAAGAATTTATTGAATTTATAAACTTATGCTAATATTTAATGAAGCAATATAGATAAAAAAGTCATCATTCAAAAAAATATATTATGCCACCCCCCCCTTAAGATGGGATACCCCCTGAATAGAAAATCTGGCTACGGGCCTGCCTCTCTGCCCATGGATTGATATGAAATTTTGCTCAGATTCAGAAAAATATAGAAAAATAAAAGATAAGTTAATATAAAAATTGGAAAATCTCCGATCCGACGATTTTTTTTCAAAATATTCATCTACAGGCCAATCAGCTAGAAGTGTTATTCATACATGCAGAGAAATGCAGAATTTTTAAAGTGTATTGAATACTTTTTGCAAATTCATAAGTTGTGAGAACAATCCTCATTCCCGCGCGAATAACGGGCACTTCAACAAGGAGTTATACATATTAAAAGAAGATTATTAAATTGCAGTTATATAAATCATCCGTAAAGCAACAGAAATCCCTACTGACTTTCTATCTCTACTCTTAAACGCCGTTTTTTAAAAAAAAAAATCTGGAGTGACTCCACTCGACTTTCCGAACACTTACGATTAAGATCATTACCAAGCATTTAAATAAATTTTAATGTATGAATAATTCAAACATATATACCAAATTGAAACTCAATCGAATGCACCATTTAAACGCTTGCGCACTTTCAAGAATTTCTCCCCATATGCCATTATGCCATAATATAAAAGAAATTTTTGTCGTAGCCCTTTAGGAGAACTATAAGTCCTATACACACCAAAATCAATACCGGTCTTAAGATGGTGATTTATAACATATATACCCAATTTCAGCTCAATCGAAGGTACCGTTTAAACGCTAGCGCACTTTCAAGAATTTCCCCCCATAGGCCAGAATGTAAAAGAAATCTTTGTCGTAGCCCTGTAGAAAAACTATAAGTCCTATACACATCCAAATTAATATGGGTCTTAAGATAGTGGTTTATAACATATATACCTAATTTGAGCTCAATCGAATGTACCGTTTAAACGCTAGCGCACTTTTAAGAATTTCCCCCCATAGGCCATAATGTAAGAGAAATCTTTGTCGTAGCCCTGTAGAAAAACTATAAGTCCTATACACATCCAAATTAATATGGGTCTTAAGATAGTGGTTTATAACATATATACCTAATTTGAGCTCAGTCGAATATACCGTTTAAACGCTAGCGTACTTTTAAGAATTTCCCCCCATAGGCCATAATGTAAGAGAAATCTTTGTCGTAGCCCTGTAGAAAAACTATAAGTCCTATACACACCCAAATCAATACCGGTCTTGCGACGGTGGTTTATGACATATATATCCAATTTGAGCTCAATCGAATGCTCCGTTCAGGAGCTATCGTGTTCACTCACATACACACACATACACACACACACACACACACACATACACACATACATACATACATACATCTCGTAAAAATAGCATAAATGGATTCAGAAGACCTCAAAACGTGTCAAAACACCAAAATCTCGAAGTCGAATTTTTTCATGATTACAATACTTTCCTTACATGGTACATGTTCGGAAAGTAAAAAAAAAAAGAGAGAAAGAATTATTAATCAGTTACAATCTTGCAAGTGAAGTAAGTAAGGTCGTAGTCAAATTATAACACTATTTTCGGGGGGACACAAAAGGCAAAATCGACTTAGTCAAAGGGAGGCATTTATTGATGTCCTTTGACAACAATTACACGAAAGGATATGAAAATGCCGTTTCCATGGCGACTATTGTGCCGAGATGAAAATATCGCTGTCTTCCTGCTCAACATATAAATGGAAGCGAGCTCGATTTTCGCGGTCTCCAACAAAAGCAGAAGAAGAACCAGAACTTTTTCCTGCAGCGGCGGCGGCGCGAGATATTTTAAAGCAATAACTATTTTGCAGAGTCTAGAATAGAAAACGTATGGGGTAAGGATAATTCTTTATCGTGGTGGAGGGAAGATTTTTGGCAAGTGAGTATCCTTCTCAAAACGCGAACACGAAATTGGCAGTCCTGATACTTCTATCATTCCAAGTTCCAAATATCGCCACTGAATTTTGACCTAGCGATGGAACGTGAATTAATGAAGCTGTTCAAATCAATCGATTATTAGATTCATTCGAGCAAATCAATTTCGAAAAATCCATTCGAATGCTCATCACACAGCATTCGAATAGTTTATTTATTATTTTGTCCAATGGCAAGCCGAAGGGGGGGGGAGACTTTTTTAGGGGTTCTAATGCGTTTTCACGTGACATCTGGAGAAAACCGGCCAAAACTCCAGACCGTTACATCGGCAGCCTTCACATTTCTGCCATCTTCCATGTTCAGTGTCTTATAACTCCTATATGATGGGGCCTAACATTCGAAATCTCTAACAGTAATCAGGATTTTTTATTTCATATTTTTAATTACCGCTTTAATACATGGTATTTTACGAAGACCCCCTAACTTTCAAAATAAATAACTTAAAAACGGTGATTGATAGAAGCATTAAACCAGTGGTATGTTTATCAAAAAAAAAAAAAAAAACTTAAGAATTTGATACCGATGCCACAAAATTTTAGTCGCAAATTGTGCCGATAGATGGCGTTGCAAGCGTTGAGGCGTATCTAAGAAAATCTTCAGTTGTCTCACACATGGCCGCTCTATACCACATAACTTATCGTTTGTGCTGCAGTTTTCTTGCAAAGGCGTTATTTGACCTATATTCTTTCGAGAAACGATGTCTTCTAACGCTATATTGTGCTTTTGAAACGTTTGTTGCCACTCAACAACCGTCGCATGATTCACCAGGTACAGCATGGTTTATACAAGATGGAACTCGACTACATCGTACACAATACTTTTTTGACATTCTGTATGAATAATTTGATTATAGAGTTATTGTGTATTCGACATGCGTTGAACTATCTATTCGTCAGTAATGGGGAAAGGCATGAATTGACTTCCGTATTATCTGGACGTCGCCCACTTCCTGAACCCCCGAAATTTTTTCCTGGCTATGCCCCTGACGTTAGTTGTGGAGGATGCGCATATTAAATCGATTTTGATATGATTTTTCTCTGAGTCTGAGCTCTCTTCCTGGCATTCGTATTTCCGCTTATAGCGCCATCTATCGGTGCAATTTTTAACTAAAACTTTGTGGCTTTTATATGAAATTCTTACTTTTTTTTTAATTAACATACCACTTGTTTCCTGTTTTTATGCTGCACCGTTTTTGAGTTACTAATTTTCAAAGTTAGGGGTTCTTCGTGAAACACCCTGTATATTTTATCAAAAGAAAAATTATTTAATTCAAAGAGAAATCGGCCCTACCTTGGGCAAGTTGTTAAAGCACTGAACATGGTAGATAGATGAAGTGTGAAGAGCCAGGTTCCTGTCATACCTCGCATCTGTCCATATGGCGCGATCTGGAGTTTTGGTCAATTTTCTCCAGATATAACGTGAATACGCGTTAGAACCTCTTAAAAAGATGTCCACCTAAGGCAACTCCCCTAGGCAGATAACCATAGTGTAGCTTTGCCTTAAAAACACAATACACTCAAAAAGAAATCATTTAATCAGGTCTGAAATGGTGTATCAACAACTTATGCAATTTAATAGACGACGAACAAGTAAGTCATGTGGTTCCGCATCAACTTTTCATAAGTTTACTATTTTCACAAATAATTTTATTTTAATTTAGTGCATCGCTTGCTTTTTAAACTGTTTTTAGCCGTCAAGTTTTGACAAAATCCAGCCATAGAGCATTTTATTAAGAAAGAGCGGATGAATAGTGACAGATATATGACAGAAGACAGACATGGATTTAAAGTGAACATGCCATCGTCATTATTCAATTCCCATGAATGAGAGGAAATTTTAGAATTTAGGAATATTGCTCGTCGCAAGAAAACTGTAAAAATGGGATTGTCCGATGTTAAAGATAAGTAGAAGAATTGGATCATCTTCCAGCCACAAAGCAAAATTTATAACAAAATCAGTTGTACAAATCACGGATTTTTGACAATGGGGACACATTAAAACAAAAGCAAGGAGCCGGTTGAACTTGGAACACAACTTAGGACCAGTGGAGCACTTGCACTAGCCAGAGGTGGGCAAAAAGTAACATTCAACTAACAACTAACTACTAGACTTAATTTAGTTAGTTTACAGGTAAATGTGACAACTTAACTAATAGTTGTTAGTTGTAAGGTTAAACTAGCTATGCTCAACTAAATTAGTTTTAGTTCAGAACACTAAAATTAATTTAGTTGAGCCAAGTTAGTTGAGCCTTCAGCTAACAACTATTAGTTTCAGTTGTAAGGTTCAACTACCTCGGCTCAACTAAATTAGTTTTAGTTGAACAGAAAACTAAAACTTATTTACTGAAAAAAAACATTCAAAATGCTGGTGTTAAACGATAAAATAAATAAAAACTTTGTGAAAAAACACACATAAAAGGTTACTTATAAATCGCTTTGTAAAAAAAACCTTTTGTGTGTGTTTTTTCACAAAGTTTTTATTTATTTTAAAACTAAATTAGCTGATCCGAGTTAGTCGGACCTTCAACTAACAACTATTTTAATTGAACATTTAGTTACGTTCAATTAAAATTAGCTTAGTGTTTAATTGAATAGTTAGTTCAACTAATATTTTAGTAAATGACAACCAACTGTGACACTAGCACCAAATATTTAAGCAAATTGTTAGAACTAAGTAATGTCAGCCGTCTCATTGATTGCTCTTATATTTAATAATAAATGGCTAAAAAAAAAGCTAGTATTTTCTTGGTTTCAATGGTTAAAATTAATCAAAAATATGATTTTTTTTCGTATTTAAAACAAAAATGCAATAACTAATTTCTTTTTAGACTAAAGGTTTGGTTTTTTTGTTTTTGTTTTTGTTTTCTTTGAGAAGGAGGAAAGGAGGGGAGAGGTCCTCGGCAATCGCCGACCAGCCGACCTGGCCAGTCCGGGCCTGAGCACAATACAATAAATCTATGGACATTTGTAACAGTTTACTGCTGAATGAATTGTAATTACATCTAAAGCTCTTTTACAGGGTCTCGCAAAATTACATTGTCAATGATATCCGGCTCTTTTGAGATTATGCCCGAAATCTTGCCGAGTTCGACAACGACGAATTTATCGCCAAATCTGGCGCAGAAAGGGAAAAAAAGGGGACAATTGTGTTGGAAAGTGTTTTCATAATCCATGCAATTGCGATGATTTATCTTCCTTGTTTTTATCCTGGTTCATAAAATATAACGCATTTTTTTTTCCAACCACTCTGAAGCGAAGGAGGACAAAACAACAATGGAAAAGTCTAAAGCATTTAAGAAAGAACCGACGCCGTTCCGTTATTTTCAATTTTCGCATATGGACACTTTTCGACAGTTTTTTTTTTTCCTTTTATTTAAAACATGTTCATAAATCGCAAAAATTTGATTCAAACCAAGAGCATAAAATGGGCGGCTTGTACATTAAAGCCGCCACTCAGGAGCGTAGCTAAGAGGGGGGGGGTTGGGGGTCATAACCCCCCCCCATGAGGAATTTTTTGCCATACAAAATATATATTCTTCCCTCCCTTATCACACACATTTATGCATATATGTGAGTTGCAGTAGTCGTAACTCCCCCCCCCCATGAAAAATTTCTGGTTACGCCCCTGCCGCCACTGGATACAGCATTTTAGTGTTGATCCACTTCTACGTTATACCAGTACGTAAATCAGTATAGAGGGTGATTATAATTAAACTTCCCATATAACAATGTACAGGGTGGTTATAATTAAACTTCCCCTACAAACAGCATTCTGCAGCTGTAACCGGTGACCAGATTGCTACAAAATTGGGCACATGGACTGTACACGAGATGCGCTGAAGGGACTATTTTAGAACGTTTAGTTAAAAAAATGTCCACTAGATTGCACTTTGTATGGTGAAATCAGCTCAAATATTGCATAAATTAGTGAATAAATGTCCAAAAGATATTGAATAAACGTTAAAATTGTTTGTATATTTCGAATGAGCCATTTCCATCATTCAATTTGCCGTTTTCTATGCAAAACGCCACCTGGTGGACATTTTTTTAACTTTTTTTTTTTTCGAAACTCCTTGATTGCATATCATGTATAGCCAATATACCAATTTTAGTTACAATCCGCTCGCCCGTTTTAGCTATATCCCGCTCATAGGGGTGAAGTTTAATCTTAACCGCCCAGTATATATATTTTGCTGGGAGCTATGGAGGGCCACGGTCCTTCCCAGTCCATAATTATGGGCAGACATGGTAGAACCGGAAGCGATTAAGGGCGAGATTTAAAATTAATCAAAATTAAAGTGAATTCAATCATTCAAGTGAAACGCGCGCGATCGAGTTCGAACGTTTTGGCAGAATGCTTCCAATGAACAAACCTATCGCGCTGTCACGTGATCAAACACGATTGGCTTGTTTCAGTTGAATAAGAAACATTGATATCGTTCGAAGTTCCTCCTGTTCGACGCGGAAAACGTTCGAATCGTGTTTCACTTGGACTTGAATCTCGCCCTTAGAATCACTGAGTCATCGATCAGAGCCACTCGCTGTATATTAGGATTTTCATAATCGATGCGTTTAGCGATGATTTATCTTCCTTGCTTTTACTGTCGGTCATAAAAATACAACGGACTATTTTTTCCGCCTCCCGCGGATCAACAAAAACCTACTCAAAGGCGTAGGAGGACATTAAAAAAAAAAAATGAAACTATCTCGAAAGCGGAGGAAGGAAAAAGAACCTCAGCCTCATTATTTTCAATTTTCGCATACATGGGGCGCACTTTTCGAACGACGGACGTTGCCCGGTGGTGTGGTGTCCGGCATCCATATTTGATGATGGGAGAGGAATTGGGTGTGGTCCTTTCCTATCTATCCGGGACCTCGTCTTTTGTCCGGACAGCGAGCGGGTGTGGCGATGACATTTGTCTGGGGGGGGGGGAGGGCTGATCCTCGTGTGTGATGACATCTATCGAACTCTCTTTTTCTTTTTCGTGTCTCTGTCGGGAATTGTTTCGCGGACAATGCTTTTTTTTAATTGGTGGTGGTGGTGGTGTGGGGGCTTAGTTCATTAGTTCTTATCAGGGAGGACCGCTCGTGCAGCTCAATCGGTCAAACAGCCACTAGAACAGAAATAGAATCCTTTTCGATATAAAACGAAAAAAGTTAAGGCTGAGCCGGGACCATCGTGATTCTACCGGGCCTGCATGTGGATTGGTTAGATTCGGCTGTTAGATGACGTATCTAATTGCTGGAACCAATAAGCGAGCATCCGTAGGCCTCTTTGGATGACTCATCGAAGAACACATGCAGGTCCGGTAGAAGATTCACGATGGCCCCAATGGAGATACGCAGTAGCGTAGGCAGGATTTTATTCCAGGGGGGGTGCAGCCCCCTCTGGCTACGCCCCTGGATAAACGTCCGTAGGCCTCTTTCGGAATACACAAGCAGGCCCGCTAGAATCACGATGGCCCCGGGCTGATGCACAGTTCTCGCGTCTTCCATGCTTTAACCCTTTGAAACTCAAGCATTTTCATATCAATATACTGGATAGATTGCCCAGCGCTGAAAAAATGCAGCTGTCGCCATCTGTTCATTTAACTACCATCAACATGGCGGTCGATGGTAATTAAATAGAAATGTCGTCGCAGAACTAAAGAAGTTTTCTGACACAGCTGGCTGTGCGGCCACACAGGAAACGATGGTTATTGGAATGTATGACGCCTGCACCGAATATGAGGCTTGGGCGGTCAGGAGAAGAGTTTATGTCACATTCTATGATAATAATACGAGCGAAATCTATTAATAGGTTGGTTTATGTCCGAGAAAGCAACTTTAGAAGAAAAATCCAAAAATCTGGAGATTTGTAGACAGTTTATTATCTTAAAGTGAGAATTTCGATCTTTGATCCTCGTGACGACATCTATCGAACTCTTTCTTTCTTCTTCTTCTTTTTTTTTTTTTTTTTTTTTTTTTCGTCTCTGTCGGGAATTGTTTCAGACATTGCTTTTCCCTTTCTTTTCTCTTTTCGATTGATGGGGGAGGAGGGGGGGGGGGGTTAGTTCATTAGTTCTTATCAGGGAGGATTATTCGCGCAGCTGAAGTATTCAACGACACCACGCTGGTGAAACAGCCATGAGAACAGAAAGAGAATCCTTTTCGATATAAAACAAAAAAAAAAAAAAATTAAGGCTGATGCACAGTTCTCGCGTCTTCCATCTTTTAACCCTCAAGTACTTTTACATCAATATAGAAGGCCAATTGGATAGACTGCCCCACGCCGATAAAGTGCATCCGTCGCCATCGATCCATTTAACAACCATCAGCATGGCGGTTGATCGAATAGCCCATCTCCCTGGCGCCGCAGAGCTAAAAGCATTTTCTGACACAGCCGGCTGTACGGCCACACAGGACACGCAGGATTGGAATGTATGACTCCTGCACCGAAGATGAGGCTTGGGCGGACAGGGGAAGAGTTGACGTCACATTCTATAAAAATACGAGCGAAATTACTATAGTACGCTGGTTTTTGTCCGAGAAAGCAACTTTACAAGAAAAATCCCCAAATTTGAAGATTTATGCAGTTTATTATCTCACTGTGAGAATTTAGAAGTAAGCACTTTGCATGAACTACTTTACTCTTCTTAAATACTTCATGCATGAGTTACTGAACATTAATATTGCTATGAAAAAAATATTATTTTCATTAGCAATTATTTTATCTTTAATATAACGTATTTAATAATTATAATGAAAATTTATCGGAACAAGTTTCACTTTTACCACTATGAGGGCCCGATTATGACCAACAGGGGCCCTGGGCATTGATGAATTTTGCGGCCCTCATCTATGAAATTTGTTCTATTTTTCATAAAATTTTGATATAAAAAAGAATATTTCAGAACAACGTTTGAAATTGGGGGCCCCTGGTTAAAGTCCCCATTTTCCGGTGCGATAATAAGGTCCTGACCACTATTATTATTTATTAGGAAACTCAAAATAATGTTTTTTTTTTAAATCATTTTTCGTCTAACCAATAAATAAATAACAAAAGAATCGCGAAGCGAACTTCGTGTTGTATCATCAAACCTCCTGTTTGGATAACGAATGCTTCTTTAAAGATGATATCGAAATGTGCCGTTTCCATGGTGATTCAACAGTTTGGAATGTGTATAAACGTTTACACGGCACTTCAAATACAAAGATACCAGTGATTTTTGTTTTTTCAATAAAATTACAGATATTAGTCCAGTTATAACATACACTTTAAAATTAATTAAGCACTATAAAATTTACAACTTAGAGCAAAGCGTTCTTTTCTGGTGGTACAAAAGATTCACCTTTCTTCAACTGCCAAAAAGTTCCACCCATCACATAGGCTGGATGGTTAGAAACTTCGATAGTTACGGTTTTTCTATATTTTTACTTTCCGAACATGTACCATGTAAGGAAAGTATTGTAATCATGAAAAAATTCGACTTCGAGATTTTGGTGTTTTTACACGTTTTGAGGGCTTCTGAATCCATTTATGCTATTTTTACGAGATGTATGTATGTGTGTGTGTGTGTGTGTGTGTGTGTGTGTGTGTGTGTGTGTGTGTGTGTGTGTGTGTGTGTGTGTGTGTGTGTGTTTGTGTGTATGTGAGTGAACACGATAGCTCCTGAACGGAGTATTCGATTGAGCTCAAATTGGATATATATGTCATAAACCACCGTCGCAAGACCGGTATTGATTTTGGTGTGTATAGGACTTATAGTTTTTCTACAGGGCTACGACAAAGATTTCTTTTACATTATGGCCTATGGGGGGAATTTCTTGAAAGTGCGCTAACGTTTAAACGATACATTCGATTGAGCTCAAATTCGGTATACATGTTATAAACCACCATCCTAAGACCGGTATTGATTTTGGTGTGTATAGGACTTATAGTTCTCCTAAAGGGCTACGACAACACTTTCTTTTATGTTATGGCATATGGGGAGAAATTCTTGAAAGTGCGCAAGCGTTTAAACGGTGCATTCGATTGAGTTTCAATTTGGTATATATGTTTGAATTATTCATCGATTAAAATTTATTTAAGTGCTTGGTAATGATCTTAATCTTAAGTGTTCGGAAAGTCGAGTGGAGTCACTCCAGATTTTTTTTCTATGTGTTATTTTGCAAAGTTTTTGATTAATTTCAGAGTAACGTGGTTCTGTAATATTGTTGTTTGGGAGAGGACTAAGTACTCACGTACTATACCGTCGACTTCTAACCAAACTTACTTTATTTATTTTGGCGGACAAAATGCTTACAGCTGGCGTGATTAAAAATGGTGGTGTATTAAGTTGGCGACTTTTTAACATAATGAAATAGGGTTATCAGCATTAGTAATAGAGAACTGCATAATTGTGTAACGTCATTAGTGCTTAATCTCACATATTGGGAGAAAAATAGGTACTTACGTATTATCCCGGCGGTCATTTCCGCCAAACTATTTTTTGGCAAACTGGTGCCAATCGCATTCGAAACCATTAATAATTTCATGCTTCCGTCATTTATCTTGGCGGAAAATCGCTCGTCTTGGCGGACCGTCGGGATAATGCGTGAAAATAGTCAACAGTATTATATGTAAATACCGAGAACTGTTGCTCCTGGGTAAGACAAATGATCAGCACATTAAAAAAAAAAAATCTGGAATGGCTCCACTCGAATTTCCGAACATTTAAGAATAAGATCATTACCAAGCATGTAAATAAATATTAATCGATGAATAATTCAGCAAAAATTCTTAGTTTTCTCCAGTTTGAGTTCAATCGAATGTATCGTTTGAACGCTAGCGCACCTTTAAGAATTTCCCCTCCATAGGCCATAATGTAAAAGAAATCTTTGTCATAGCCCTGTAGAAAAACTATTAGTCCTATACACATGAAAATCAATACCGGTCTTACGATGGTGGTTTATAACATCTATACCCAATTTGAGCTCAATCGAATGTACCGTTTAAACGCTAGCGCACTTTCAAGAATTTCCTCCCATAGGCCATAATGTAAAAGAAATCTTTGTCGTAGCCCTGTAGAAAAACTACTAGTCCTATACACACCCAAATCAATACCGATCTTACGACGGTGGTTTATAACATATATACCCAATTTGAGCTCAATCCAATGTACTGTTTAAACGCTAGCGCACTTTCAAGAATTTCCTCCCATAGGCCATAATGTAAAAGAAATCTTTGTCGTAGCCCTGTAAAAAAACTATAAGTCCTATACACACCAAAATGAATACCGGTCTTGCGACGGTGGTTTACGACATATATACCCAATTTGAGCTCTATCGAATGCACCGTTTAGGAGCTATCGTGTTCACTCACATACACACACACACATACAGACATCTCGTAAAAATAGCATAAATGAATTCAGGAGACCTCAAAACGTGTCAATACACCAAAATCTCGAAGTCGAATTTTTTCATGATTACAATACTTTCCTTACATGGTACATGTTCGGAAAGTAAAAAAGTGACATACATTAATGAAGTTTTATATAATTAAAATAACACATTGCACACAATTTCTGAAAACAATGAATCCAAAACATTTACTACACTGTAGTAAACAATGATAGGCTGACGTCATCGTGTTGTTACAAAGCTGCAATGGTGACATATGTTTGTCAGTATGAAAAATTCTCGAAGGTGAAAATGCAAATAATTCTACATAAGCTGTTGCAATTGTGTGCTTGGATCGTCAACTTTATCGTATAAAGCTGCTATATTTTATTGATTGAAGTTGAATCTTATATTTGTTTATGCATTAGGGACACAGCTTGGATATTTTCCACCACAGCAGAATGAAATATTTCGAGGTGCTAAATGCTGCAAAGGATTATGCGTAAAGAATATACTTGGAATTGGTTTAATGGTAACCATAATGGGAAATGATTATCAATTATGCGCATGCGTAAATCGTCAAAGAATCGCCAGTAAATGAAAAGTCGCCATTGGTAGTAAATACCCAAATATTCGAGAATTTTGATCACTGAATTACTTTCTCGCAGTTCAATTTCCTTGCACCAAAATGTTCTTTGTGCCGTTGTTTTTGGCGTTTACTTCACAAATGCTTTGTGCCGGCATGCACGGTTCTGCAGTCCTGCTAGCAATTTTGATCGGGCCATCATCAGCCGGTTACGTGGAATCGTGGTAATCCGAGCAAAATTGCTGGTAGGGGAGTCAGTTTCCGGGTGCTTCGTCGCAGCTCTTTTATCGACAAAATCACGTAAAAATTCGTCAGTTTGGGGACCAACTGTCTCACTAAATGTGCTGGACTCTGATGATGGCCTGGACTCCACATTGGCTGCGATGCGAGCGCGATAGAAACAGAAAACTAAAACAGAAAGTCGACGAACTTCCGGCTTTCCCCGTTTCTGTTTAGCAGAATCGGCGCAGAAAAACGGAGTTGAAAAAGTTGAATGTTTCTTCTCGCGTTTTTCGTCACGTGCCAGCCAATTGGAATTAGTCTAGGAACAGGTAGAAAACAAGGTGGCGTGCGTTGCGATTCAATGCTGAAACGCTTGTATCTCAGAGGTTGGAATGTAATCTTACTGTGTTATAAAATGTTTATGCAATGAGGAAGAAAAATAAAATAAAGAAAAAAAGGATATTTTCTTTAAACAAACGTTTACGTATTCGAAGTAGAATTTTCATCTACAGTTTGAAGACCTTCAATTAATATTGTGAATTTCATATTTCTCTCGTCCTAAGTAAAACCTTTTGAACTCAGAATCTATGTTCACTACTTTTAGTTTCATGTGTTCGAATCAAGGCATCAGATTCATAAAGTGAAAGCTCATTATAGGAAAGTATTATTCGTTCTCCATGTATTTTTTCGCGCTTCTTTTTCAATCATCAAATGTATGGAACAGCAAATGATTTAAAATGAAGACTATAGATGGCGTCTGCATCACGGGATCCGTTGTGACTTCAGTCGACATGGAGCCAAGCTGATGCGGAATACGGACAGAAACGGAATCCAAAAAAAAATTCCCTCACCGTGGCACAGCGATTATGTCACTGAAAATGGTAGACGGCCGAAGTGTGAAGGTTCCGGGTTCGGGTCCCAACGCGCGGCTGTCGACCTAACCGTTCGGAATTTTCCGTGGTTTTCTCCAAAACTAGCGTAAATACGGGTTATGACCCCTTAGAAAGACCGCCACGGAGAGCTCCCCCCCCCCTTGTGTTGTCCTTCTGTCTTCTGTGGATTTATAAGCTGGGTTCGGCCCACGCACACAAATAAGGAATACATGCTGCACAAACAAAATTTGCTTTCTGTGAAAATTCTGCTTTCTGTCCATATGGAGTCCCGGCTTAACTCCTCACTTGATTTGTACGCAATAGCTTCGAGGAGGAGCGCTAAAGGGGTTCAAACCAATTTTAAAAAGTGGCTAATACAGTCGTTAACCAACAACTACGAAAAGTTGTAACGTAACCACCAAGTGGTTGCTTACAGTAAGAGAAAGAAAATAAATCCCAGTGTATCGCCGCTTTCTCTGCCTGAATGCTTTGTTCGTGTTTAGTATCCATGCAATCTAATGGAACAGATTTTTTTTAGCACTCGGGTGCTATATTTTTCAAGCACGGGATTTTTGTCTACGCGGCGCGCCGTGGTCACTTTTCCGTTTGCTTCATGTTTTCTGCAGAGTGATTTGATATTGCTAACGGAAACATGGACTATCCCTTCAGATGATTTTCAAATACCAGGATTCACTTTGGTCGAACGGATAGACAGTGGTTTCCAAAACAGAAAGCCATCTGGAGTTATGATTTTTATAGAGGAAAACTAATCTAAAAAATCACTTAAAAAAGAATATGAAACACTTTACCCGTGCCTACACGAGCCAGATCAATGGTGTTCAAATGGCCATTGCGTATATTCAAGATAAAGTGAGATTTGCAGTTACATACGCTAGTCCTCGAATTTCTTATGAAGATAAATTAGACGCTCTATTCGAAACGTTACTGAAGGAGGATGATTGTAAGACTGTTTTAGTAGGATATTTTAACATAGAATTAAATTCCGATCGAGGATCCGATTTCATAACTGAAATGGATACTTTAGATTTTCCAATACGCACTCATCCAAAACATTTCACCACTAGGGGCCAAACAACAATGGATGCCATTTTCAGCAACAAAATGACGCGAACAGGAGTCTATATGAGCACTTACAGCCAGTGGCGGATCCAGAAAGTATGTTTTGGGAGGGGCTAAATTTTGAAAAAAGCTTATTTCACCCAAACAAAATGTATAATAACGCAAAATTAGTCTAATAGTCTAAACCAATGTAAAAAACTTTTGGGAGGGGACTAAGTGATTAAAAACAATCACTTTACATACTGAAAGTGCATAATGAAGCAGAACATTACCCTTCAGCAATCTCTTTTGGGGGGCTGAAGCCCCGTAGCCCCTCCCCTAAATCCGCTACTGCTTACAGCATTTTCCTCTATATGGCAGAATTCATTGAATAGATTTTTTTAAAAACTGAAATTCTTCCAGCCGAGTGCGTTAATGAAATCTGGAAGAATTTCAGATTTTTACTTGTTTATTATTATTATTATTATTATTTACGACTGCTTTTTGTAGTTCTCCGCTGATGTGACTTGAGGACGCTTATTGGATCCTAGTATAACAGACTTTCAAAATACTTTTGCTGAAAGTCTAAAAAGCCGAAAAACAAAAATTTTACAAAGCGTCTGGCTTCTCATATTACCTTCATTAAGTTTTAAAATGAAAACGAGTAACTGATATTTTAAGTAATTCAATGTTACTTCTCATAAAATTTCAGCTACAAATTTCTTTTGAACTGAATTTTCATATTTGCTTTTGGCTTCTGAACAATTAGAAATTGAATCAATGCTTGTGTTTTCGTTGGGATATTACGCCTCCAAGCAGTTAAAAATCAAAATAATGACTGCTTTTTAAGCTGTTTTTAGTCTCTGGACTGTTAGAAACACTTCATGCTTTTTATGCAGTTTTTTTGCTTCTGGACAATTAAAACCCGACTTTTTTTTCAACTATCCAATATGGCACCACATTGTCGTGGTGAATAGGCTTTTAAGCAAAGAGTGTCACCAGTTTAGAATGACTTGAAAATAATTTTTCTCTGTTGATAAATGTCTTGAAAATATTTTTTTCCAAATTAACTGAACACTTGGTTTAACCTAAAATTCACCAATCAGCGGAATTAAGATTCGACTAGTAATTTTAAAATTTTGGCAGCATAGGTAAAGAATTTCAAGTTATGATTTTCAATGGCAAATATTCGAAGTAAGTAAGTTTTTAAAAATCAAGCATTTTAATATTTTTAAAAGTATCACCCCCTCAAAAAAAAAAAAAAAAAACTTTATCTTTTACTTTTTAAAAATTCACTTAAACTTTTAATGTTGTTGTTTTTTTTTCTAAAAAAAATCTAACCTTAATTTGAATGAATTGATTAATTTACTATATACATTATGAGTCTGAAAAAGAAGCCGAAACTTTGTGGGGAGATAGAAAGCATCTGCACGAGCAAATTTCGTCACAGAAAGTATGCGCGGAACGCAAACGGCGAGCCGCTAGGTGGCGTTTCAAATGGTGCAAAAGGTTGGTCGGAACACAAGAGGTGAAACGTTAAAAGGTAGTTTTCCGCTGGCGCCTTTAAAGAATTAACACTTGAAAGAGAGAGACACTTCAGAAAGCATTGTATTAACTGGAATTGATGTCCATGCTCAAACCCAGACAGCACATAAGCTTAAATCAAGCTTGAGATTTGGCTTGGCAAGGTTGGCTTAAGCTGGATTTTCACTTGCAAAGTGCGGTGATGGATCCCCGCCATCTGTGAAAGAGAATGGACATTAATTGTCTAGCGTCCTCAAATTTGCTGAAAGTTCGTATAAAAGATGTGTTTTAACGGGGATGGGTTTTTTTATTTACCAGTGCCATATTACCGGCAGGGCAAACGGGGCAACTGCCCAGGGCCTACAGATTTTAGGGCCCAAAAATCTTACATCTTACACTTTTGTAATTTTAAAATAAAATTACAAAGGATAAAAAAAAATTCAGAAGTTAAATAATTTTTTTAATTATAAAGTATGAACAATGAAAATAATTCAAATTTACATTTGTATAAATTAATTTAAACTTTTTTTTAATTCTTCGAAATGCTCTATATCAATATAGCATACCAATATGTAGGAAAATAACCACATTTGTAAAGAGAATTTTTAGCGTTAAAAAATAGCAAAATTTTTCAATTATTTGTTATTTTAAAGAAATATTTACAAAAATGACTAAAGTGTTTGTATTCCATACATGATAGCAACTGTGATATAGCATTTCGAAGTAACGTTTAACTATCTGTTTCTTTCATTTCAGATTACTTAACACAAAATTTGTGTTAAGTAAGTAAACCCCTTCTATTTTTCCAAATATGGAAATTCTTCAAAATAAAATACAATTATACTACGAAATTGATTTCAAAATCACACATAACATTATTTTAATTTTGATGCATCCCATGGAAAAATAAAAGAAACAAATAACACATCGCCCACTTATAATCTGGCGAGAAAACAGCGTGGTAAGTCACTTCAAACTTTAGTCAGAGCTGCACAAGGCGCCGGTGGCGGAATGGATAGCGTGCTCGACTGCGAAGCCAAAGGGCCCGGGTTCTATTCTAGCCACGAACACTCGATGGACTTAAATTAAATTGAAATTTCAGCGTGGAGGGGGAAAATGCGCGGAGCAATAAATTATGTGGGGCGCGTTAGCCAGCGGGCGCCCCGTGTATTTGGGGAAAATTTTTTAAGCTTGAAATGTCAAGCTTAATGCAAGCTGGGCAAGTGTAAACTAGAACACTTGATTCAAGCTTGCATCAAGCTTACACGATTGGAATTTTCAAGCTTAATTCAAGCTTATTGACTTGATAAATCAAGTTTGCTGTGCTGTCTGGGAAGGAATTGCTCAAAGGTGAGTCCCTATTTGTCCCCCCTCTCCTATGGAGAAAATTTGTAAAAATTACTATAAATCTAACTAGTAAAAAACTAAAAAAATTAATAAATCATGTAAACTACTTAGATTAGAAACACGGCCTCTTGATGGTGGAATGAAACTTGAACGCCACCTTTCGCCGTCAAGTTTCCATGCTCAACGCCACCTAGCGACTCGCCGTTTGCGTTCCGCCCATGCATTCTATCCCGAAATTTGCTCGTGTAGATGCGTCCTATCACCCCCATAAAGTTTTGGCCACTTTTTCAGACTGCATACATACTTGATGATTGATTATGGGAACGGACAGAAAATCTTTAAAATAATTTTTCTGTTTCTTCCCAGTGGCGGCCCGTGGTCAAAAATGTTAGTGCAGCCGGAAGCATATGAGCCCCCCCCCCCCTTTCCTCCGGACAGGATTGGAAAATCTTTGTTACTGAATTCGAAAGCTGGCGGATTAAGCCCTCACCGAGGAAAAAAAAAAAAGAAATTACATAAAAAATGTAAGAGATCCTATTTTACTTCCATAAAATGGACATAAATTTCAACCAGCCGCTCTTATCCTCAAAATTGCATTAATCCGTGTCTGATTCGAAGTTTCCTTAGAATTTTCTTTTGTAACGATAACTTGAGAAGAAAAAAAAAAAAAGAAAGAAAACTTACTTATTTTTTATAAGTCAAATCAATCCTCCTTTCTTTTAAACATGCGAATCGGTCAGTGATGTCCCCATAAAAAGGCGTTGTTTTAATTCAGATATCAATAATTTTAAAAGCTCTTTAAAATTTCCCATGTTTAAAGAATTTTCTCGCTCGCCATGTCCTCTAAATGCCAGTTCTTGCTTACTTAAAAACAATACTGCTTTGATGGGTCATTGTCCATTCATAAGCGTCTATTCAGGCTTACCTTCTTGATAAATTCAGCAATATAAAGTCGAGAGTTTTCCAAACATATATTCTCCTTACCCCCTCCCTCACTTCTCGTCCGAGCGAATCAGTTAGTCGAGTTCTCAAGTTCAGCCGCCGTTAGAAAATCTTCCATCGGCTGTATCAGCTGCATACTCCCTATGCCGGAGAGGCTGCTTACGTAGTCGTTGTCATGGCAACGGTGCTGCCAATTTTCTTTTCAGCGCTCTGGGCTGAACCAAAGATTTTCCCAATTGAATTGCGGGAAGATTAAAGTGCTTTTTTTCTGAATGAGCGATCCGGCCACAATACGTTTTTTTTTTTTTGTTGTTGTTGGTTTTTTTCGGAGATTTTTTTAATTTACCGTAGGAATTCCACAATTCTAATCTGAATTTAGGAAAATTAGTAGAATAAATTATTTTAAAGTATGTGCTGATAATTTCGAGTGCAGTATCCCACTTGCTGTATCCCACGAGCCGCCACTGTTTCTTCCGCGATCAGTTGTTTTTAAGTTTTCTTTTATAAATTAATATTTTATTTTAGAGTTTCTTTTCCTAAGTGATAGCAAATTAAACAGACACGCCATTTTATAAAGTTGAAAAAAAAAAAAAAATGGGGGGTGTGATTAAAAAGCAATAAAGTCAATTTTCTAAAACTATTGTTTATGCATTTAAAAGAAAAAAGAATCGTACTTGTTTACCTACGGATTCAATATTAATATCAAACACTTTTATTTATTAGCTGAAATTTCGGGCTCAGGCTTGGGCTCCTACTTAAGTAATATCGGACGGGCTCGGGCTTTAAAAAGTGCGCCCGAACTCATCTCTAAACTGCAGATTTCTGTTATCACAGAGGTAATATCTGTGGTGCTGCCATCTGCTAAGCAAAGTGGAAACTAACTTCGCAATATACAATATTTCGTTTATATCTTTTATTTAATTTAATTTTTAAAGATAGGATCAGAGATAGGGACATAAGCCAGAGGGGGGGCTGACGGGGCTGCAGTCCCCCCGAAATGGAACACTTTACTTAGTTTACAATTTGATATTTAGCTTACAATTTGATACCCCCCCACCCGAAATTAAATCCTGGCTCGCTACTGATCAGAGAGAGCAATCCGGCACCAATTTCAATCCGGTCGGATCCGGCCGGACCCTCACCAATCCGGACCGGATCCTGTCGGATAGGACACATTCTCTTTTGTTCAAAAATTAACTACATAGAAGATTTTTAAGTGAGTATATCATAAATTTTATTTTTAAAAGACCGCTTATTTCTTGAGAAGTGATCCTATTATCAACTCTATTATAATTAAGCAACAATTACGAATAAAATAAACAATGAAAATCTAGTATTCATAAAAACTAGTTTAACTTTAATCTTATATAAGACGAGATCTAAGTTATTATATATTGTATTCTATATAATAATATTGTTATTATTATCAGATATAATATAATAGCAAAAATACATTTGTAATCAAACAAACAATAGATAATGAAATTGTATTTGTATTATTATATATTATATACTAATGTACTTATGATTACATTTAATTATAAATATTATATTTATAATTATATTTATAAATATAATATTTAGTATATTAAAGTTAATTCTTCATAGAGTTCACAAATTGCATCAATGAAAATTATCTTGTAACACATTACGTTATATACGTTTTTGACATTACCTAAATCTAACTTAATCAACTGAGTTTACAATCGGCACGCTAAGCAGTCTTATATAATATAATGATGATGACAGTTATCATAGATCTGTTCAATGAATTACACAATTATCACAATACCGAGTATTTTTCAATAAACTTTCTTTTAATAATAATTTTGGTCATGTCGATTATAAAAAAAATCAAGTTTGATTTTTAATAAAGGTAATTAATATAAGACAAGTATTGCCTTCGAATTTCTTAATTTTCATATGTAGTCTTTTCCTTTTTTTAATACTTTCTGGATCCGGTCACCCGATCCGGCAAATTGGTACCAGATCCGGCAGACGTCTAATGATGCCGGATCGGCCGAATTACCGGATTGCAATCCCTAGATCGGATTGGTCTTTAAAGTATCTTATTTAGCTTATCTAATGCAGATGTGCAATCTGTGTATCCATAAAGTTCCCGTATTCCAACTTAACGAACTCATTGTGATTATTTTTTAAATATTAAACTTTACAGCCTGCTTATCATTGCATCAATTCTTTAGTTTTTATTGCTTGGTTCTTTTTCGTGATGCAAACGATATCAATTTGGCCGGATAGCGAATATCCAGCCAAACTTTCAGCCGGATATCCGGTGGCAGTATGTTTTCTTTCTTTTTCGTTTTATTTTCACTAGTTTTCTTAGATCATTCAGCTATAACTTTTTTCTTTACATTTCCTCATTAGTTTCAAATCATCTAATTCAAAAATCAGAAATCCTTTTGGGATTGTTTCTATGAATGTAGTACGTTTTTTATTGCAATCAAAGTCTTAGAAATAGCAATATCATGAATGTTCTCCTTCAAGAGTTAGATAAATATCTTAAAAGATCAGTTCTTGAAAGAAAGACATCTCAATTCAACTGTTAGAAATTCAATGTAACAAATTTCCTTACTTTATCAAAATTAGGCGGGGGGGAGGGACATTTTCTCATAAGCCAGCAGTAACACAACAAGCAGTGGCGGATTAATGCAAGTTTGTCGGGGGGGGGGGGGGGATTAGTTTGTCGGTAGGGGCGGTTAGTTAGAAGATTGACGTATACATCCATTTTATGGAAGTAAAATAGGATCTTTTACATTAATTTCTTTTTCCTCGGGAGGGGCGGTCGCCCCCTCCGCCCCCCCTTCCTTTAATCCGCCCTTGACAGCAAGTACACTATTCTCAAGCAGGTCAATTTATGGTCGAAAAAAAAAAGGTAACCGAATTTTTACAAAGATTGAAAAACAGTGTTTTTCTACAATAATTTCTTCCTGTAATAATTTACTCCAATCTTAAAAAAATATAGAAGTACTTAATTTTTTTCCCCATTTTCAACACGAGAAAAATACATTCTAAAAAGTATTGAAAACAAAATACTTCCACAAAACTTTGTTCTATTGCATTTCTTATAATTGCAGTTTTCAGAATACATCCATTTATTATGTTTATTTATGTTATTTCTCTGTATATAATTTTAGGCCGGATGTACTGCCGGATATTTGTCATATCCGGCTACTGCCAATTATCCGGTATAATAGACGGATAGGCCGGATGCACTATGTCCGGCAGATATCCGTTGCATCCCTAGCTCTTTTCGCGCTCAAGTTGTGCGAGGATAAAATTCTACATTATTTCGTTCTTCGTAGTGAAATGAATTTATGACGCAAACGGAGAATTGCTCTTCATGAGATACATTTTAAAAGTAAGTCGTATGAAAGATAGAAAGACCCCGACGAAGAGCATCCCACCCTGCGTCCTGGATCCCATGTGCAGATAATTGGCCGTAATCCCGCAGCAACGAAGATATTCAGATAAAAAATATCCAAATAATATCTATCTATCTATATATATATATATGGTTCGTAAAGTTGGGCTTAAGCCCACGTGTTCTCACCTGGCTTGTTTTCCCACTCTTTGGCTTTGATAGCTCTGTTTTTTACAATATTTATAGCCTCTGGATTATCAATTATTATTTCACGGTTTCAGTTTTATAATTGTTATTTTGTGCTATCTCTTAATGTTTTACTTGGGATTCCATATTACGTAAGTTTAGCTATTTTATATTATATATATATATCAGTACAAGAGCTTTCAGGACCAAGGCCGTAGCCATATGATGGCTACGGCCATGGGGTGGGGTGGGGGGATTCAACCACAACCACCACCACCCCGAAACTTTCATCAACATATATTATTATGTGTAAAAGGGTAGTAAAAATCCTGCAACATTGAAACCTAAAACTTGAAACCACCCCCCTGAATTCTTTTCCTGGGTCCGGTAATGTTCAGGACACTGGTATTATAACAGACTGCATGTCTGAATTAGAGATGTTAAATAAGATGATCTACAGACCATCCCTATCTTCAAATAAATATTAAATGAAATAAATAAATTTAAATAGCTGAAGTTTGAAGGTCCGTGCTCGGGCCTATGGCTCGGCCATCGGTCTAACGCACATATGGGCAACCTCCCGGATGTGGCCCGCCACGGCTTTTGATGCGGTCCCTCGGAACATAGCAAAACCCCATATAAACCATTGAAGTTCCCATATAAATCCCAATTATATGGCCTCCGACTTCGCTAGCATCCTAAAGTTTGCCCCGCAACTTTTCAAAGGTTGCCCATACCTAATCTAACGGTCTGAAATTTTGGCCGGTTTTCTCTAGATGTAACGCGAATACGCGTTAGAACCCCTTAAAAAATACTCCTACCAAGGCACCTCTCCTTAAGCAGATAGCCCTCGAGTATCTTTGCCTTAATAATGCACAATACATTAACGGTCTGGAGTTTGGGACGTTAGAGCCCCTTAACCCTTTGAGGCGCAACCCTTTTCCAATGCTGAAAAAAGGGCAGCCGTTGCCATCGCTCGACTTAACTACCAGCAAGAGGACGGACGATCGGAACGTTCATCGCGTGGCACAGATCTAGAGACCCTTTTTTTGACGCAGCTGGCTGTGCGTCACAGCCAGCTGCGTCAAAAAAGGGTTTCTAGATCTGTGGCACGCGATGAACGTTTCGATCGCCCGTCCTCTTGCTAGTAGTTAAGTCGAGCGATGGCAACGGCTGCCCTTTTTTCAGCATTGGTTAATCTACCCAGCTGTTCTCCATTTTTCAGCAGATGTCCGTGCTGTTAAAAACAATCGTGACCATTTTTTTACGGGAAATGACGTACTAAAAAGTAAAGGATTCTCGTGGAGCTCTGTCACCCGCAACTATTTTTATGGAAATCAAATTTATTCTTCGTGACTGGCAACAGTCAAAACGTCAGAGTTTGGTGTTCCCAGAGCGGGAACACTGCGCGTTAAAGGGTTAAAAAGTCCCGCTCAAGGCAACCCCCCTCCATAGGCAGATTCACCCTGTGTACTCTTTCCATTACACACAAACACTCTTTAATGGAAAATGAGAGGGTGAAAGAAATATTTTCTGGATAAAGTTCTCTTGATTTTAGCTTTTCAAAAATAATAAATTGCCCCGACTTAAAAAAAAAAAAAAATGCATTTTAAAGATGACAGAGAAAATACATTGAACTATGTATATATATTAAGAGTTCATGAAGAGAAGGAAAAAAAAAAAAAAAACCTTATATGCTTGATGTCTTTTGTCACTAAACAAAGAACGTCAGACTTGACAACTTCGAAAGGGCTGTTGCCTAGGCAACATTACTGAGACGGGAGAGAGAAAAACGAGATTTGACCTATCGCACCACAGAAAAATGAAAATGCGGAATTTTTTTATTCATTTATTTATTTATTTATTTTTAGTGGCATTCCGAATTGGCAACAATTTTGGATAGGCGAGGACACAAGTTTTCGGTTTTCCTTTCATTGATATTTAAAGGGGGATTCATAAATTTTCTCTGGGTGTATAGGGAATCAGTGCAAACTCACAAGTGCAGAGCAAAGAAACTTTTGTGAAAGAACAGAGATTCAAGAGGAAATATTGATGTTCAATCTCCGGGGGAAAAAAAGATCGATTTTTTTTAAAGCAAATAAAAAGTGGTAAAACTACCCAGATATGTCTGATTCTTGTTATGTTGTTTTTTTCTTTTTTGACAAAATGGAAATTTTTAGTTACAAAATGGGAGTTTTATTAAAAAATCTGGAGTGACTCCACTCGACTTTCCGAAAATTTACGATTAAGATCATTAACGAGCATTTAAATAAATTTTAATCCATGAATCATTCAAACATATATACCAATTTGAAGCTCAATCGAATGCGCCGTTTAAACGCTAGCGCACTCTCAATAATTTCTCCCATAAGCCGTAATGTAAAAGAAATCTTTGTCGTAGCCCTGTAGAAAAACTCGCCTGTAGAAAAACCCTGTAGAAAAACCATGTAGAAAAAGTCCTATACACCAAAATCAATACCGGTCTTGCGACGGTGGTTTATAACATATATAGCCAATTTGAGCTCAATCGAATGCTTCTTTTAGGAGCTATCGTGCTCACTCACATACACACACACACACACACACACACACACACACACACACACACACACACACACACACACACACACACACACACACACACAGACATACATACATCTTGCAAAAACAGCATAAATGAATTCAGAAGGTATCAATACACAGTGGCGGATCCAGAAAATTTTTTTGGGAGGGGCTAAATTTTTTAAAAAGCTTATTTCACCCAATTAAAATGTACTATAAATCAAAATTTTAGTGTAAACCAATGTATTAGGCTTTTGGGAGGGGCTAAGTAATAAAATATGACCATTTTAGCTATTTAAAGTGTATAATAAAGCAGAATGTTACCCTTGAGCAATCTCTTTTGGGGGGGGGCTGAAGCCCCCTAGCCTCTCCCCTGGATCCGCTTCTTGAAGTCGAATTTTTTCATGATTACAATACTTTCCTTGCATGGTACATGTTCGGAAAGTAAAAATTAGTAGTTTACAAAATGGAAATTTTTCTTCTTCTTCTTCGCTGTACAATACAATCTTGATAGTCCGGCACGTACTGGGATAGACCACCAACAGATTATCGAAAAATTCTGAATTGTCAAGATCTCCTGTTTTTGACACAAACTTAAAATCATGTACTTTCGTTTGGCAATGTAGTAACACTATATACATCAATATACAACTACAAAATACATTAGGTCAGTGGTTCCCAACTCAACTTAACCCTTTGAGGCGCAACCCTTTCCCAATGCTGAAAGAAGGGCAGCCGTTGCCATCGCTGGACTTAACTACCAGCAAGATGGCGGACGATCGAAACGTTCATCGCGTGCCACAGATCTACAGACCCTTTTTTTGACGACAGCTGGCTGTGCGCGGGCACAGCCAGCTGTTGTCAAAAATTCTGGTTTCTAAAAGAACGATTCTTTTTAAATTTCGGCGTTCTGTGCCATGCCCTGATTATCGCAGAGGCAAGAGGGGCATATGTTCCAGGCCCCTGATTTTGAGGGGCTCCTAAATTATTACAGTACTAGCCGCCAAAGCGGCCAGCTTCGCCCCCCCCCCTCTACCTTACTGTTCTTTATACTCAGTGCAGTTTGGGCCAAATTATCGGAGTCATTTCATGGAAAATCATGTTGCTTTGTTTTAACAGTATCTGTCAATAAATTTATTTAGGTTAGGGTTGCTAAATATTTTGGGTGTCATGATAAAAGCCAATGGTGGCCATGGGGGCAAAGCCAAGTACTGACATTGCAAGATGTATGAAAAGATGCTATTGGTGACATTGCCACTCATAAAATTATCACAAAAAATATTGTATTGGGTGATAACGTGTTGTGCAAATTCCTACAGAAATGCTTCTTAATTGCTGCAGCTGCTGGGTTAATGTGCCAAAGTTAGGAACCTGGTGTTTTATTGTACGGTTGCATTATTTAATACGTATCTTTCGCTGCAAAAATATAAAAGAAACAGGAAATGGCTGAAATAAGCTTCAGCTAACTGCAAGGCGATTTTTTTTTTTTTTTTTTTTTTTTTTTTTTTTGAATGTGCGATGAACGCGATATGAAAAGATCCGGAAGATTTTTCTTTTTCGAGTGTGCATTGTTGTTGAACTGTTAATTTGGATTTTTGCGCGTGTTATTGTTTTTACGCTAATGTTTACATCTAGTTGTTGCCGTTTTCAGCATAGAAATATCGTCGATTTTGGTACCGCATACGGTAGCGTATTATATAAGAAGATGTGAATGTAGTTTAAGGTGTGTTTTTTTTTTTTTTTTCAATGTAATAAATGCCCAATTTTTTTCAGTTATGAATTTACTAGTTACAAATAGTCAAAATCCTTTTTTTTTTTTTTTCACCTTTAATTCTACCTTTTCATTGAAAAAATATCACAACAAATTAACGATTTCTGCGAAAAGAAGTGGTTACTAAGATGGCTGCTCGATTTTATGTGATTTCGCGGTTAGTTAGTTGCCGGACCCACTCAAGTTTTTTAATTGGCTGCCCAGCGAGAATGGGGCACCCATAAATAGAAATTTGCCGATTATGATTATTGATATTATGAAAAAGTCAGGCTTTTAGTTGTATTTTTTAAGTCTTCATTTTTAATAAAGCTCATTGCATAATGTGGATGGTTCATATGCTTATAATGTTCATAAATATTCTCATTTATCTAATATTACTATATTTCATGTTGGATACACATTTAATCATGACAAAATTTATATGCGAGCATAGAAAAAGTACATAAAGTAGTTGTCAGACACAGTAACAACCAGAGCCTGATTATCACGCGGGCATGCAGGGCAATAGCCTGGGGCCCCGTAAAAATAAGGGCCCCAAATCTACCGATTTATTGTTATCATGATTTATTACATATTCATAAATACTGCAATAATAAAATTTTTGCAACTAAATTTCCTTTGTAATTTCTATAGCATATGTTTTGACAATAAATGGACTTAGAGATTTATTTACTGTTCTTCTAATTCAATGGTCTTTAAGACTCATGAATCAATAAACAAGGAGTTTTTGGAAACGTATGGTATGGTCATATATATACGCTTATTACAAAATATCTATTAGTTAACATTTTTTATTTCATGATGAAGGAAAGAAAATTTCGAACTTTTTGGTGCAAGAAGAAAATTTTTTGGAGTGAGGAACTTTGCTCCCGTGCCTCGTAATTGCCATTCCTTGAATTATCGCACCTAATAATACAAACTGGCTAAAAATATATTAAAATCACTTTTAAATACATAGTCTTGTTCTAAATAAGTATAAATAAATAGGTAATTTTCGATTCAATTTTAGTATTCTTTAAAAATGTTTTATTTTTATGTCGGTAAAATGCAACTGCGAACATAAATAAGTTAAAATAATTGTGATAGTATAGGTGCCCCAAAATAACCTCTTGCCCCGGGGCCCCTTCCACCTATGATCAGGCTCTGATAACAGCCCCTTCAGACTTCTGCCCCAGGCCCCGGTTTGTCATAATCGGGCCCTGGTTCTGTCGCCCTTCCACATCTCGGTCCTTCAGTTTTCCGCCTCATTCTTTCGCAAGTTTCAGCGTTCTGCCGCCCCATTTTTCCCTGTTTTTAGCTTGCTCTGCCAGGGACGAGACCGCCCCTTCATAAGCGTAAAGTTTTCAAAATTATTGGGGTGGGGGCGGGCCCCACAACCACATATATTCACGTCAGTGGCGTAGCCAAGTGGGGGTCATAACCCCCCATGAGGAATTTTTTGACTAACAAAATGTATATTCTTCACTCCCTTATCATACACCCGTATACATATATGTGAGTTGCAGAAGTCGTAACCCCCCCCCCCAAGAAAAATTTCTGGCTACGCCACGGATTCACGTACATATAACTTACTCATAGCTGCCAACTACTAAGGAATATAATTAACCACTTTTTCTACACGATTTTTCGGCTTAAAATATAGCAAAATTTTTGTGCTGCGCGCACAAGCTGGTTTCTATTTGGAAAAAAAATAATTAAAAAATATACTGTTTACAAAAAGTGGTTAATTATATTCCGTAGTAGTTGGCAGCTATGACTTAAGTGTAAATTATTGGAGGCGCTCGAGCTCTATGGATCCATAGAATTCTACACCTCTGTAAGGTAAGTATCCATGTTAGTATCTTCCTACCATGTTATAAGTTAAAAAAAAAGCAAAGTAAAAAATCCAAAGGAGGGGAAAAAAACATTTTCGATGAGATAGTGCATTTTAGACACATCTGAACTTTTCTTCATTTCATACTTTACATTGAATACTCTGATTTTAATTAACCAGAGCCTGGCGAGGGCAGCTTATAGTAATATTGTGTGTTACGTGGCGTCACAATGAATACTAAATCACGATTGAAATCAAAAGAAGAAAATTTTTAATAGTACAAGTAAAGGTTTTTTTAAACGTTTGTAAATGGCGAGAAATACTTTTTTTTTAGGTTAGTATAATTAGTTTTCTGTATTTAGTGGTAAATTATTGGGTGGGCTCAGCTCCTATTCACAATTTATTGGGGGGGCTCGAGCCCCACGGGCCCATATAACTCTACGCCTATGGCCCCCTTGCTACACCACTGAAAAAAAAAATTGCTACATTTCGCCAAGTATAGGAAATCTACAAATGAACTTACCTTGTGCTACATAAGGGCATATCCAAGTAATAATAAGGTACATAAACGAACATGACACCAACATATCTCATCCGATATTGGTCATCCCGTAAACGTTACACATTATATATCACACACACACACACACCCCAAAGCAGAGAAATACTTTTTTAAAAATAACAAATTATTTCATACTCCGTAAGCGACCGTTACAAGTCAAAGACCTATCGGTATATGAAGAGGCCTCTGGGAAGACGAATTTTTGGCGAACGAATTCCACTATTTATTTATAAACAGGGGATCTCTGTCAGCAGACGATGATCGAGATAAATTTTCAAGTATGGGAGCGATAGTAAAACTCGCAGCGTTTTGGCAGCATAGCCCATTTCCGAAGAATAGGCAAGAGAGATGCGAGTTCAGGCTCACTTTTTAAAGTTTCCGGCCAAGGCCTGGTCTGATTATCAGTGGCGTGCAGTAAGTCTCGTCAGTGCGGTGAGACAAAGTGACTATTTTCTCAAGTTCAAATATTACAGTGATTTTGCGATAAGTCGAATTCCTGGGGACCGACGAAAAACATCGACGTATTGTTAGTTCGACTAATTAAATAAACTTATATTCGTATTGAATTGGACCGGGACTGCGTAAAAACTGCGACACAGCTGGATATTCGACCTATCGCGAAATCACTGTAATTATGTACTTACAGTCGAACTCTTTTATAACGAACACGGATTTAACGAGGAAACCAGAAATACTTGGTTAGTGCAATGTTAAGTCTGTCTATGGTAACCAGGCCCGGACGCATTTACGCAGATCCTAGGATAGTCTAGATAGGGGTCGTCTCTCATTGGCTCATAATCTCACGTGATTAGCTGTTCTTTGGCGACATAGGAAAAAACGTTCTAGGCGATGAAAAGGCTGCCACAGCTACAACTTTGAACTTCATGTATTTTATCTCCGCTGATCGTATGAAGGTTTCGCTAAGTGGATAGAGCGCATTTTAAACTGACATTGCTGTTTGCGTTCGATTTGAGCACAACACTTACATTCACTCTTTATGATTTTTTAAAACATATACATTAATACCTCTTTCAGAAATTAGTGTCCGAGCTCGGGAATTTTTTTTAAAGTTGATTTAATGCTTTCAAAATTGCAATAAATTCCTAAGCTTCATAATTTTTTTAATGTTGATTTAATACTTTCAAAATTCATAAGAAATCTATAAGCTTCCTAAGACTTTTTAATGCTGATTTAAAAATTATGATAAATTTCTAAGCTTCCCAAGATTAAATTTTTAAATGAAAATATACACATACATACATTTAAAAATATTAAATTACACACACACACACACACACACACACACACACACACACATATATATATATATATATATATACAGAGAGAGAGAATGCTTGTTTAGATAAAATGTTTATTTTTTTTGTTATGCCAATAAACAAATAAAATTATTAGGGTTTTTAAAATATGTTCTTTGCTTGTTATTGATTATATGCTTTTTATAAATCAGTCTGGATTTTTCTCATACCTCTACAATTTAGTTACTGTTCCTTGTTTGTTTTTTTTTTTTTTCTATGCATCAAGCTGTTGTATTAAATTTTGTTACTTTTAAAATTTATTCTCTTATCACTCTATGCCCAAGAGTATTGACAGACTTTAATCCAGGTTGAAGGTGCAAGAAATAATTCTATTTATACTTACGTTCAAGGAAATAGAAAAATTAGAACTCTGCTGTTTGAGCCTCCTCAGGGGGCGACACCCACTGAACCCCCCCTAATATTTTAGTTTCATTATTGCCATATTAAAAAGATATTAATTGACTATGTCATTCTATCTCTCATCTTTCGTGTATTTCACCTGGTAACCCTATATTGAAATTTTTATGATTGTAACCTATTTATAGAAAAATACATGTGATGCCTATTCTACAGCTTACGAAATAGTGTAACAATAGATTAAAGCTGTTGTGAACTAATAGTATTTAAATATATGTAAAATTATGTTGCATTTTTAGGACAATTTTCAATAAAGGGGGTGAGATAAAATGACATACTTATTAAAATACTTTTAAAAATCAAATTACTTTTTCTGTCACTTTCTTCAGTTTTCTTTCTTTTTTTTTGGGGGGGGGGGAGCACAGAGAGGTGCGCTTGAACCCCCTTGCTTATAGCCAACATAAACTGTAAGTAGTATTTTTCGTAGATTATAACAATATATATGTTATCAGCAGTGCATGAAAGCCAGCATTTTATAGAATATTTTATATAATGTCAAAATCTTCAGAAAACTCTGAGAGAATTAAACATTTCACACATTACTTAGACATTCTCTAGAATACTAAATGCCATTTCAGCAAAGTATGAGATTTGAATATTATATAGTTTATATAAGTGTTGTATGTAATACCTAGGAATTCTATACGACAAAATTCTCTTTAAGCAATGCCTAAATTGCTATCTCTCAAATATTTTTCAAAATAACAAATTTATTTTAAAGGAAAGAATGTCTTTAAAAAGAAATAGGGCTTACCATGATCTTTTTCTCATAATTTGCCTAATGAGCATTGTTTGTTTCATAAATGTCTAGGTATTATATACAATGCATAGATAAAGTATGTAATATTTTTCATATTTCATACTTTGCCTTAAAACACAAGGCATGTAAAATGACAAGTTATTCTACAGAATGCCGGTTTTTGTAGACATTGCTGGTAGCATATATATATTAAAATATAAAGTAGTATTTTATATTTAAGTTCTCCTAGAACTTTGTACATCATTTTTGAAGCAAATGCTTAGTTTGAAGTTTTCTCTCATGTATGGGAAGCCATAGCACTTATAATAATAAAAAATATATTATTTGCACTTGTTAAAACAATACAACTTAAACAGGGATTATTTGATTATCGTATACAAATCTCACTATTACTCTCATTTATTTTGTTTTATACAGTTATGAAAATGAAATATTAATACAGAATCAACATATTGGATTGAATGCATGTTTTTGTAAATGCTAAAATTTTATGTGAGGAAATTTTTGAATAAATTAGGATAATTAATAAGCAATATGGTTTTGTTTAAATTGAAATCAAATAAATAATTAATGTTAATGAGTTTTTTCTAAGATAATTATGCGTAAAAAATTAAATGCAATTTTTTCAAGACAAATTTTTATTACAAAGATTGCATGATTATATTAATTTTTTGCTTTGAATACTTTTTGTAAAAAAGTAGCATTACAGATAAACTAAGGAGATAATTTTCATGTTTTATGGTTGTATAGAACTCTTAAACAATCAAAATCAGCCAAAGGAAATTAATCCTGCCATACTCCATCCAAACATGCAGGCAACATTTTTTTATTTCCTAAATTAATCATAGTATTGGTAATTAAAAAATATATAGAAATTGGTCATAGTCAAAAATGTACATATAGGTTTAACATTTTTATTAGTCTCAAATAGTTTATTTTTAATATACTCAACAACCATATGCTGAATAATTTTCTCCTTGTTTAAGAACAGCTGAAGTCAAATGGTGCAGTCTAAGTTCATTTATTATCAATGACAGATTTTTAAAAAAATTTATACTACCGATTTTATCTAGATCATAGTTTTTTAAACTTTTTGAAGCAATTGTTTAGTACAAGGAGTCAGATGAAAATGTCATGGAACAACAGCCCAATCAGATGTGCATATTTTGCATTGGGGAAGAGGGTTTAGAGAATAGAGATAAGGATTAAAATGAAAAAGAAAAGTGTGCGTGTGTGTGGGGGGGGAGGAGAGATGCACTATTCATAAAATTTATAAATATTTTTTTAAATGATACACACACACACACACACACACATATATATATATATATCCTTACTTTGTTTTTGCAATAAGATTTCGGTAAAAAATGTGAGATCTAAAACACACACAAATGGACTAAATAAACAAAATAAAGATTCAAGACTTTTATTCAACTATCCACACATTTATCACTAACTTAAAAAAAGGTATTTTATGTTAAAATTGCAAAAATAAGGTTTTATTAACACATAGACCATAAAATTACTGATGTTCCTTATCTGGTTTCAAAAAACAATACAGATTTCAAAACAAGGTAATAAAAATTTAGTGTACATACATGTGCATGTTCTTGAAATAATAAATCGTAGCAGCACCAATACATTAAAAACCCTACAGAAGTGGGTAGTTTCTAAAATCAAAAAGCCTGAAACTTTGCACACATACATTTTCAGCATGAATAGCGCACATAATCAAAATTAGCATAATAATTCTTAAATGCTATGGGTGTCCATATAAACCTGGTTCTATCTCATTATTTTAGTTGCACATAATGTACATAAATTCAATTACAATATTTTCCAAAAGAAATATTGGAAAATATAAAACACGAGTTGAAAATACACACAAGGAAAACTACTCATATCTAAAAATTATACAAAAAAGATATCCAGGACCACTGCAAATTGAAAGAATATTTAATTTATTTTTATTAATCTTTGTACAGCTTTAAAATTTAAAATATATTTCTAGATTAAGAAAGATGTGCTAAAATGTCTAAACAACACTTAAGATATGCTCCCCGTGTTCAATTAATAAATCAGTTTTGTGGCAGTGAAGTGCTGATGAAGGATTATGCCCTTGTCTGAACAGTTTTCTAAACTTTGTAACTATTTCTTCTGAAATATCTCTGTATTTCAAAGTAGCAGCAGTATTTAAAGCATGATTATGCTTTCCCTTCAAAGTGATAATTGCTGGAAATTCTTTAATGAGATCATCTTTCTTTTTTGAACTGGAATTTGGAATAAACCTGAAAAGTAAAAAAAAAAAATATATATATATATATATATATATATATAGCTAGTCTTTGTAGTTATATAATCTTTGCACTCATAGTATGATATAAGAAAAACATGTCAAAATGTGAAGCAGAATGTTGCCAATTTTTCTTAAAATCAGAATAAATAGTGATATGTTCTCATCCTTAATACCCAGTGGCATAGCCAGAAATTTTTCATGGGGGGGGGAGGTTATGACTACTGCAACTCACATATATGCATACATGTGTGTGATAAGGGAGTGAATAATATACATTTTGTATGGCAAAATATTCCTTATGGGGGGGGGGGTCATAACTGTTTTTCATTGCTGTAATGCATTCTAATCTTTAAAAGCATTCACTAACAATAGCAGTATACTTTAGAAAGTGAACCAAAAGCAGAAATTTCACTCTTGACCTTAGATGATTTCATTTTCCATTCCCAATGCAATATCACAGGTTAAAAGCGACAGCATCTTTCGACAACTGAATGGAATGCAAATTATTTCCATAAATGGGATTAATTATGTTTGCTTCACAATAAATATTTCTGTAACCATAAATGTAATCAGTTATGCTTCATTTACTCAATAAACATTCAGTATTTCTATAAAATATTATTTTCTAGTTTTGTATTTTTTTGTTGTTTAACTTGGGAAGACATTGGTTTTAGTGAAATTCGGATACAGTGAATAAAATTTTCACTAAATGAATAACTAACCACTTACAAAATTAATAAAAATAACAAACAAACGTTTTTCAAAGAGGCCAAGATGAAAAACTAATGTATAATTTACTAACGAATACTTACTAAACAATTTTTTATGTAACTCAAAACATTTTTGTAACTGTAAGTATACGTATATGACCAACAGTTTCAAAAATAGAAGCTGAGTAAGGACTTCTTCAGATACTACCTACATTTATCTTCCTATGGTTCAGGCTACATATACTTAGCTTTTAATTCAAATTAAAAATTTACCTCATTATAATAATATGGATCTGAGCTTGGCATCCAGTATGCTTAGATGGTCTAAGGCCTTTAGCTCTCCTATCTGTATTATGGAAGCATTTTAAATCCACTTTAAATACATTAAATAATCCACTTCTGGGATAAGTCTTGGATTTTCTCCATGTACTTCTTGTTACATCGCTAAATTTTGCCAACCATACCTATAAACAAGGGATAACATAATCATTATAAATGGTTAGTATAAATGAAACTTTTTGAATCTTGCACACATACACACAAAAAAGAAAAACACTATTCATAAAATTAGCAGCTGCATCTTTAAACAAAAACTGTCAATAGATTTACTAACAAAAAATAATTTTATTCTTTTTTTTTAAATCTTAATTATCGAATTTTATCCTAAAAAGTGTATGACATATGAAAATAGCTCTCAAAAAGAAAAAATCATTCATGATTATTGTGTTCCAGGAGTGTAAACAAATTAGAGAATAAAGAATTGCACTCTAGCAAAGAATTGCACTCTAGCTATAAGCATTTAAATCTATGCATAGCTCCTCACCAACTTCGTTAAAACGTATTTCTGAGACAATAGAAAGCTGAAATGCTGTACATCACCCAATTAGTGTATGGCTCACATTTTACAAATAGGGAATTTTTTTTATGTTAAGAGTATCAAAAATAAAAAAAATTATTTACTCAAATTGAATCCCATGAAAATTTTAATTGATTTCACAGAATTCTGCACTATTTTTATGTATCTTCGAAATTAATTATATTGCTTTGGAATAAAATATGAACACCTCACGACTTTTGAAATTTTAGGAGCTTATAGTTTTTGTACCCAAAGTGTCATTTAAGAAGCGATTTTAAAAATTCCTACGCAGAAAAATATGAATTACAATCAAAAAATTGTAAGCATAGCTTAAATACTTGGCAGCTCAGCCCCTGTAATTCTTTTTTGTGTGTGTGTGGTTACAACAATATGGCAAAGAAAAAAAAATGCACATAAATTAAGTAATTAATGTCTATCTCATACAACAAATACTACGTTTTTTTTTTTTTTTAAATCAGAAATTAAGCCTCTATCTGCGAAATACTTTGCAATAGAATTAATGGAATTTCACAAAATAAATAATTGGTGAAAAATTAATAACATTATATTAGATATGAATATAAAAATCAATTGTTCATTTCATGGTGTAAACTAAATTTTCTTAGGTTTTATTAAAAAATGAAAAACAAAAACATCTCAGAAACAAGAACTAAAACCAAGAACCAAAACTAAAATAGTAATATTACCATTGCAGATTCTTCATCTTTAACTTCTTTAATCCTAAAGGTACATTTATCTTCTTCAGAAGTAACTTGATGGTAAGTAAAGTCTGTTGGTAAATTTGGTAAACTCATAATTATACGAAATATCTCTAGAAATACAAAAATAAAAGAATGAGGAAGAATAACAACAAAAGCGCTTCCATGAATACAAGAGATGCTTGCTTCCTCGTCTGTCGCCAAGGCGACTTCGCCAAAACCAGAAACCACGTGACAAGGGGAGCCAATGAGAGACGACCCATATCCAGACCATCCTAGGATCCGCGTAAATGCGGCCCGGACTGGCTCCTTTGGGGGCCATGGGTAAGCAGGGCCTTATTATCGCATGGGGAAATCGGGACTTTTCCCAGGGCCCCCGGCTCAAAAGGGCCCCCAATTTCTAATTTTGTTCTGAAATATTCATTTTTATATCAAAATTTTATGAAAAATGAAACAAATTTCATAAATGGGGGCCCCCAAATTCATCAATGCCCGGGGCCCCTATTGGTCATAATCAGGCTCTGTGGGTTAGCGATTGAAAAAGGGCCTCCTTACTGATCAATTTAGAGGGAATAGAATATTATAATATGTAATACTTGGAATTTATAGTTTACGTGTCTAAAAACCGCATTTAACTCTTTTAGAGATTTGGGCGCCCCTGACTCTTTGCCCCCCCCCCTCGAGCAGCGGGGTTCCTAGGGTCCTCCGCTGCACCACTGCGTAAAGACGTAAGATTACTGGGAAATAAATAATCCAATTACTCTGATTTGTATACCAAATTACTCTAATTATAAAGATAGTATGTCCATTTTGGGGGGCTATCCGGGGCCCCCTGAGCCGGGGACCTGGGCAATCGCCAGCCAGGCGACCTGGCCAGTCCGGGCTTGATGATAGCATAACTCAATTTTAACGAGCAAATCCCGTTTATAGCGAGCAATTTTTTTTTTTTGTGATTTATAAAATTTCTATTTACTTCCAACTCTCCAGCTCAACTAATCCTTTCCCGAAAAAATTCCTTTGACATTTTAATCCCGACCAACAGTTAGTGATAATTCATAAATCCTGCTAACGTGTCAGTTGCTGATTGGACAGACGTTTACACTGTGCAGGAGTGGTAGGATAGGGGACCTGAGTCTTCTCCGAAGAACAATAGCATAAGAAAGAAATATTTCGAACCAAGTTAACCAAGTTCTTTTGCAGTGTACAAAAATAAAGAATAAATGAAATAATATAGTAAGTACGTAGAATCATAAAATCATATGAAATTTTTTGATTTTTTTCACATTTCCGTTTTTAACGAACACTTGGTTATAACGAGGTAATATCGTGATTTGTTCGCTCTCGTTATAAGCCAGTTTGATTGTACTAACTTGCGTAAGACGGGGGAGGGGGTAAAATTTATAAAAATAACAGTGTTTAAACTTTGAATTAGTTTTTAATGCAAAACTATACTCAGTAGATTATAGCATTGCCAATCACACAGATTTTCTGGCGGCAGTGGCGTAGCTAGAAATTTATCATGGAGGGGGAGGGGGCGACTACTGCAACTCACATATATGTATATGTGTGTGTGATAAGGGAGTGAAGAATATATATTTTGTATGGCAAAAAATCCCTCATGGGAGGGTTGTGACCCCTCTATCCCCCTCTGGCTACGCCACTGTCTGGCGGTGATCACAGGAATGAAAATACGGGACGGTACTAGTCTGCTCTTAAAAATGGGACAAAACCTCAAAATATGGGAATGTCCCTTATAATCACACACATACATACAATAATCAATAATTTGAAAAGTAAAATTAAATATTTTCAGGATTTTACTTTTCGTTTTTACTAGGGATGGGCGCGAGACGAAAAATAGGATTGTCTCCATGGGCGCCCATTCCAATCCAATTCATTTTGATCATCCCTGAATCCATTATAACTATAGTTCGTTCATTATGTCTGTACGTATGCGCATAATTTGCATAACTCAAAAAACTGTTTTTTCATGTTGTTGTTGTTTGACCGGGACTTCGGGCCACTGTAAGTCTGACCGCTACGAAAGCCGATATTTCAGCGCTTTCATAGCTAGTCGAAAAAAAAAAAATGGTTAAATGGTCCCAATGCTGAAAAAGTGCAGCTGTTGCCATCGATCCATTTAACCACCCACAAAATGGCAGTCAATGGGATCGCCCATCTGGCCCACGGAGTTAAAGAAGTAGTCTGACACAGATGCCGGCGCGGCCGCACAACCCATGGACATATTGCTCATGTTAGGCATTAGAAGTTTCGCATGAGCAAAATCAGCAATTTGAAATTCGCATGAGTGAAAATCAGCAATTTCATGATTTTCATTTGCACATGCTATCTTAGCAATTTGTGGTGTTACGATTTAACGTCCGAATACAAAATGTATTTTTTGTACTTTGAAAATACAAAGAAAAAATTGAAGATGTATTTTAAAATACATCCTCAAAATACTTTGTTACGAGTGAAAATACAAAATACAAGATTCAAATGCATTTTGAAAATACATGTATTAGCAATACTCTGATCTGGAAAAACATTTTGTAGGGGGTCCAAAGGTAAAAAAAGCAGAATGTTTTACAAAAAGACTATATCATTAACATTTTAGTAACATAAATCAAAATTTCGGGGGAGGTCCGGATCCTTTGAACTCCTCCTTAAATACGTTTTTGTCACTATAACCCTTTCATCCCAAAATTTCTTTTTTCATTCTACAGCGTTTTATTTTTCAATTTAAAAATCTGAAATTTGTAAAAGATACCCATAAATAAAATGGTGAAAGAAAATTAAAACCAATTTGAATTGCTTTTGATTGAAAAAAAAAAAAAAAAAAATCATTGAAGGTGATTATGGCAACGCTACGCCTGGGCGATATGCCAAGGATGGGAGTGCCTTGTAGAGATGAGACGGGCTCAGGCCCTGTAATTCACAATTGCGTTCGGGCTCGGGCTCGTGAAAAACGCCTCCTTTATTGAGCATACTCCTTGAAACGGATTTTAAAAAGCGATTCATCGGAAAAACAAACGAACTGATGTGATGCTTGGACTTGCAACAAAATAAATAATTGATGGGTAAAAAGCTAGCCTTTTCATATAATTTACTAAATTGTGTGTTGTACTATTTCATTTGCGTATGTGTGTTAAAATGCTGTTAATTCAAAATTTTGGCCTCATTATTTATTGGTCTACCTTAGTTAAATGTATATATTCGCATCGTATCATAAAATATTTTTTTACAGTAATTTTTTCCTATCAACTAAATTCTTATGCAATAATATATTCTTATGCAGTTCTATGCAAGTATGCAAATTTCTTAAATTTATTATGCAAAATCTCTTTTCTGGGCGTGTTTTAAATATAACATTTTTTAAATGTCACTATACGAGATTTATAACCTGTATTTTTCTGTATCTAATATATCTAAGTACATACGAATGTTTAACACGGATGTGACTACTCAACGGAATTTTTAATAAAAATTGAAACATTATTGTTATTATTTGATAAACATGGATAGAAAAAATTAGAAAGTGCATTAAGAGTTTGCAACTACATTTGTCTTTAATTTGCACAAACGGCAAAATCTATCGTATTGTATCAATGAAGTAACTGAATTTTATTTATCGTTAGCTGAAATTTCGGGCTCGGGCTCCGACTTAAATAATATTGCTTGGGCTCGGGCTTCAAAAAATGAGTCCGAACTCATCTCTAGTGCCTTGGTAGGAGGACTTTCTAAGGGGTTCTAACTCGCATTTACGTTACATCTGGAGAAAACCTACCAAAACTCCGGACCGTTAGATCGACAGCCGAGCGATGGGACCCGAACCCGGGACCTTCACACTGCGGCCGTCTACAATTTTCAGTGACATAACCACTGTGCCATGGTGAGGCCGCAAGCTGTGATTGTAATTGGCATTACAGGGACTAAAACGGTTAATCCCATAGTATAAGATGGGATAGATAAATATCCCTCCTAATTTTAATATTTTTACTGTTAGTTGCAAAAATACAAAAAGCACGAGTCAATTTTCTGTTTCACACACTCAACGCATTTGATTTCTACAAAATACTAAATTGCGACAAATTCAGATGTGCCAAGTTTTTCAAATTGAAAAGCCTGAGATCTTCCTGCTTTTTCATGTCAAAAAGCCTGAGATTACTTATGAATATGTTTTCAGCATAAAATGCAAGTACAATTAATACCTTTCTTAAATGCCATGCGTGTCCATATGAACTTAGAAGATAGTGTTCCGTTACTTATAAATAACTTAAGGTATATTATGTGAATAAATTAAATTTAAAAAGCTTGCCAAGAAATATTAGAAAAAATAAAACATCAGTCAAAATAGATACAGGATAAACTATTTCTACCTAAAAATTATATTAAAATAGGTTGTTTTGTCTGATTAGCTTGAAGTGAACAAGAACAGATCTTGCAGAACTAATGAAGAACACTATTCAATTGAAATTTTTTCCAAACTTTTAAAAAGACTGAGAAAATGAAGAAAAATCCTGAGACCCAAAATAGGAACAAAAAGCCTGAGACTCAGGCCAAAATCCTGAGACTTGGCACCTCTGAATAATGTTAATACATAGGTATCATTTATTTATTTTTCATAGATTTTTATTAAAAAATCTACCATTGTCCATACGATTGATGTTGGAAATTTATTTTACACTACAGGCATTTTCAAAAACTTGAGTATGTATTGAAAATGATTGCCCTTAAAAGGGTTAAGTGGCTGTCCAGTGAAGACATTACAGGGGCCCTATTCTCCCCTCTCTGTCCTGCCTCAAGAAGGAGTGCTAAGGGGTTCTGGTTGACTAAATGCGGTAAAACCAGCATCAAAAAGTTTCTAAGGCAATAAGCTAAAATATCAGTAAAAAGAAGTTTTGACCTAATTAGCGAGTAGCTGTTTACAACTAGCAGAGAATAGATTCCCAAGGTTACCATTCATTTCCCAAACAAATTTCTCTGACTTCCCTAGAATTTTTTTAGATAAAATTCTAGAATTTATCATTTGAGGGGCTAGAGAAACATATTTGTACATTATTTACTTTATTTAAAACTTCTGAGCCATAATAGTGTGAAGGCCTTGCATTGGGGCCTTACGCACAGCTGGCGATGTAAAGGTTAGCATACACTGTCAAGCAAGTGAAGCAACGTGATACTTCCTCCTATACCTCAAATTTAGGGGTCGCCAGTCGCCAAATGCGACCATTTCAAACTTTTTGGTGGCCATTATTTTAGTAGCGATTGCCATTGTGGCTACCAAACATTTTTCAGTGAATTCTCCAAAATTAAATATTCTGGGGGATATTTTCTCATAATCCCGATCAATTGGGCAATCAATCTTCGTAACTTTGTGAACGTACTAACCATCACAGGTAGCCCGTTTCAAGCAGGCCGAGACCCGTTCGGGCCAAAACACTCCAATCTAATCCCATTGGTAATGGTAAGTGGTCTCAATCCATCCACATCAAGTTTTGATAGGTCAAACCATGGCCGGGAATTGTAAAGCTGGACACAACTCGGCCGTGGGTCTAATTTAGGACGACTCCATGTCTTAGAGAACCATGAGAGTAGGGACATTTTGCTGGAAAGTGTCATCTAAAGCATTCTTGACTCAACTCGCTTAGGTCATTTGGAGTTTTATAGGCTTATCACACTAGCTTAAAATCCGACCAACTTTCTGGCCTAACAATTTTTACATCGATTTTCTCTAATGGAGATGACATTTGACATCAAAATTTTAACAATGCAATTAATTTGTGGTGGAAGAGCGCAACACACTGGACGTTCAGGACACTCTGGACGTTCCAGGCGGCAAGATTGTTGACTGTAATGTTTACATATTTTTTCAAATATTAATGATTTTTGATATTTCTAAATGTTTACTCTTTTCTCTTAAGTTCTTCAATTCACATATATTAGTTGCTGAAAGTAAGGATATGTATGTAAATGTAAGCATTGAGCATAATTTTATCATTTTTGGTACGGTAATTACATAATTTTACAATATTAGCAAATGGCTACCATTTGCCATTGCTCTTGGTAGCCATTTGCTACCATTTGAAAATTTTAATTTTGACCTATACTTCCTCCTGTGATGTCTAAACTTGTGAGCCTAATACAAGCATTGCTTCATCTATGTGCCTTAGGCAAAGTAAGGGAACTTAACAATTGGACTAGGGCTATTGCAGCAGAGTCGTTAGCTGCCTCGTCTGGTAGCCGCCCTGTAGTGTATACCCACCTTTACACTAGGGATTTTTGGTCAGTTTTTGCCAGATGTAATGTAAATATGTGTTAGAACCCCTTAAAAAGTCCTTTGGCCAAGGCACCCCCACCACAGGCAGATGCCCCTCAACTGGGCTTGCCGTAACACAAAGCTGAAATATATTTTGATATTTACAAAAGAACGATTAGCTTCTTACAGAATGACATCATAATACAAGCTAAAAACCCAGAAGAAGAAAGTGCTTAAAAGTATATGAAGATGTACGTTGTATAACAATTGCAATCTTTGCAGAACATTTAATCTTCTAAAAGAAAGAAAAAATACAAACAAGTTCTTCAGAACAATCAGAGCAAAGTGGCCTTTATGCTATCTCACTTCTCTCTTATTTTCATATCTATTTTGCATTTCACCATGATCTGCCAGATTTGTACAAAATGCCTGCAGAACATTTGCAACTGTTTGAGGTCATGTTGCAGAACACTTTGTATAATTCTGTTCCTGGGACTAAAAAAAAGAAAAATAGTTGTCAGCTCTGTCCAGCAATCTTCATTTGTCTCACTCCTTTCCCTCTGATCAGAAGAGAAAAAAAACTCATCAACAAAACAGACCGAGGAAGGACTCTCTCACTGACCTTCGACCACAGGATGGGTCAAGCTTCGATAGTCTTTCCAGAGAAAAACTTCATATTGACAAAAATATTATGTTTTAAATTTTCACTATACGTTGAATTTAGCTATTTGTAATTATTTACTGGTGAAATAGGTTTGAATTTGAAAAATATTACCGGTACTAATCATGATAAATCAGCTCTTTAAAATAGGAATACAGTGAAGTACATTTAACACGAAAACACTAACAATGGGACTTAACATGAAAAAATGGTTTACACGAAATGATATATCGATTCAAACAGTAACTATGCAATTTACAATGAATCTTTAAACACGAAAAAATATGTCACTCTCCTCACTTTCGTGTTAAACGTTTTTCACTGTACTTCATTGACAGATTACATTTGAGTTTCTTGTTGCTACATCATGCCATACCATTTTTACTCATAAATATACTAAATTTACTCACTTACATTGCATTTTATTAACCCACTTAAATTCATTGCAGTAAAATTACACTGCTCTCCAATAACTTAAATTGTGGAAAAATTTAAGACATCATTTTCATGATGAATGAAGATTACTATTGTTACTTTTAATAACATCCTGTAAGAAATCTGTCTTACTTTAATTCCCAAAATTCCTAATTTTGCACCCTATGCGAGATTGACAAAAGAAATTATTTTATGAAAGAATTGTACATAGTATAGACCAGCGATTCCCATGCGGTCAAATAAATTCATCTTATTCGTATTTTTCCTCCAAAACATATCTATTTGCAGAAAAAGAAACTAAATGTCCATTGCTGAAGAATAAAAAAAAACAGTATGTGTGCTAAGGAATGTGAAAGGGGGGAGGGGGGAAACACCCTACGTTATCCTTTCTTGGGAATGTTAAAAACGGTTGGAAATTGCTAGATAGACAATCATAAAAATAGTTTCTATTGAAAGCAGTGCATTTGAAAGAACGAACATGAGATCTCAGATTTAAGTTATAAAGAGAGTCATAGTAAGTATTTATACAGGGTGTCTACCAAATTTCTGAAAGTCAATTTCCCAACTTTTTCCTGACTTTTGGGAGGTCCCGGGAAAAAAAATTCCTGACCAGTGCATTCTACTTTGGGTAATTGCACAATGCCCCCTCCCTTGTCTTTATACAGTAGAAGACCCAAAATCCGCACAGCTTGGTTCCAGACCTTGTGCAGATTTTAGAATTTTGTGGATTTTGGGTCATAATAGGAAATTTATTCTATTTCCCTCCACCCCACGAAGAAAAAAAAAAAAAAAAATATATATATATATATATATAGATCAAGAGAAACAAGTCATGTTACTTATTATCAGAATCATAATATAAAAATACAGTGGAATAATACAATATACAAAACTATGAGATTATAGATCAACTTATTTAAACATGTATATTTAATAGTAGTTTAGGACTTTGGGATATTCTAATTATAGTTATTTGATTTTATTTTTTCATTATTTCCTGTTCTGTAACACAGCTTTGCTGCTCTACAAATCTGAGATATTTCTTACTCAGAGCCTAACCTTGATTAAATGTTATTTTATCAACTTTTAGATCATCCTCATTTGTTACTGTGTCATGTGATCATAATTGAGTGTTAATTGTGTCACTGTCAGTCATTTCAAGGATATCAATGTTACCATGAGAGCTCACAAACTCTTAAAATATTTTTTTCAAGTGGGAATAGCTTATTCAGTTTTACTTTGTGGCTATAGTGTAGTTTTCTGAGCTTGCAGCTGGTAGGGCAGATTTCATTGTTTACATTGAATAGACAGTGCGGATTTTAGAGCCTTGCGGATTTTGGGTCTTCTACTGTATTTGCATATTTTGTACAAGTTCTTGAAATCAATTTTAACTGAAGTATACAGGATTAAGCTTTCATCAATTGAGAAACAGAAGTAGTCGTACTTTCTGATAGAATTAACTAACGGTTCTTGGAAATATGGTCCTAAGTCATAAGTTACCAAGTAATCTGTCTTTTACCCTCCCGTCACAATCAATGAGCCCCCATTTTCCCCTCCTTATACATACAAATCGCTTGATGCTTTCGTGGTCCGCAAAATGCATTGCAGTTGCTTTCGGTTTCTAGCCTGACAATTAGAAATAAAGCGTTAAAAAAATAAAAGGACACGAAAAAAAAATTGATTCTTTTGGTGAATTTTCCGGACCCATTATCCAATTTCCCGGTTTTGTCCAGACCCATTTTCCAATTTCCTGGTATTTTTCAGACTTTCTGGAGCGGTAGACACCCTGTTATACCAGTTCTTCAAGGTAGGGTAAATAGAGAGTCTTGGTATAAAATGTCTAAATATTATCATAATTCAATCAAAGCAATTGTTAATGCACTTAACAGAATTTTACTAAAAATAATGATCAATACTGCATCCGTAACCAGTGAGACACCCAATGATGACGACGATGTGCACTCGAACCAGTTAAGTGTCACAAGAGTAGATTTGCTGAAAGCTATATAGACTTTTTACATAGAGCATTTGAGGAGAAGAATGTAAATGATCGCATCATCTCTTTTCACCATTAAGTGAGATTCAATTTGCTATGCCCCTAAAACAGCCTTTAATTTCAAATTTTCTCTCAAAGAAGTATTTTTTTTTTTAAATAAATGTACATATGTATTTTTTCACTTGTTCACTTCTTTATTCTTTAATACATATGTGCATATGTTAAACTATTCAATAATATAGTTCATATTTATGATTTAATTTAATGATTTTTTATCTTAAATTTTTTCATTTTTACTTTTGGTACCGCCATTTATTTCGGATTTTGGTTATTCCGGACAATTTCAATCCGTCCTGATGTGACCGGAATAAGCGGCGACCACTGTACTACGCATCAAAAGTTGTCAAAATACCCCAGATTCCATGGAAATTGGTGATAATTTTAAAATTCTGCTTGCTTGATATGACAAGCAGTGATTCATAGCTGAATGTGATTCATCTTGAGATGATGCAATAACCGGCGAAAATAATAAAAAACATTACAATTCCCTGAATATCGTTATGAATATGCTAATATTTTCCTAATATATAAATTTCCTGAATATGTTAATTTGTGGCGATTAATGCATTAAACTTTTAATAAACAACACAGAACAAAAATAAAATAAATACACCACCTTCGATAGACATTTAAGTAACTTTTAATTATCTAAATAATTCTCGACATACAAAAATTATCTTGCACATGAATGAATGATTATTTTACTGAACAATGTAATGCTAAAGTTTACTGCTTAATGTAGTAATACAGTTTGTTACAAACAATTATAGAACTTGGTTACTATGAAAATTCCATCTCGCTGTGTTGCTGACCAACTTTTTCCAATCTTTTAACAATAAAAGTTGAAGCATCTAGAAATCTATTCACACAGTTAGATAGGCATGTCTCCGTTTTTGAATCCAAACGTTGTCCAGGTTTATCAACACAGATATCCCAGCATTTATCATTTAACTCAGTTACCAATTGCTGAAAACGGTGTTTCTGATTTTCTTCTTCAATAAAACGCTGTAGTTCCGTATCAACAGAAGATGTTTCATTGGAACTGAAAGATGATGATCCGTAACTCATTTTGTTCAGATAGATATGATTACTTTTAAATATAAATAATGTTTTTAACAAATTTATGTAAACAAATCACATGGAGAATGGAAGCAGCATGGAGGAAAAGAAGACGAAAAGAGAGCAGACTATTGATGCCACCAAATTAATTCAAATTCTCATATTTATATTACTATGGATAATAATATTATTTAAAGTGTGATAATTAAATAGCAATTATAATCTACTCTGATTGATCTTCCCTATTTTCACGAGGCACAATTTAAGTTGTTTAATTTTGTTGTTAAAAAGTTGGTTTTAATGTTGTTTTAAAACGCTTATGAAATCGAATGTATATCGATGAAACAATCGACACTTTCAATTTTCGACATGAGCAGTATTTCGATTCATGTTTGGATTATGGATATGGTTTGTTCGTCGGGAAATTAAAAAAAAAATACTTATACATCTCTTAAAAAGAGATTATTCATTCTAGATTCTAAGTTTCTTAACACTTCGTCACCCGACTCAAGAAAAGATGCCTTATATGTTAGGTACAAACGCCATCAGGCGAACTTTACAATACCTGGAAGCAGGAAAGTTAGTTTTTCGCAAAAGCGTGAAAGTTATGATTATTCATTTTAATTCTGAATCGAAGCACAGTCAAGGAGCAAAGTAATTTTTATAAAAAAAAATATTATTTGCAGCATATTTAATTTTTTTTATTAGCTATATGTTGGTGATATACGCATATTCTCTTAAATGTTTTGATAACTTCAGGAGTCGATGCAGACGAAAATTGGACCCATTTTGCGACCTCTCGACAAAATTACAATCGACAATCGACCCTTCAAAAATGCATTTTTAAAAAGGCCCTTCACAAAAATATAATCGATTAAAACGGCCCCTTCATTTGCATTTTACCCTACATTTTAGTCTGTTTTATCAATTATTTTAACAAAAAAAGTGACTTTTATTAAAAATTGGTTCGAAAATTCACAAAAATGAATGTTGAAGTCCACAAAATTAAGTATTGAAATTCACAAAAATGAGCAGTTTTCACAAAAATTTGATGCTGGAAAAAATTCCTGGATCGACCCTGAACTTGGTTATTTACCGCCATGGTAAGATGAAATGTTGCATGGTGCTAAATATGCCAATCTGCAAAAAATTATGTATGAATATGTGGAGACCTGTTATGGAAATCTTAATGGGAAAGGATTATCGATTATGCACATGCATAAATCACCAAATTGTGAAAAGTCGCCATTGGTGGTAAATATCCAAGCTGTTCCAAAATGTTATGTAGCAAAATCAAAGTAGTACAGTAACTACAACAGGTAAGTTTGTAAACTGTGCTAAAATTTAAAAATTTATGTATAAATAAGTATAGAAAACTTGCCAAGTTTCATCAGTAATGATGCACTTAAGAAAATCTCAAATCTGAGGTGCAGCTTTGGAATTTACCGGTATTTCTGATTGAAGTTTTCTTTTTCTCATTGCTGGAATAGTACAGTGCTCTGGGTGTTCTTTTTTTTTTTAGCTTCAAACTGCAAACACTGGCTTGCATATCACTTCAAAAAAATCATATATGAATGATTCTAAGTAAATGTCTCATTTTAAATTTTCATGTTTTGCTATTTTATTTCTCATTTTTAAAATGTAATTTATTTTTCTTTTAATGATTTTAAAACTAAAAAACATAACGGTACTTACGTATTATCCTGGAGGTCATTCCCGTCAAACTCTTTTTTCGTCAAATGTGCTAGCAAACTGTTGCCAATCGCATTCCAAACTATCAATAATTTCATATGTTCGGCATTTATCTTGGTGGAAAATCGCTTGTCTTGACAGACCACTGGGATAATATGTAAGTACCGACATAACAATTTGATAAGTTATGACAAATCTTAATTTTTTAATTTCATTACCTATTATGGCTGCTTCAAGTAAAAGAAATATGTGTAGCACTGTTTTATTGTCAACCTTACTAGAAAATGATTATACCGACAGATCCCTAAGTAGCCAACATATCACATGTTGCCATGAGTGACAAATACCCGTTATGTTAACATTTGTACATAATCCGAGGTGGCAGAGTTTTCCAGATACGAGCTGCTTCTAATTTTTTCAAGGTGTTGTGATATTTATAATTTTTGTATTATATATTTAGGTGATATTTATAATTTTTATACAACTAACTAAACATTAATTTTCTATTCAGTTATCTGTCTAATATATTTTTTTTTTCTTTCAGGGATTTTGTTCATTGGAATATTTGTCAAGTAATGTATAAAAATCCTGAAGTTCAAACACTTTTTTACAAGAATAAGTTTCCAACGCCTTTTGTTCGTTGTTGGCTAGGTAATTTATTTTAGTAATAATGTTATTGGTATAATCTCTAAAGTTTACCACATAAAAGAAAAAAGACAATGTGCAAGTTATTTTGTTGTTGTTGTTTTTATATCAGCAATCGCATGTTTCTTCAGAGTTTAAGGTCACTTAAAAAAATCATTTGCTGTATTTAATGTACATTGAAACTCGTCTAATGTGACCGCCCTCGGGAAGTGTAAAACAGGGTTCGTACGCCCTCAGGGAAACCTGGAAAACAGGGAAAACTCAGGGAATTGAAAATTAGCTCTTAAAACTCAGGGAAATCTCATGGGAAAATGTAATTTTGCTTTAAAAACCTGGAAAATCCAGCTGCAACCCTGGAATTATAAGAACCCCCCTCTTACCCCCCTCTCTTTATTTTTATGGCTTTTACCCTATTCAATGGTCAACTACTTCGCTAATGAAGCACTCATGTAATTGGAAATGGATTGTACAAGATTAATCATCTATCACTTAAGACTGCTTAGGACGAATAGCACACTTGCTTGTCATTTTGTCTCTGCCGTTCTGAGCATTTGTGATTGCTCCCTTTTCTCATTTGAGTTGGTGGGGCTATTCTTCGTGCTGTGTACTGTGCACAAAGTTAGAATGTGTGTTCCTATAATGTTAAATGTTTCATTGTTTATGCATAGGATTGGTGGATTTTACTTAGTTCTAAAGAATAGGATGGCAATTTTTACCAATAGCCTTGTGTACTGGCAATAGTATAAGAAACATATCTTGAAACTATCAATCAGTGAAGTGGTCCCAAAAATTCTTTTTTACTTCTGTAAAGCTGTTGCATAATTTCTGATATTTTATAGGTGAAATTGAATTTAAAACCATGTTTGATATAAATGTAATCCATTGATCCCCAAAGCAGAATGTTTTGCAATGTTCTGCAACGCTCTCTCAACTAGCCAAAAATGTTCTGCAGGAAATATACCTTAATATACAGAGGGCTATTATGTTAGGATATTAGTAAGCGTAATCTATATCTAAAATATTAATTGAAATTAGAGAAACTTTGTGTAATTATCAAAGTAACAAGGAAATAAAACATTAACCGAACAGATATATATATGTAGAGAAAATATTTCGAACTAAAGCTTAAAATTCCCGGTCGCCAGTCGGCGATTTACGACTTTCTGACTACCGGCCAGACGAATTCTGTCGTTTGTTAACTCAGGTTTCGCACTAGACTGAGGGATTGCGCGATTCTTGCAATGCCACACAGAATCCCCCTCAAAACAAACAAACAACAAAAAAAAAAAAAAAAAAAAAAAAAAACAGTAGAGAACTTTTCTTGTGTGCTGGGTTGTTCAATTTTGATGAAGCAGCTAATGGGATAAAGAATCAAATATTGTTAAATTATATTGTTATCAAAATCATTTGTGTATTATATTGCTAATTTTGATATTTATAATCTGCTGAGCTCATTCTAGGCGAGGTCAGTGGTGCGCCGCGCCCCGATGATGAAAAACTAGACACCCACTTTTGCCAGCGAAGTTCTTTTTAATCTCTAAGAAAGTTTCTTTAGCCCTTTTATTTGTTTAAGTGTTATTTGTTTGCTTACACCTAATGTGTTAATGATACTTGTCAAATGAAAAGGAGGAATTTGCACAACTGCTATGGTAATAGAACTCTCCCGCCCTCTTTCCCCCTCCCGGAAGCACTCGGGAGGCCCAGTCCGGGTAGTAGCGGACCTTGATGAGAAGGGAGATGGAAATCAACTGTGTAAAAACTAATTCATCTATATTTTTTTTATTAATGGACCGATTTGTTTGAAAATTTGGGGATCACTTTTAAATGCAAAAATTGATTCAGAGTCTAAATTTTAGAAAGACATCTTAATTTGTTCAAAAGTTAGAAATTTATTGTCAAAACATAATTTCTTTCCCCTTTCTTACTTTGTGGCTTGGAGTTACAGAATGCTTTGTGGTTTTCTTTGTGAGCTAGACGGGGAGGCAAATGTTCTTATCTCCTTTCCGGCTATTTCAATATTACCACTTAAATAGATGACCAGCTGATTGTTAATATCAACGGAATATTTATTATGGCTGCATGATAATCCTGAAAAATTTTTTAGCTATTGTTGTCCATTAAAAAAAAAAATTAAGAACTGGAATTTGTAGTGGAATAAACATTGAATAACTGGAATAGATATTTATACCATTATAGGGTTATTTTGAACAGAAGAGTTATTAATATTTTTATGCATTAACTATAATATTTTAATTGTTTGAACTTTGCAAAATAGAGAATGAAAATAAAAGTAAAATAATTTTCTCAATAAAAAGACTTTTGTTCTTTAAGACTTCTGGGTATTTCATACTTAAAATATTTTCTCTTCCTTTATAATCTTACCCCCCCCCCCCCTTCCTACAACCAAATGCTCAGAAGTCTGGTGCACTTAAGTACACAAGCAGTGTAACAGACCCTGTGTCTCCTTGTCATGAAGTATGCAAAAGTGCTAGTGCAAATATAATGAGACGTTTCTTTGGTGAAGATGGGCCTGGAAAGTTGATATGTGTTTGCACTGCTGACATTTTATATACAGCTTTCTTTCCATCTTTTTCTGGGGAGTTAAATGAGTATGGAGAAAAAGAACTTGCAGAATTCTGTACAGTTTTTAATAAAATATATTGAATTTTTCGATTTTTCAGAAGAGATAATTAGAAAATATAATCGGGCCAATAATTTAAATTTATCATACGCTATCGATGTTAATTTTTATATAAGTAGAGCTAAATATTCTTAATTGCAACAAAAACCATAAAATATTCAAATGTTGCATTCGCAAAATGTCGCAATTCTCAAGATTTTCAGACCGATGTTTCGAAATTGCGTAAATTTTCGGACCCGTTTATAGTAGTTTTGCATTTCTAAATGCTTCCATGATTACTTAAAGCATAGTATTATCTATAATAATTATGAATAAACTGTAATAGGAAGACCAGTTTAACAAAACAATCGTTCACAGCATAAACTTGCAAGAGCGCGAAACATCTGGAGCATCGTTACTAACTGCTTTTGCTACGGCGGTAAAATCTGAAATTATGAATATTTATTAAATAATTTGTAACCGTGTAGTTACTAAACATAACTTCTGACATTGCAGTATCAAGATCGACAGGCGGAATTGCTTAATCTCCCTTTCCCTTTCTAAGTATGAGTGCGTATTTGTTTGAAAATCCTGATGGCGTTTTCTTGTTGTGTCAGCAGAAAACAAACATCGGAGAGGCACCTTTAAGGTCAGCTCATAGCTCACGAAAGATGAAATAAAAAAGCTATTTAATAAACATCATATTCAGAAGAGGGTAAATTATTTGCAAAAATGCATTTTAACGGGTTGCATGTATGAAGGTCTAATTTTACTACTTGTAATTTTGAAGTGGCCAGTTTAATCGATTGTATTTTTGTAAAGGAGCCGTTTTAATCCAATTTTTTTAAAGGGGTTGCACATAACAATTCTCAGTTTTATATGCTCCTATAATTTTTAAAAATTATAGGATTGTTACACTCAAAGCAAGAGACTTTGTCTCGAGCAGACATATTTACCGGGGGGAAAAACGTAGCTAGAAAATGAATGTGAATGTTTAGTTAAAATTTAGACACGGAAATACCTTAGTAATTAGTTAAAAAATTTAAAAGCCTAAAATCTCCATAAAGTGATTAAATGTAAGTGAATGTAATTAAGTGAGTAAATGTTTTTAACTAATTAATGAATGTGAATGATATTGCAAGTGATAAGTGCTGTCCGTTCTCCACATGTGGGGTCCATAAAGGTGGCGCTCTCCCAGAAGGAGATGATCAGGCGCCTTTTGGGTGATAATTCACTTTTGACTAATTGCCGCCGTGTCATCTGCCCCCCCCCCCCACAAAGGAATATATTCTTTCTATGCCTGGATGCAGGAGATGAAATGGTATCCCTCCAGATTGCTGTCTGGCTTTTGAGTTTGACTTTCTGTTTAAAGTGATTGATCTCTCCCTTTTCAGTCCTCATCCGTAATTGTTCTGCAGCGGAGCTCTTTGTTCTGCGACGCACGTCGCCGATTTCGGCATGTTCTGCGTTGGGGCCATTGATTTTGCGATAATTGAGGGAGAGTACAATTTTGATTACCATAGTGCTATCATAATTTCATTACCTTAAAATGGGCATATAAATAAAAAGTATAGTAGAAGATCGATATACCGCAATTCTTCATAAACCACATTAACACTGCGGATGTAAACAGAGAAAATCACAATTAAAACATTTCTACAATCTGCTTGTTTTTTTAAATTGCTTTCCTAGGGAATTAATTTTGAGACATTAGATAAATCCCACAACATGCCAAGCTTAAAATAAACAATTATTCTCCCATGCATGCATTATGCATTATCAGCATAACAGCTGCCCGGCCGGGTCGAAGAGGAAGGAATGTTTGACAGTAAAATACTTTTAAAAAGTCTATGAGAAGTAGGGGAGTTTTCTCAATGTAACACTATTTTAAAACTGAATTTTGGAACTGGATTTAAGCCATCTTTAGTTAAAATGAAAACTTCTGAACTAATGCATTGTGCACAAAATGGAAAGTACTCAGTTTGCAAACATGCATGAAGAAAACATTTTGAATATTTGGTAAAGGATGATAAGTCACAAATTGTTAATCATTTGACCAGTGCTGAAATAATTTCCTCTGTTTCAAAACAAGAGGAAAACAATTCTGAAACAGAATCAAATGCTGGAGAGAAAGTTGAAAAACTTGCAGAATCTGAAGAAATTTCCATAAGAGATCAATATTTTAAATTCCTAGAAACACAAGACTGCGTAACCAAAGTAAAATTATTACCTGTTCAAAGGCTGCAAGAAAAGTTATTTGTTGAGAGATTGCAAATTCTAAAACAAATCAAAATTAATATATTGTTTAACAAATAAACTTTAATGCTTTTGGTAATTTCAATTTATTTATTTTTTCTGTAAATAAATAAATTCCATTTTTTTTGTTTTTTAAAGTAGTATTTGTATTTAAAAAAAGTTTTAAGCATTATAGTTATGTGTTCTAGCTATATTTTAATATGTTTACTAGGGAAGTTTAATGGTATAAGTGAATGATCCATATAACGCAAAATTCTATATAATGCAAAATCTTGCGTTTCGAGGTTTGCATTATAAAGATCTTCTACTGTATTTAGTCTTATGTTTATTTATTTTTTTTTTTTTTTTGTGATAACCTGGAAATTCTTGGAAAATCACCTGGGAAAACTCAGGGAATTTCATTTTGAAAAATGAGTATGAACCCTGTAAAAGAACCCTGTAAAAGAAAATCACCTGTGCACTTTATAAGATGCTTACCTCAGCATTTCCCAACCGGTGAGACACCCCCCCCCTAACCCCTAGAAGGGTGCAGAGCATTTGTTGGGGGAAGATGCACGAGAAAAACAGGCAAAGAGCAAGTGATATAATGTATGTTTTCAAAAATCATCTTATCTACTCTCATTTTTGCTTAAAATATTGAGTCAAACTTTACTGATAACATTATTTTGTAGAAAAGGTGACTAAATGTTCATTGTTGAAGAATAAAAAAATGAATAATTATGGGGAAAATGTCATGGGGGGAGGGTGATGTTAAAAGGTTGGGAACTGCTGGATTACCTTACAAATGTGGTAACGTGTGGTGTTTGCAAAATGGCATTGAACAAAATAGCAAATTTGGTCACTATAGACAGGTGGTCACTTTAGCAGTTTCCACTGTCCTTCCATTAAAGTAGAAGTGTTTAAAATAGCTCAGTGGTCTATACTTTTTTAATTTTGTCAGTAAATCTTCATAGTTAAAGGCATTCTGCTACGGAGAAAAAGGATTGCCCCATACTTAAAACTGCTGTAAGCCATTCTAATTAAAAAACAATAAAAATATTAATACATTTAAAATACAAAATTAAAAACTTTATATTTTCAATTTAATTGTTTAGAATTAAATTGAAAATATAATTCTTTGTTTTCTGCCTTGTATAGTGAAAGGGGGGGGCGAACCTGTTGAAAAATAGGATTATGTAACAACATGACATAGAATGCCTTTATTTTGCTGTGTGGGACCACCATTTTTTATTAATAGAAATGGCAGAAAAAATTAAAATTAAACAAATTTTACTGCAAGTGAAATTTGTAGTTTATTTTCATTGTTAAAAAATAATTATTATTATTCAAATTTTACATGTAACAGAATAGTTTCACTTACTGAAGTTATTCTCTCATCACACTTGTATAACTAGGTAATGTCTCATATCCATGTGTTACTAATACTAACATCTACAGTTCAGTTGAAAGTATGATATTAGATTTCAAAGTTCTGACATACTACTCCTTTTACTTTAATTCTTTATCTATTAGAGATAAGTGGACAGTATCAATTGAAAAAATGTTCAAAGAGTGAGAAAAAACTATATTATAAAAAATTCCTTTCATTAATTTTCAAAAAAAGTTATGTTTTTTAAATTTGTATACAACCCGAGTAAAAAAATATTCTAAATTAGTAAAATGTGCTCGATACACTAACGATGTACGAAATTTGAGAATCATATCCTGAAAAGTATCAGAGGTATGCAGATAAATATATGCTGACATGAACCTCTTTCCAATGGCTCTAGAAGGGAAAAAATCAGGTCAGAGGATCGCATTTCAGGAGCCGTACAGAAATTACAAAAGAACATTTTTTTTTTTTTTCCTACTCTAGCCATAAACGTTTATATTTGAATTCATGTGTAGCCCCTGATTATCTTTGTTTATATATACCTCTTGGACATTTTATCATCAAAGATTGAAATTTTGAACATCACCTCATTGGTGTATAGAGCACATTTTACTGATTGGTAATTTTTCTTTATGGGGGACGTATACAAGTTTAAAAAAGTGTAACTTTTTTAACTTGATACGACCCCCATAAAGACTTTTTGAAAATTAATGATAGGAATATTTTTTTTAACATAGTCTTTTTTTCCCACCTTATTTTGAACATTTTTTCAAATTACATTGCCCACTTATCTTTAATAGACAAGGAATTAAAGCATGTTACCACCTTTTTGGGACAGCCCTGTATATTTTTTATTTTTCAATCTGTGCAATTAAGTGCCAGTAACATTAAACAATTACCCAGTTCTCATTTAACAGTATTTCAATATATTAGACAGGGTTCATACACCTCCTGGAAATCCTTAAAAACTCCTGGATTTTGGTTTAAAACATTAAGGGCCCTGGAAAACTCCTGGATTTTACTAATTTTTCTGTAGACTCCTGAAATTTTAGTATCGACTCCTGGAAATATTGTTTATTTTAGTTCTCTTTCTAGAATTTAAAGTGCAAAAAAAAATTTTTGCAAGTGCGATCTGCCGAAATTTTTTTTTGACTCGTGTTTCAAATGTAACAATTCACCGCCATGCTTATTGACGTTTCTGCCACAGACTAGGAGACAAGGATTGCACTAATGACTTCAGTGGGCTGGAAGCTTACCCCAAAAAGTTCAAATGATGGCGCGATTCGTGGTAGACATTCTTCCTTGCTCTCCTCATATCCAATAATTTTGTTCCTGAAATGAACCCGTTGGCATTCTCAAACTCTTTTATTGCTAACTGCTAGCTCTTACGTCACTGCGAAAGTATCTCGTGATGGGTATATGAGCTGTATGCTCTTATCTCTTCTTTGGTACACAGGGTACATGTTTACAAAGCTTGCCATTTGTGGCAGTGTGTTGGAAATAATCTGTACGCCTGTGACAGTAGTAAAATTTTAAACCATCCTGAGATTTTCATCCTTTTCAATTTGCCTAAAGATGCCAGGTGGAAAAAGCATTTTCGATGATGCTTGGTTAGAAAAGGTATTTATGTATACTCCTGGAAAAATTATATTTTCTCCTGGAAAACTCCTTAAAAACTCCTGGAATTCATACTGCAAAAAAGTGTGGGAACCCTGTTAGATAGCCACTTGCATATTTAACTCATTTTCATTTTTAATCTTGCCAGCGATAAAAGATAAAAGCACGATAAAAGTATTTTCACTGCCAAAAGGATTCAATTCAGGAAAGAAGTCAATTTGATACAGTTGATGGTATAATACATAAGTACCAATTTCATTTATTAAAAGTCAAATTTTACTTGCTTTTATATAAATATCTATGTATTATCTATTGTCTTATATAATATCTATGTATTTTGCTTTTTATCTTCTAAGCAATGATATGTTGTTTTACATTTGTCCTTTACCTTTGCTTTCATCCGAAGAAAAATAATGCATATGTTACAGTTAACATTTTTATTATTATTATTATATAAATTTACTATAGAGTTGCACTGCTGAGCATGTGTGGCCCATTTTGCATCAGATTCTGGCCCTTAACAAATGATTTTTAAAAAATCACGTGACTTTGGTACATAAATACTTACAAATTAAAACACTTATGTCAGGGGTTTGAAAAATTTAACATATTTCTTCACATGCTGTACTATAGAATGTCATAAGTGATAAACCCATATCAGTTACAAAATTAAAAACTTTATATTTTCAATTTAATTGTTTAGAATTAAATTGAAAATATAATTCTTTGTTTTCTGCCTTGTATAGTGAAAGGGGGGGGGGCAAACCTGTTGAAAAATAGGATTATGTAACAACATGACATAGAATACCTTTATTTTGCTGTGTGGGATCACTTTTTTGTTAATAGAAATTGCAGAAAAAATTAAAAGTAAACAAATTTTACTGCAAATGAAATTTGTAGTTTATTTTCATTGTTAAAAAATAATTATTATTATTAAAATTTGACACTTTAAAAAAAAATTTTTAATCAAAAAATTTGCAGAATGTGTCACTCTTTAGAAAATTTTGCCGGCCAATTCTATGTTTAAAAATAGTTTCTGAAAGTTTCATAAAGGTTATGGTGTTTTCATTTATTCCCTTGTGTAGTGTAGCTTATAAAGAATCATTCTGAATTTTTTTAAGTCCATGCTGAAATTAGTTTATTTTAATTTGTGTTCAAAGATCTTAAGGAACATTTTGTTTCTTTGCCATACATCCTTAAAAATATCAGGTTGTAACGAAAGTTTTCCGTCAAATCTGCTTGACACAGCTCATGCGGCACCCAGAGATTGAACTTGTACGTCATAGTCCTTGTTTTAGAACTTTAGGTACCAAACCTTCACAGTGTCATATGATACAACAGTAGTACCTAAAGCTGTACACATAGTTCGTTGACATTCTGTAGCTGACTTTTTGCCACTGAATTGGATGTAAGTGATGTTTTTAACCCGGTTAGTTTCATTTGAGACACCTTGTACTTAATGATAACAATATATTTTTTAAGGATTTCACTGCACAGTGTTCTAAAGTAAATCTCTTTTTTTCCAAATCCCAAAAAGAGTGTGGAAAGATATGAGCAAACACGCCAACGTGAACTGTTTGCGCAGATCATATTTGCGGTGGCGGGAAACTTTCGTTACAACCTAATATTATGTTCTCTCCCTTCTCCTTATACCCCCTCTCCATACACACACACGTAGAAAAAATTTTTTTTTAAAACCATATTTACATTTTTTTTAATATACACTTCTCAACAGAACATCACCCCCACCCTTCATTTTCGAATTTGGCAGATAAACTCGGCAGCTGGCTGCCAATTATTAGATATTCACTGTTTTCAGTATAGACATTTTTAATTAAACACATGCAGAAATATGTTTGACAGATATTTTTTTCTTTGAAATTAAATGTAAAAAAAGAAAGTTTTTCTAAAATTTTACAACAAATGTTTTAAATAACTAAAAATAAAAATAAAAAAATTGGAAATGTGTGGCCCTTTTCCAGCACTAGGCATTGTGCCTTTGCATACATAGCATATAGTAAATCTTTTCGTAGCATATAGTAAAGCTTGTTTGTGACCTTCCATGCCCTATTCAGCTGAGTGTGGTGTGATCTACCTCTCAAAAAAGTTGGGCACACCTAATTTAGGGAAAATATAGCTTAATGTGTTGCTTAATCAGTGTATAGTATGTTGCATATATCTATACCAAAGTTACTTCAAAGAAAATCATAAAAATAAAAATTATTTTTTTTACTTTATTTATTTTTATTTATGTAGTTATTTTTTTTTTTTTTTTAGGAAAAAAATCAACTCTAGTATTGGTTGTTTGAATGTGTTTTCGGTACTTTTTAATTTTAAATGTTTGCTCTTTTGTTGATTTTATTCCTTTATACAATTATTAAATGTTAAAAATATCCATTTTAATTGTAGACTCTGGTGAGGATGTTCTTTTTGATGTATTTGGCCAATCAAATGTTGAAATTTTAGACCGCCTTGTTAAAGTTTTAGGCCAACCCAAGTAAGACTTTAACATCATTCTTTTACTTTTATTATTATTAATTCCAATTGAATTTGATACTGTATTTCATACCTATGTAACTGTCTCTGTACATGTATTACATGCTGTACAAACTTTATAGTCTTTCATTAATGTTCTATTTTATTCTGTCAAAGCTAGTGAAATGTTTTTTTGTTATTTCTTATCACTTATGTAAACAGCTTGGCCAAATAGCAACTGTCGATTACTGGTGGCAGTCACATTATAGCAAAAAATTAAGGTTATTCTTTTAAGAAATCATGTAACTTTTGATCAGTTTAAAATTTAGACTGTCGCGTTACAAGCTGTAGTAAGCACTGTTACAAGCAGTGAACCTATAATAGTTATGAACCCAGTGGCAGAAACACCACATGTGACATACTCAGAGACTTTGCTTGACAGACTTTGTACAAATAGAACAATTTTTTAAAAATTGTCTGCAACTTTTTGCACGATTTTTCCTTCCACAGCAATATGCAGATGCGCCTATTCTCTGTCTCCACAACGCCATGGGAAAAGCTGTTTTTCTTTTGTACAGACAAACCAGCATTTATTGCTCATGCGTGCCAGACCTCTGCATTCAGCACCCACTATATAAGCACATTACGTGGGAGGAAAATCCTTTGAATGGCATTACAAAATAAGTTTGTATGTAGTTTGTGAGGGTGCAAAGTAGTTTCAGCAAAAATTCAGCACATTTTAAAACACCACCCAAATCAGGATATTCAATGGGCATATATGTCTTGGCATGATACTGTGCAACTTCATCCTAACAGCCAACGTTATTGACTAAAATTAAGGATTAAAGTTAAGAAAACTGTTGAATTATTTTTAGTTTAGCTTAAAAGTTAAATCATTAAGCAGAATATTAACTTTGTTAATTAACCATTCATGGGTTAACAATGACCTGCCCAGCTTTGTAGATACAGTAAACCCCCCTATAACACGGGCTCATACAAGATGGATTCGTTGAACACGGTGCAAAAATTGCGATTTTTTCATATAACATGTTAAAAGTGACTTACTTGTACAGCACGATAAAATGAGAGATGTTCTCAATTTATTTTGCTTTAGCTCCTGTAATTAATATTTGTGCAGCAATTATACCCCGCAGTTCGCACTCCAGGTGGAGTATGGCTCAGACCCCGTATAGTATAACATGGATTCATATAGCACGGAACATATCTACCGTGTTATAGGGGTTCTACTGTATATATATATATATATAGATATATATAGCATAGCTTTTTGGAATTAACCAAAACTTCAGGTTTTTTAACTTCTGTTTCAATGGACTTTGATTTAGACAAAAATTGTTGGTCTACCACTATCTGTTTTAACAAAAGATAACAGTATCAAGCCTCATAATAACATCAAAGCGTTACACAGAAACAGGAACCTGCCTTTTCTTTTTTTGCATTATTCAAAAATATTTGACTATACCTTAAATCCTGTTGTATATTGTTTTATAACCATCGCTGAATCAACAAATAACAATTTTAAACTTTCACCAAATTTCTTTTATTCAGGGATGAGATTCTTCAGCTTTTTAGCTGATTTCAGCTTTTTGTGAATAAAGAGGAAATCACTTTTTTGTCTTTTCTCTGAAAATTCTGTTTTTTTCTGTGAATTCCTGATTGTAGTTATTAGTTAACTGTGTGATATTTTTATCTTGTAGCATGTTCCAATGCTTTTCTTCTCTTAAAACTTCTTTCACGTTAATTAGATATAAATATCATATGTATAAATTTTTTGCTCTTGTATGATTTCAGCTTTTTTGCTCTTTTGCCAGTCTCATCCCTGTTTATTAAATAAAAGCACACCATCAAGAGTTAGTTTGAAGAGCAAATTTGACTTGCCATTACATGGCCACCTTTTTTAGCCTCTGATGTGTATGTAATGTGTGCTGAAAGTAGTCTTTTAACCCTTTTAGGCGCAACCCTTTCCCAATGCTGAAAAAAGGGCAGCCGGTGCCATTGCTCAACTTAACTACCAGCAAGATGGCGGACGATCGAAACGTTCATCGCGTGCCATAGATCTAGAGACCCTTTTTTTTGACGACAGCTGGCTGTGCCGGTACAGCCAGCAGTTGTCAAAAAAAGGGTCTCTAGATCTGTGGCAAGCGATGAACGTTTCGATCGTCCGCCACCTTGTTGGTAGTTGAGTCGAGCGATGGCAACGGCTGCCCTTTTTTCAGCATTGGGCAATCAATCCAGCTGTGCAGCCGGCAGTAGTGCTGTAAAAGTAACGACAAAATGAGTATCCATATGTATTTGTTACTTAGATGTTCACTATTCGTTACTAAGTATTCGTTACTTGTTACTTTCCTTACTACTAATAGAATCGGTAATAGGGTGTTATATGTGCCCCATAACAACACATCCGGGACAGTGTTGTTATGGGTATATGCCGCCCATACATAAACCCATAACAAAACCTAAACAAAAAGAATTATTTTTAGCAAAGTTGTATTTAGAGCTTATTTTCTCTGATTTACAGATTGTTTTTATACACATTTATGGTTTTATACAATGCTAAATTATCCGAAGTACTAAGAGTGCACATAGAAATCTTCCAAAGACATATGCCATTTTTTTTTTTTCTCAACCCCCCTTTTTTTAATTCTGAACGCTGGTTTAACCTGTTCATTCTTATCATAAAAAGTGTAAAGGAAAGCTTGTGTTTTTTCTGAAAGCAGGTTCTCGAATACTGAGATCCAGGGATTGAACCACATATATAAAATTCACAGGGCAGGGGATCTCAGTATGATATCAAATACTTTGCGTCTCTACAAGCATAATATCTTTATTATTTGTGAGTTCTTATTTCATATCAAAAACTTCTTTTGCTGGACCATTTTTCGAAGTAAATTAAAGATTACCATATTTTAAATTAAAATTGTTTAATTCAGTGAGAATTATCAATTTTTAAGATATTTCCAGTTCTATTTCTGCACTTTTGGGATGAAAGGGGTTAGCCCCTTCTGTGGGTGCATACAGGGGCGTAGCCAGGGGGGGGATATCGAGATATATCCCCTCCCCCCGAAATTTTTGGATTAGTGATGAAATTCTGTCTATTTATACACATATAAGTTCATATCACACACCCCCGAAAAATTTTCCTGCTCTCATATATGCGCCTGGGTGCATATATGAGAGCAGCATTCTTTAAATAAAAATTATCACTCCTTTCTCCTTTCATACAGAAAGAATGGTTGCATCGGACTATGCGTATTCCATGAGTTCATGGAATAAAATGTACCGTAAAATAGGGCATATGGCCCCCTAAACGCCGACATTTTAGAAACATACTGAACTTTATTGAATTATTTTAATACCAGTGGCTTACGCAAGAGTGGGCATAGAAATCCCAGGTCCCTCCCAATTTTTTTATATATTTTTTAAACAATTACTTAAAAAATGTGTTTGTTTCCATGCCAAATATTTTTTTGAGTTCCAAATAATATTGTAAATAATAAAAATGTGTGAATTCGTTTACTTTATAAAAATATATTTTTTTAAAGGTGTATTTAAATAATTTGTTATTTATTAGTCATATTTTGATTCTAGCTTTAAAAAAAAAAAAAGTTAAGTTCGCAACCCTGCTTCGGAACCACCCTGAAAGAAAGAATTCTGATTGCACCACTATTTAGTACTAAAATGTTAGAAAACCCAAAATTAGCACCCCTTACTAACATGCTTCTATTATAGATATTGTTCCTCTACAATTATAAGAACACCCCCCCCCCCCTCCCAAAAAAAAGTTCAACTGCGCATAAGAACATTCTATACACCGGATCCTATCCCCCCACTGTACAAAACATACGGATTCTTCCAAACCTCATCAAAACGATACCATTCGGCTAGGCACAAACGAAATGCAACCGGAACATACTACTACTCAAATACCGAAACTCATTTTTCCCTTCAAACAGCCAGAATCTATAATACTTTCGGTATCTAGTAACGAAACGGAACATACTATTACTCAAATACCGAAATTCATTTTCTTCCTCCAGCAGTCTTGTATTCGAAGTTCAAACCTGGTTGATCCGAAATGCACACTCGGAAGTCATTTTCCCCCTTGAAACCGCGATCCGATATCCAGTAACAAATAACAGAAGATATTAGTACTCGATTACTGGAACCCGTTTCCCCCTTAGTTCGCCTGGCCTGGCAGTCTGTATTCGAAGTTCGAAGCTGCTCGATCCGAAACAGCTTCGGATCGAGTAACGATATCAATCGAAAAGTAGCAATTCGTTACTTCGAGTCTGAGTGATTATCCGCATCTTAGTACCGAATACATACGATTTGCTTCAGCTCTAGCCGGCAGTGCATCTTAAAAAAATGCCTTTGCGTTTTTAATACTTTCCTAATATATTTTAATATTTTGTTATTATTTTATTTTTTGTACATTATTAAGTATGTATTTCTTTTTACAGACATGAAAAGTTGGAGGCTCAAGTTGAACCTGAAATTAAAAAAGAAATTTGTAATTTTGGAAGCGGTTGTGCCCGACATTGCTTATGTGAAATACCAGGGCAGTTTCCCTGTCCAGCTGTTATTCCAATGCCTAAAAAGATGACTGGCAAATACATAATTGAAAATCAGCTTTTTCGAAAGAAAGGACTTTATAAAGCTTAGGGTTTATCTTAGTTGTATGGTTGTGTTTGATTTTCTTCTTTTGCAAATGTAAAAAAAAAAAAAAAGATTCATTATTAAATAATGCTTTTAGACTTAAGTTATCTGTTTTATGATTACTACTTCTTTGTGTTTCTGTTCAGGCTTTTCTTTTAGGAAATCGAACAGCTTTTGAAAGAATTTAATTGTGCTAGAAGATCTAGAAAATTTAGACTGTCTCTTTACAAGTTGTACTGTTAATTGTTGCAAACGATGAACCTATAGCAGTTACAAGACTCAGAAAAAAATATATACTGAACATACGGAATTTTATAGTATTTCCCTAAACAAGTAACTCCTCAGGCAATTTTTGTGCTTATGAATTTTTCCTCAAAGTTGCATGATACATACAGCTTTACTGTTTGCGTTAGCATATAGTGTATTTGGTGAACAAGCATTATTAATTTTTTGGGGGGGTTTTAACATCATTGGTTTGTTTTTAAAGCTGTTCGAAAGTCCTGTTATGACAATTGCTTTTCAAAAGGAATAAAGTAATGCAAGTCAAATTTTAGCTTTATAAATCAATTTCTGCATGCAACTTTTATTATAAGTTGTGAATGCTTTCTAATTAGATGATTAAATTTAGAAGTATAATATTAATCAACTTTTGAAAAGAATTAAAATTCCATATTCTGCCATTCTTTTGAAATGATAATAAAATCAGTAAAATCAAAGATAATAAATACAAAGTTTTATAGCATATTTTATTTACTAAATTTAAAAAAAAAACTTATAGTAGTATACTTGTTTAAAATATTTCGGCTAGATTATTTTTTAAAGATATTTCTTGATTTCTTTATAAAATTTTATCAAATACAAAAGGCATTTCAATTAAATGTATTACTCTTTACACATGTGTCTTTATCATTATAAGCAGACTATTTATTATGTAATATAAGCACACACAAAAAAAAATACAGTTCAATTTTTATAAATTAAATGCTACAAGAGTAATTTTTTTGTTTGTTGCATTATTTGTGTAATTTTCATTTAACAAAATAATTTTGTTAGTTACTAATGATATAATGATGGAAAGGAATGTTAATACTTATTATTTATGCTACTAATTAGTAAACTTTCTTATGTGTAATTTTTCATTTTTAAAATTCCAATGCTTGGAAGCATATAAATTTAATGTAGATTTTTTTTTTTTTCAAACACTTATTTTTCTTATTATTTACATTTGAATTTTTGCTTTTATGATCTTTCCTCTAATTAATTGTGATAAAATTATTCAAAAGGTTATTATTGTTTTATATTTTGCTTGTATAATTTTTCTTAAATTAACTATGATGTATTCAATTATAATAAAAATGAAACTTTGAATAATGAAGTAGTATTTTACAAAGATGGAAGAAGGTTAAAAATTCAATTCATTTACTAAACACAAGCAAACTTAAGTGATTTATTTTTTTCCTCCTTCATTTTTTTTAAATTAAAAATAAATCATTCATTTTAATAGTGCCAATGTACAATAAATGGAAATATTTGGGAAGATTTTTTATTTATTTTATTTTTTTATATCTTAAACAGCACTAACATGAATACTGATATGCTAGTCTTCTTTTGTATGAAATACATAAGTGAACCGAAATTCTTCCTAATTTTCATTGACTGGTAGCTATTATTAACATTATTGGATGGTAATTAAGGAAGTTGCTGGGGATATTAGCATATCTAGTAGCCTATATCTCTTACTGTTCTTATAATAAATGCAGTTTTCTATAGGAAACCAAAAATTTAGATACATATAACCAAAAATTTTGCGGTACGTGTGCATATTTTGATTATTTGAATGAAACCATCACTTTACTGGCTTTAATCTTTCTGCTCTTGTGGATGGTAGAACTTTTTTGTATCTGATGATCAGTGAACCTTTCATATCATTCAAAACAATCATTTTTTTGATAAGTATCTTTTATGTGTGCTTTTAACAAAATTTTTTGGGTACTTTTTAGAACATTCACAAGCTTATTAAATGAGGAAGCACATAGATTAGAGTTGGTTTTGAATATATGTCACATGGAGATACTGGTGTGATCAGTGAATTTGAAATCAGGATGTTTAACTACTACAGTCATTTTAACGAACCCGTACACCATAGTCATATAAAAAAATAAACTATCTGCAAACTCATAATAGCCTGAGATAACAGAATTTGTAGCATGTATATGAACATGTGCATATATGTATGTACACATGCATATGCAATGCTTTTGTGCTATAGTGTCTTAAAAAATATTTCTTCTGTGTAACTATACATCTTTAAAAAAAGAAAATTACAAAAACTTGGAATTGACATAAAACTATCTGCTAGGCCTTCGAATGTATCTGTGCACGGTGTGCATTTATTTTATCTGACTATACCCATAGGGACCACTCGAATAGTTCATAAAATTGTCTATGGGAGTATATTCGGGACCACTTGCTAGCTCATAAAATCACAAGTGTTTATAAAATCAAGTATTGACTGTACTGAGTTGGGTTATTGCATTTTTAGAGCTAAGTTTCAGCACAAATAAATACATTGTTCTTTATTTTGTCTGCTATTTGTGGATGTTTTGTGACACCGCATTCTTGACCCACACAGTACTGAGATCAGAATATTACTTAAATGTCTTTAAAAAAGGCCATTTCAATCCCTTTGGGTATTTTAATGTTTAGGACAGATTAAAAGATGTAATATTCATATAATGCTGACAATCAAAATTTATTTAAAAAAGCAAACTTAATTTTTACAATACTCTGAACTTTTAAACTAGCACAAAAACTCAAAAAGAAAAAGAAAAAATGAAACCGTAGCATTTTATAACTAGTAATGCATTGTGACTACCTTAAGTTCTGCTACTTACCTTACTGCTAATCAAGACACAAAATAACTTTTCTAGTCTGACTTTTATGTAATAAATGATAGAACTTTTTTTTTTCTCCCTGGTTGCCCAAGATGGAGTCAATGTGACCACATATGATATTTCTACAAGTATACAAAAACATTAAAGTGAATTGAACTTGCTAATTAGACAAAATAATGAAAGAGTTCTTGATAGTATAATTCCTAGAAAAGAATTTTAGCATACATTTTTTAGATGCGCAGTTACAAAATATCCTAAAGCAGTTAGATTGTGCTGCAAGAGTTAGTAATCAATAAATAACGATAATTCATTTTTATATTGATAGTCTGAAACATATTATTTGTATAGAAACCAGTGCAAACTTTCAGCTTTCATAGTCATTATTTATGATTTCCTTCTCATTAACAGAAAAAAGTGCCACAAGATTTTTTTTTTTTTTTTTTTTTTTTTTTGGTCCCCTTAACTGTACAGGGTGACTTAAGTGGATGAAAGCAAATGCCAATCACTGCCCATGCAGCAAACACATTGGCAGTGATGTTGTGGCAGTGTTACTTTTCAACACATCACAAATGTGATATAAATGCTCGCCTTCTGCAACGTTCCTTCATGTCAAATATGTGATGTTGCAAAGTGATGTCGCAGTGTACTGTGGAAGCGTGCATATATGTCACTGACATCCATGATGCTCACCATATGACATCACAAAAAAAAAATGTCTCTGGTGACCTTTTGTCTGTCATCACAACCTCTCTGCGACTTATTTACATTGTCACATGAAGTTATGTTGCAGTGTCACAATATACAAATAATAAGCGTAAAAGTCAAAGCTGCAGCTAACTTGAATGTAATGTTACCTCTGAAATATCCAAATTTTATAATACCTTGTATATACAAATATTATAATACCTTGTATATACAAATATTATAATACCCAAATTTTATAATACCTTGAATGTTTTGAATATTCATTATTTTTCTTGTGTCAAAGTCATCATTCAATCAATGAAAGACAGCAAATGGTTCATAAAATGGCAAACACTAGAAAAATTAATTTTAAATATTTGTATTCTTCACCAAAAACATCATTAATTAAATTCAAATCCTTTAGAAATAAAATTAAAACTGAAAGGAAGTCCAGACTTAAAGGGCTTTAATGATTACTTCAATAACCAGAATTTAAAAAAAATTAGGGTACTGTACCGTATTTTGTAAAAACATAGCACAGCCATCTGATTTTGTAGGTTTTATTTTCAGGGTTTATTATCATTCTGAATAACATTTAAACAAATTAATCAAACATATATTTTGTGAGTATCTGCTTCGTTACAAATAGCTGCAAATTTCTTGAAAAAGTTATTCCTTCTTGAAAGTTTCTTTAAAAGTTTAGGTAGTTTTCTATGGATTTTTTTTTTTTTTCCTTAGAAAACTACTTCTAAACATTTTACTCAGAAAATTGACTACTAATTCTGAAAACCAGTGCCTCATTATGGAGTACATCCTTTATGATGGAGTGAATATTTCAAATAAAAATATAGGATCCATTGTGTACAATATAAAATTTAAGCTGCTTTGTTTGAACATTTGAGATACAAAGAGAAGATAATAATTATTATGAAATTACATGTCTGCTCTATTGCAAAGCTGAGAACCTTTCAAAAATCAAGGTTAGGTTTTTACTTGAGTGAATGATTCAAATGTGGTGTTTCATAGCATAACACTAAAACAAATAAGCATATTCTTGGCAAAAAGAGTTATGGTCAAAACTGTTACTTAGATTCATATTGCAGTGATTGTCATTTTGAGTACTCAAAAAAATTCTTGAACCGTTTACATTTGTCAACATAATCAATATTTTACGTGACACACACCCCATCCAAAAAAAAAACATTAATTTGATTTGAAATTAAAATTATTTAAAATATTTTTAACCCTTTTAGACCATGCATCCACATTTAAGTATACAAATTATGGAAGAATATTACAAAGTAAATACTATAATATTTTAAGTTTAAAATGGTTGTGTACATTTACAGAATTTTAATAATCATGATGTTTTATTTTATGAATTTAATCTTTATTATTATGCAAATGTACATATATATCTGTTTGAGAGAAATTATTTAATCAGATCTTAACATACATCTAATGTTGAATATCATGGTAAGACCAATCTCTCTCATGCACATGCATACTGTACTGAATGTTTCATTTAGAGCTGAATGTGCTACCTGAGAGGAATGTCCCAAGACAATTCAGAAGCTGATTAGAAAAAATGCGAGACACCTACCACAACCAAATTCATTTTCACACAACGGATTTAGCATGCGTGTCCTTTACACACGTATGATGGATTTCAGAAACTCATCATTACAATAACAAGTTTGGCACTCTCATTACTCTTCTAAAAATATTTTTGTATGAAATATTTCATAGAGATACAGGGTTTCTACAGACCTGGAAAGTCTGGGAATATCAGGAAGGGAAATGAGTTTGGGTCAGGGATTTGGGAAAAAAGTCAGAGAAATTTGAAGAAAGGTCAGGGAAATGCAAGAATATTTGAATTTTGCAGCAAAATCAAGAAAATACTTCCTCTTTGAACCTAATTGTAGAAATTGTTTTATTTTCATTTTCTTATTTAACCTTATAAATAATTTTTAAATGTGTCTTTTATTAACATATCTTTTTTCAGTTGAAATGTTCTTAATTTTATCCCAAATTATTATCAAACACGGTTTTTGTTAGAATCCAGTGATTCAAATAATATTTTTGTATATATTGATTTTATTATTATTATCATTATTATTTGTAAAAAAGGGGCAAAATATATAAAAAGTTATTAATTAAAGAATGTAATATTAAAAATAGAAACGCGAAATCCAGGAAAGCACGCTAGATAAAAAGTCAGGGAATAGCATGATAGATGTCAGGGAAAAGTTAGGGAAGCAAAAGCTGTGAAATCTGTAGAAACCCTGAGATAATAAAAATATGATAAACTGTGTTATAATTTTAGATAAGGCAATCCTTTCTAGAAGACCCAAAACTCACTCCTACCTCCTTCCTCCAAAAGTATTATTAACCCTCTGAGCGTCTTGGAAATGGGCAAATAATGTAAAGTTGTTTTCACTGTAAAATTTTCATGCAGCTTTAAAATTATTTAAAAAATAAAATTTTGATAGGTAGATTTGTAATTATTAAAAAGTTAACTCCTAAAATACCTAGATAAAAGCTAATATACCTAGCCTAAAGCCTAGTTAAAGCCTAAAATACCTAGATACCTAGCTTTAATATTGAAATATATTTTATGATGGCTTGGTGTTATAAATAATTTAAATTATAGATGCATTGCAGTGAAAACTGGAATGAAGTGGACGGGATTTTACGTCTCGGCCGCTTGGAGGGTTAATTAGGTATGTGCTCTTTATAAAAGGATGATTGTTTGGTGGAGAGATATGTGAGGTGGGGAGACTGTTAGTCTTCTAAATTGTATCTTCAAGTAATGAAGACCATGTGAGCTATTTATGTTTAAAATAGCTAGATAGTGCTCTAGTTTTAACACAACTTATGTGCTTATTAAAAGAAGCAAATATCTTCATCATTCATTCATTCCGATGCTGAGTTTGAAGTTTTTTCTGAAAAAATGGTATGTATGTAGAAAATAGATCTTCAGCGCACCACTTCCTTTTCAATCTCCACAAATTAACAAAGCAACAAGTGTATCGATTTATTTCTATCTAGACAATATTTATTAAATTGAATTATTTAATTTAAATAAAAATAAATACACTTATTGCTGTTTTCTTCAGTGCTGATCAAGAGGATATAATATTCCTATGATCAATTTTCATTGGCTTTGGCAAGGCAAGTCAGCTGTCAACCGAATATGTATCGTTCTACTACTAACTGCATTATTATTGTATTACAATCTGAAAAAGGGTATTAAAAACATCAATTATTGTTATGTACCCTCATTAGTCACTCCAAAACATATAATCCCACTGGAACTTCAAATTGAGGTTATACTTAGCAAGTTCAATACATTTTAGATTGTCTGGGGTTATCAAAAATCAGGTTTCTTCATTAATTGTGAGAACTTGCTTGTTATGCAGAAGGAGGTTGACCACTGGTTGCTAGGCTTATCCACAATCTAAGGGTGGAATTCTCCGCCGGTGGTTCACGAAATCGTCGGTTGTTAGCTACCAACTGGGCAGAACCAGTTGTTTGGTTACTGACTGCGATAACAACTCCGGAGGGAAACAGGTGGTCTTTTAGCCAATCACATGAACCCCTTGACGCTCCTCCTTAAAACTCCACCTCAAGGCGGGGCAAAGGTAACGACTGCGAGAAATTAACGACGAGCGGAGAATCCCGCTGTAAGAGAGAAGCACCGTAACCATCTCAATGAGCTGAAAGCTTAAGTCATAATGTACAAGCATTAAGCAGTATGTTCATTTTGCACAGGTAAATCCATGCAGCACAAATTGTCCAAATCATGGGCATCTGGAAAAATTAAGGATGTATTGATATGTCCATAACTTTTCCCTATGGAATAGTTCAAAATAGGTTTTCCTATTTATACAGAAAAAAGGTGATGAAGTTTTTTAACATAGAACTGGGGACAAATTAGCAAAGCATTCCCAAAAACTAGAGGAATATTATCAATCTGATGATTTTTAAAAATAATTACAAGAAATGTATACCATACCCTGTGGTGTGTATAGAAATATTCAGTAGACAGGACGAAACACAAACTTTATTGGTTCTAGAAATTCGAAGATGAATCTGCCTTACACAGTTCACAGGAATTAGCAAATAATTTATAACAGTCCCCACCTCTCTAATTTCTGCATTTCTCATACAATGAATCCTTCCACAGGCAATATATATATCCGTGGGGTTCTCGAATAGAACTCTTAACTGCTCCTCAGCATTCAACAATAAAGAATTCACAAGTAATTTTCTCACTGCAAAATAGCAGTCTTTCCTTTATTCGGCTATTTCAAACAAAACAAAATTCGTGTATGTTCTTAAAGATCAATTCACTAAATTATGATTTTGATCAAAAATAGCATCTGTAACGTTGATAATTTTGCTACAGGAACACTCAAAAGCATTTCAACGCATTACAGTCTACAGCAGTGTAGAGACATTCATCCTTTTCAAGCACATACAGGATGTCCCAAAAAAGATGGCAGCATGCTTTAATTCTTTGAGAGATAAGTGCAGTGCCAGATTTAGAGATGTGGAGGCCCTGGGCCAACAAAGGAATGGTGGCCCCTAATTATTTCTCAAGCTAGTTAACAATTTTTTCGACAGCCAGTGTGACGACGTGAGTTCACCGTTAATTCATAGCCTTGAGATCCAGGGTTCGATTCCCGTGGAGGTTGATTTTATTTCCAAAAAAAAATGTCTACTTCTTGTGTGGTGTTGCACTGTTAATGTAAAGGGGATATGGCTCGCAACTATTCATGTTGACTTCCAGTAGTATGCGAAATGTGTACAAAGAAGCAGATGCTTTGTATCTGACATCTTTGGGGATACAGGTAGTGACGTTATTTTTCAAACAACATTTTCTTTCAACGTATAATATAAAGAACGTTTACAATATTATTATATATGTTGTATACGTTCTATAGTATATGTATAATGTTACAATTATATGTAATTTTTTACAGGTACTCCGTAACATGATGCATTATATATATATATTTTTTTTTTCCCGATGTGGATGTTTCTTGAGTATATAATAGTGTGATGATTTACTTTGTGATTGTTTCCCGCAAATACAAACATGATTTATCAGATCAAAGATTAATATTAACCATTTTGACAAGAATTCGAAATGTGCTTTGGAAAGTTCAAAAAGAAAAATGAGTGAAAAAAGTGAGAGAACTGGTCTTCCATTGTCAAAATACATCATACAGTATTCTCATTAGGGAATGTTTCGTAAAAATCTCTCTTACGTGGGACCCGGGGCTGCAGCCCCGGTTGCCCTCCCCTAAATCCGGCTCTGGGTAAGTGGGCCATGTAAATTGAAAAAAGTGTTCAAAATAAGGTAAGGAGAAAAAGGCTATGTTAAAAAAAAAAATTCACTAGTTAATTTTTACAAAGTTACACTTTTTAAATTTTTACATGACCTACCTATAGAAAAACTCCCAATTAGTAAAATGTACCCCATACTCATATGCTATACAAAATTTTCAACCTTTTATCATAAAGTCTCTTAGAGGTATCTTTTATAACAAAGATGGTTCAGGGCTATACATGAATTTGAATGTAAACTTTTATAGCTAGAGAGCAAAAAAGTATTTTCTTCCATCAGTGGTGTAGCCAGAAATTTTTCATGTGGGCAGTTACGACTACTGCAATTCACATATATGTATATGCGTGTGTGATAAGGGAGTGAAGTATATACATTTTGCATGGCCAAAACTTCCTCATGAGGGGTGGGGGGATTGTGACCTCCCTATCCCCCTCGGCTATGCCACTGTCTTCCATAATTTCTGTGCGACCCCTGAAACGGGATCGTGCAACATGATTTTTTTTTTCTTCCTACGACAGCCATTTGAAAAGTCAGTATGTATATTCATCTTCATATCTCTAACATTGTTTAGGATATAGCTTTGAAATTTTGTACACCTCATTAGTGCATGGGAACATATTTTACTAACAGGGAATTCTTTTGTATGGGGGCCGTATACAAATACAAAAAGTGTCACTTTTTGAAATTTAACTGAAGGAATTTTTTATGTGAAGTATTTTTTCCTACCTTAATTTGAACATTTCTGCAATTTACATGGCCCACTTATCCCTAATAGATAATTAATTAAACCGTTTTTATCACCTTTTTGGGACACCCTGTATAAATATTTATAACTGTTTACTCTCAGCTAAAGGAGGGAAATAAAGTTCTTTCACAGGGTCTCACAAAATTAAATTAATAGTGATATGCAGCTTTTTTCTTGATTTTTACTCGCCGAAGTGTAAAGGTTCTGGATTTTGGCTTACTCCCTAGCTGTCGATCTAACGGTCTGGAGTTTTGGACGATTTTCTCTAGATGTAATGTGATTACGGAAACCTCACTTAGGATCCCTTAGAAAGTCCACGGAGGGCATGCCCCCTATAGGCCTAGGATCCTAGTGCAGTCAACCGGCCTCAATGCACAAACAGTGTGATTACGTGTCAAACACCCTTAAAAAGGTCCTGCGCCCACGGAATCTTTCTTTCGGTAGATAGCCGTCGTGTTGCTTTGCCTTAACCATAAAACTAAAATCTCGCTAGATTTAAATACAATACATAGTCAAATTTGGCGAAAAATTTTGTTGTGTTAGAAAGTGTTTTATAATCGATGAGTCTGGCATGATTTATCTTTCTTCTTGATTTCAAAATCGGGGTTCTTTCATTTACCTGAGAGCTTTGGCACCCAATCGTAGTGTTTCAACAGGGTAGAGGGAGGTTACAATCCCCATATTCTTCCTTTTTTTTTTTTAATAGAAAGAGGGGAAAGTTCAAAGTTGTCTCCCCCCACATTTTTGCTATGTAAATCAAACGTAAGGTGACCAAACGTCCCCATTTTCAGGACGTTTTTCAAATTGTCCCCAGAATGTAAAAATGGAACTGGGGACAAATTTTTAATTATTGCATTGTTTTTCAATTAAATTACAGTTAATTATTGCATTAATTATAAATGTCCCCAGTTTTGTTGTCAACTACAAAAATCTGGTCACCTTAATCAAACGGGACCTTGGGTTGTTTAGGTCTTCCACGAGCGTAGCAACTAGTGAAAAACAATCACTTTTGCGTTGCAAACAAGGGGAACAAAAATGGGGTATTTGTAATTTATTGAAAATACTAAGCAAAAGTTTGTATTTGAGATAAAAACAGCTTTTTGTGTCTTATCGTGTATTAAACAATATATTAAACATCATTTGACTGGGACATTGTTACAGAGGCAAACTCTGCAGCTGTTCGCCTTCTCAAATGACGTCATGAACAGTTTATCTCTTAAAGTTTGTTTTTTCGTAGTGGCTGCACTTTCTGCACAGCTAGGACTGTTTTTTTTTGTTTGGATTAGAAAATTTTCTATCTGCAATGAGTAATCGCTTGTGCATCGCTTATCTATTGATAAACATTACTTTATTTAAAGTTACTATGAAGTAAAATGTTCATGGTCTATTAAACAACGTACAAGTTTTCAACACTTGTATTTCGTCATCAGCAGTAAGTTTGAATAGGCGATATTTGAATATCTAGTTATCGTATCCAGTTTTCCTATTAATGCTTTTAATAATATAGATAAATGTATGTCGATTTGCTGAAAGTGAGTTTTAATTGACTCAAAATGAAATCTGAAATCGTGTTTAGCATTTATTTATATGACGGCTAAAGAACTCGCTCTACTGACCGCGATGGCCGACACAACAAACCAGACAGCTGCGATAGTCGACAACATCGACGAAGATTTAGTCGATAAAGCCGACGATGTCGATCCGGAGACTTCAAATCGGAAATCAAAAAGGAGCCGATCAGATACCCGGAAATCTCACAGGTCCAAATCATCATCGTCCCGGAAAAGTAAGAGTTCGCATAGAGGAGTGGACACACGCAATCGGAAAGAAAGTCGAGACGCCAGAGAGAGGAAAGCGAGCCCAGAAATTTGTACTACGCCTATTCGCATTAAAGAAGAAGAAACGTCTGACCAGAAGCTCTCTGATGACCAGAACTCAGAAGTTTCCGAGAGTCGACCCGTTTTACTTACCAGGTCAAGAATCCGTCGCATCGAGCGCCGAAAGGCTTATAGTAGCCACAGCAGTGTCGTTGAATCGGATAAAGGAAGAACAAAGAGTGAACCAATAATAATTACTTTAGATTCAGATAGTGAGGAGGATAATTTGTCGATGATCAGCAATCGTCCCAATAGAACGGCGAGAATCAGGGGAGAGTTGATCAGAAAACTCAGCAGAACTGCCAGCGCTAAGATAAACAGCTATAAAAGCCACGACTCTTCATCTTCGTCGGAATGCGAGAGTGCTAAAAGGAAGAAAAAGTCTAAGGCTAAATCTGTCAAATCTTCTTCTTCTCAAGCTTCCAAGAGAAAGAAGTATCTAGTAGTAAATCGTCTGCCATGTCACAGTAGGTTGAAAATAAGAAAACATAAAAAGCCGCATATTTCACATGTGTACAGGCCACTGAAAAAGAAAAAAGATTTTTCAAAAATTCGAAAACACTTGGAACAGCAGAAGAAAGCTAAACTGATGAATAAATCGTCGTCGGTTAAAAAATCCTCTCATCAAAGTCCTGTGCTTACTGAGCGTCGAATGCTGAGGAGTACCAGTACGGACACTAATGCAGATAATGTTACTAAACAGCAGTCGAGCGATATAGAGCCGAAATCACAACAGATCTCTAGGCCAAAATCACAGCAAGAAGCTCCAAAACCATCTGTCGAAAATAAGAAACTGTCTGATACGTCGCCTTCGAAAAAGCATGCCAAGAAAGACACTAATCTAGCAGATGTTAAAGAAGATGTAGCAGCCTGTGCTTCGGAAGAGCCTGCTTATGATTCAAAAATAGAATCTGCTCCGGAACCTGAAGAAAAAATGGATCCTTTACAGGAAGAGACAATGGAAGAAAACTTAGAACCTGAATGCATTGGGAATCAAGAGTCTGAATGTGATCAGAATTTACAAGAAGCTGGTGACAATGATATACAGACTACTAGTGCTGACCTAGCATTACAGGATTCTGCGATTGAAGATCAACCATCTGAAAATGATACACCTGAAGGAAAGTCTGATCAAAGAGTTTTACTAAAATCGGAATTCCAGCAGAAAATCAAAAAAATAAAGAAAAAGATGAAACCAACTGATAAAATTCTCCGTAAACGTGGACGTCCTCGACTAAGTGACGTGAAGCCTGTCAAAGACATTCCAATACTTGACAATGTGATACAGCTTCCTTTTTTACAAAACACCTTTTGTTTTAATATTGCTCCTAAGTTACCCAAATGCCGGGAATGCCGCATTGCAGTTAACCGCTGCAATCGAAACATGCTCCACGCATATTGCCGTTTCATGGAATATAGAAAATTGTGTTACAGTAGAACTGGAATTGTCCTGAATGCTGGATTTTCGGAACCTTCCGAAGCGACTCCTGAGCATTTGAACCAGTGGCTGCCACAGCTGGATGACCCACCCAAAGATCTTAACTGTGGTACTTCAAAAGCTTTGCTGGAACACATCGGGGATCAGTTCTGCGATCTTGTTGAGCAGGAGAAGGAAGCCCTGTCTCTTCACATAGGGCGAGACAGTATTATTACTTGGAAGAGAATTGTGCAGGGAGTCAGAGAGATGTGCGATGTCTGCTATACTACTCTGTTCAACTATCACTGGGTTTGTCCAGTCTGTGGTCTTGCCGTCTGCATCGACTGCTACAAAGGAAGAAAACAAGGTATCACAGTTGAATACGAAGATGGTCAGCCTAAGAATCGAGACCAGTACAACTGGCTGTTGTGTTCCTTGAAACAGCCACATGATCCGGTGAAACTGATCCTAGCTCAAATCATTCCTGGTAATGCTCTGTGGACTATGAGAGATCTGCTGCACAAAGCACGAACACAGTGGGACATTCCTTCGTACTGCAGGTGCAATCCGCAAGCAATCACATCTTCGGATAAGTATATATCGACAGGCATATGCAAACAGCTGATGTGTTTTGTTACAAAGTCTTTTTCATCCGAACGTTCGAACTTGTACTTCAATAATGACACTAATGTGCAGAATGGCGAGAGTAATTACGATGATTTAGACTTCGAAGTCAGTGGAAGTGCCCTCAAATGGCTTGAAGGCAGCATGATTGGCAGTTCGGATGATATGAAATCATCGGATGATTTTTGTAACAGCTACGAGGATTTTGCCAGTTTGAGAGGAAATTTACTGAATGGGATGAATGATGATGACATCTCCTCCGAACCTGATAGGGAAGTTTCAAGCTTCTCGTTGGATGACATTATAGCATGTGTCACTAAATCACAAAATGCAGACAGCAAAGAAACCTCTGGTAAATCTGTGATAAAGCATTTTAGCAATCGTTATCCACAACCTATTAGTGGCAGAGACCCATTGCCGATTAGGATATATACAAAGCTTGAGAGTAATTTGGCATTTGTCAATGTCCCTCATTCATGGTTCTGCAATGGACGACTCTTGTTCCTTCTTCAGTCGGATCATCCAGAAAACTTGGCTCTGTTCCAAGAGCAGTGGAAGAGGGGCCAGCCCATCTTGGTCAAAGGTGTTGATGAAAGTTTGAGCAAAGAGCTTTGGCACCCAGAAGCTTTTTCCAGAGACTTTGGTGACGTCAGAAATGATCTTGTGGACTGTAGGACGGGGGCCATCATCAAGAATTTGCCCATGAGGAGATTTTGGGAAGGATTCGAGAGTTTTGCAAAACGCTTAAAAGATGACGATGGCCAGTATATGCTACTCAAGTTGAAAGACTGGCCTCCAGGTGAAGATTTTAGTGAAAATGCTACCACGCAGGTTTGATGATTTAATGAAAGGCTTACCACTCCCAGAATATACTCACCGTGATGGTATTCTCAATCTTGCTGGTCGCTACCATCGTGGTTTGTAAGGCCAGTTTCGGAGCTAAAGTATTTGTAAAGTAAACATTACGCATCTGCTGGTGGTCACATTAATATGACCAGAAACTGTATACCACACTTGTTTCCATGCTAAAACTGACTGCAAAATGTAAAACGGGCTTCTCTCAGTTCAGTTTTCTCCCAGTACTGAGGATTATAAATACCAGATAGAAATTTAAAATTTTCTCCGTTTGACCAAACCTTTCTGATGAAGAACTAATTGCTTCATCCAATACAACATAAGAAGTTTACTTTGGAAAAAAAGGTCTCTCTTGTTCATCTTATGTTCGTATGAAAATCGCTTCTTTCTTTTCCTTGACCTGATGAAGTATTTTTAACTAAACACAGAAAGAAAAAAAAAAAAATTTCCTTTTTCTTTTAAGGTCCTCGATATTTTAGGTGGGAAACACAAAATCAACAAACATTGATACCAATTAATATGGACAAACTCTTAACCCCTTTAACGCACGGTGTCCTCACCGTGAGGAACACCAAAACTCTTGGACTTTTCGGACTGTTAGCCAGTCCTGAAGGAATAGATCTTGCTCTTTCTAAAAAAATAGTTGCGGGTGACCTAGCCTCAACGAGAATCCTTTTACTTTTCAGCACGTCATTCCCGTAAAAAAAATAAATTTCATGATTATTTTTAAACTGCCACTGACATCTGCTGCGAAAAATGGGAAGAAAACGAGAACAGCTGGATAGATTGCCCAATGCTGAAAAAAGGGCAGCCGTTGCCATCGCTCGACTTAACTACCAGCAAGAGGGCGGACGATCAAAACGTGCATCGCGTGCCACAGATCTAGAGACCCTTTCTTGGACGACAGCTGGCTGTGTGCGAGCACACCAGCTGCTGTGTCAAAAAAAGGGTCTCTAGATCTGTGGCATGAAGTTTCGATCGTCCGCCATCTTGCTGGTAGATAAGTGGAGCCGATGGCAACGGCTGTCCTTTTTTCAGCATTGGGAAAGGGTTGTGCCTCAAAGGGTTAAAAGCACTCGAGTTTTTTTTTTTTTTTTTTTTTTTTTGAACAGTATTAAAAAGTATTTAACATCATCTTCAGAGTGAAAGTGGGCTCCAGCACCTCCAATGTCTTGGCACTCCATGCCACACTGCATCCGTCGCATGGGCATTTCACCAGCTATGACCCTGTGAAAATTCTTAAAGGTGTAGTTTAGAAAAAATCACGTGGTTTTGGTACACAAGTACAAATAAACTAATTAAGTCAAGCACTACAAAATTTTTTGAATATCTCTTTGCAAAGCATTGTACTTATACCAACGGAAAATAATAAAACGATAAATCTGTATCAGTTGCGAAAACTTCTCAGAAAAAAAATTCTCAAAAATTTTGAAAATTTAGCAGGATATGCAACTCTTAGAAAATTTTTGCTCTATACAATTTCCAAGTTGAAGAATTTTTGCCGAAAAGTTCGCATAAAAGGCATTGTTTGATTTATTACAATGGGTAGTAGACCTCAGACAATGTAATCCTGAATTTTTTCAAGCCTCTGGCGCAATTAGTTTATTTTAAGTGTGACGTACCTAGCACTGTGAGCTGAGATCGTTTCGTTTCTCTTGATACTACACCCGTAAGGAAATAGAGAAATGAAAATAACCAGTTTAGGGTACGTGAGTAATATTGCTTTTTCATGACATTCTTAAACAGTCTAGTTAGGTATCAGATGCTCCAATTTCACAAATAATTTTTTGTGATATTATTTCAACAGGTAAAGATTTGTGACTCATTTTGACCATTCATTTGCCTGCTCTAGATTATCAGAAATTCAAGAAACTGATCTTAAATTCTAAAACTGAAAATATTAATTCAGGATGTAGCCACTCATTGGAATAGTACACTGCATGTGCTAAATTACTACACTCACACTCAAAATTTATCTGATCATAAAAACAAAATTATGGAGAGATGAAGACTTCCAGATGGATTTCTAAAAATATTAATTATGTGTGTTGTCGACTTATTATGAAGATATCTCCAGGGATGGTTAATTCTTTGCGC